>CM044558.2:3674295-4024295 GCA_024416835.2 Perccottus glenii
TGCACAGCTGTAAAATAAGGAGAATAAAAGTACAATCAGGCAACTACCACGTTGTTATAATTCTGTGGCCCAAAATAAATAAATAAAATTCATTCAGCAAATTCATTATTACTATCATTTTCACTGACTCGATGCAATTATATATACCAAAGGAATCAAGGGCCAAGTTTAAGTGTCCCTCATGTCCCTCAAACATTTCAGAGTGAGATAGTGCTTCCATAAGAAGCCGTACAAATTCTCGTCGGGGGCCACCAAGATCAACAGCCTCCTCGGTTGTTCCCTTGTCATCAGAGAACTTAATGCACATTTTGTTGTTTGGGTTGTATGACATTCTCCGAAAGCCTCGAATAGCTCCATCAAGCACTGCTGCACGATTTATATTGAACTTGCAAATGCCTGTGCTTTTGATCTTGTCACCAAGTTCTTTTAAGAGATCACTTATGGAGACATCTTCTTTGGGGCGTCTAAAATGACAAGGAAAGGAACATGATTAGATGGACAGCAATAATCCAACTACTCATCTGATTAGACGACTATTATTAAGGCTGTAAACAAATGTTCATGAACCGCAATAGTTGCAATACATTACAACATGCATTTCCTCATATCACAACTTCTAAACCATGAAGAATATATGCTAAAGACATAAGCTAAATTTTTAGGCTCTTTACATTGGTTACATTACGTCAAAATCCCATCTTAAAAATGCGTTTTAAAAAGTCACCCAATTAAAAGAGATCCTACTTCATGTTAACTAACCAACTTTGATTTGAAAAAGACTCACTCCTTCAGATGATGTTATCAAAAGCTCAGTAAAATTATTGCTTTAATTTATCATAATGCACTTACGTCTGGTCCTCAATACTGGCAATAATAGCTGTGTACAGTTCTTCGTCTTCATCTTCATCTAAGGAGTCATTTATGAGGTTAATGTAAGTTCCATAATCATTTTGCCAGCGCCTTGAGGTGGGGCTATTTGATTGAGATGTTTCTTGTTGGCTGCTGGTAGAGGCTTGGGCATGTGTTGATGGTTGTTCAACGTGTTCTGTTGAAATGGATATTGCCATGGCATGGGACTCTGTTGCAGGTAGCTCCGTTGTTGAGGTTTTAGAACTTGCTGTAACAAAGGTGGGATTCCCTGTCTGTTCTTTAGATGACTTTGAGGAATGTGATGGCCACTCATCATCATCTGTACCACCTGTATCTACCTCCTCTTCAGAATCTGAGGTTTCTCCATACACAGACTACAAAAACAAGTTTGAAAAATGTAATACCCCTTTATGTGGAAAATAAAATGCACCGTTTTAACTTTTAACATACATTGTCTAAATGAAATGTGAAATATTTTGTACATGTCCATTATTACTCTTATTATTATTTACCATGATAAATTAGTTTTGTGGTTGCACCATATTACAGTTCATGTCAACAGTACAAAAACCACTTTAATAAAAAAAAATGTTATAATTATATTATATTAACTATATTATAGTTAAATCATAGTTTAACCTTGGTATTTGAAGTAAAACTGTGTTAATGTAAATGGTTCTCTGCCAGTCACCATGGTGACTATACTTACATAAAACTATTAGCCTACTACTATAGTTAATTTTTGTGAAGTTGCATCAGTCTGCCAAGGAAAACAACAATATAAAAAACATACCTAATTAATATGTAATAAATATACGGTACATACCTCTTTCCTTTGGAGTTGGGCCTCCAGCTGCTGTACCGTCTCGCTATGAAACGTCTGGTTGTCTGATGCTGGTGTGCTCGGTAAAGTTACGTGCTGTGTGAAGTTTGTGTTCCTAGCTTCCACATTGTTTTGCGTGGGTCGAAACAATGCCCCAATTTCTGAATCAATCTGAGGACTGGAATCTACAGAATTTGCGATCGTATTGATCAAAACTGGAGAACAAAGAAGATTTCTCAACAAATTTACAGCATCGGCAGCAGGCACACGATCAGCCATGACTGCTCGCTAGACTCCAAATAAACCGCGCTTCTGTTTCCAAATTAACTAAACTTCCGGTTGCAATGAAACGACTTCCGGACACACTGAAAATATATATGCTCTCTTACACGCGAGAATGTTTGAAAGTGCAGTCTTTGTGCAGGTACAACAGTACGTGGGCAATTAAAGGCAGAGTTTATATGTAACCGCATGTCTTTCATATATGCACAGATATAGTGTTTTCCATGTACGCAACATGTACGTGCAAGTGTTTCACATGTACGCGCAATTGTTTATGCGCAAGTGTTTCACATGTACACGCAACTGTTTCAATGTGTATTGCAAGTGTTTCAATGTGTATTGCAAGTGTTTCAATGTGTATTGCAAGTGTTTCAATGTGTATTGCAAGTGTTTCAATGTGTTTCATCTCAAACGGCCTCCCATAGTCGATGGTCTTTACCCTCTTCGGTCTTCACGCGATGAGGGCTGCCGTGACCGCTGCCGCAGTGGTTCACACTTAAATACCCGTCAATTGAACAATTCAAAAACGAAACCAGCCCGCCAACAAGTGAGAGTAGACGCCGGTGCACCACGTGACAGAGTCGTAGTAACACACGGCGCGGTTTCTCAACAATGACATGGCACTAAGCTCAAAAAGAGAACTACATACACTTACACAGTTCTGTAGGCTTCTGCAGCTAAGTTGCTTCTCCTACTGACCTACTAACCACTGTTTAAATAGCAGAGCAGTGGTGGGGTTTGGTCACGCCTCCAGGTATTAAACTGTTGGTTGTTTTCCAACTGCAGCATCTTGCATCAGCACTGCTGATGAATAGCCATCTCTCTCCGCTACGTATAGATGGATTTTTTTATAATCAGGAGTATAATCATAACTGGATTATTCAAATGCTTTCTTTTAATACAGAAAATGCTCTGTCTGAATACTTTTACTACTAATAATTTTGTTTGAGCCCATTATCACAGTTTTTATCAAACCTCTTAAAAACAATTATTGCGCGATGTTATGATCCCCAAAGTGCTATAACCTGCTATTTTTATTAATGTCAATGTCCTACAGTCTGTGGCTTCAGAGCTTTTATAACAGCCTCAATGTGAGACATAGCAATTTTTCACTTAACACTCAGACTAAATATTCTACCTCAGATTGACAAAATTTTACTTTACTAATTGTATGTTCCCCAAATACTCACATCACTGTTTGGTCAGACTTTAGATCATCTACACTAGATCTCTGTACTCACTACGTTCAGGTTGAATTTGATGAAGATAACTTTAGGCTTTGAGGGAGTCGACTGTAAGACACTCTTTTCTCTTTCGTCTCAATCATAATAATTAAAGCAGAAAAGATAGCGTGAGTCAGAATAATACAGAACTTAAATCTATTACCGTAAGCCAATTTCAATTCAGGCAGAATATTAGACAGTATCCAATCCGATCAGGAACCATTTCATTTCATGGTCATAGGACATTTTTTATTTACAGTTGCTCTTTCAGCCTAGACTACATCACATGCTCTTAGTGATACTTTTAAAATATTGATTGATCTTCTAAGTCACTCTTGAATGTAGATATACATTTTTTTAACGCACAGTACAGCTGTTAACTTAGGTTTAAGTGACTCCAGTCCCTCTGTCACTAATGCAACAGAAGGAGTTGAGTTCTTGTTCAGAAACCAAGTCTCAAACTGGGTAATAAGAGGTACCACCACAGCTTCTTGCCTTCCCAATATATATTTATTTTGTCTTGTAATAGAAAGCATATTGCCATTCAGTTGCTTCTTTACAATTTCTCAGAGTCCATTTTATCTTGTTGTTTGTAAATCACTGAACAGTGTAACTGTGTCTTTGGCACATGTGATGTTTTAAATAGTCTTTGTATTATTTCCATTTTAGTCCATCTCTGTATTAGTTCTGAATCCTGTGGTCATGTGTCCAGTCCATTACAGATTGAATAATAATTTCTCTTCTGCCCTGCTGTTATGTTAACAAGGCCCTCTCTCTGGATGCAGCTCCACTGCTCACACATCCAGCTCCTCTGGTATCTGGTGAAGGTTTAATGGGGGTTGGGTGGACTCACCAGACGCTGCTTTAGGCCTGTCTCACTCTGAAACTGCCTCAGACACCTCTCTGTGCGGCGGACATTCCTCTGTATGAGATCCACTGTGATCTGTTAGAATGAGCTTGTTACAGTGACATGGGCTCTGCTGAAGAAGACTGGAACATAAACACATGTTATTCATGTTCCTGGGATGGGCTCTGCTGAAGAAGACTGGAACATAAACACATGTTATTCATGTTCCTGGGATGGGCTCTGCTGAAGAAGACTGGAACATAAACACATATTATTCATGTTCCTGGGATGGGCTCTGCTGAAGAAGACCGGAACATAAACACGTGTTATTCATGTTCCTGGGATGGGCTCTGCTGAAGAAGACTGGAACATAAACACATGTTATTCATATTCCGGGGATGGGCTCTGCTGAAGAACATAGACATAATATACGTAGACGCCTCATAGACTGACGCTGCCTATTGGAGCGGACGTATCAGCGCGGCGCCATCTTGGATGGGTCTCCAATGCGCCGCCCCCCGCATTTATTTCTACTGAGGAAGGTGTATCCTCAACTACAATGATCATAACTCCCCGAGTTTTTACCGGATTTTCACACGGTTTGGTTTGTTACAAATGGCAGAGACTTATGATACAGGATGCTGTCACACATTGAAAAATTCTGCTTTCATGTTGAAATACTTTGTATTACGAGGTTTAACTAAGACATATGGTAGACTATGGCACAGGCCCGGATTGGCTAATCGGGAGCACCGGGAAAATTCCCGGTGGGCCGGTACGTTTGTTTGGCCGCGAGGGCCGTTGTTGTCATGGGACTGGGTTGAAATATATTTTTTTAAATTATTATTATTATTACTTTACCGCAGCCGCACTCTTTTTATTTATTATTTTACCGCAGTTCCACTCTTTTATTTAATATTTTCTCGCAGAGTGCAGCCTGCAAGACAATGATGACGTTTTGACTCCCTGGCCCCGCCCCCTGACACGGCCCCTTGCAAGTTGCTCAAAATAATAAAAAAAAGTCACATATAAAAATGGATAACAGAAAGCGCAAAGGCGGCGCTGAAAAGGCCAGAATAAATAAATAAAAAAGCTTTGGAAACTGACGGGGCCAAATGTTCAAAGCTGAGCACATATTTTCTCAACAAAACAAACGGAGACAACGAGGCGGGTAAGTAAGCTAGCGACCGTGCAAAACAACGTCGTATGTAAACCACCGTTCATGTATCAAAGTTTTTCTTGTTGCTCTTCAGCAGCAGCCGCCTCTAGTACCATTTGCTGCCAACAGTGAAGAGCGAGGCCCAGAAACGTCCCCAAGCTCCAGTCATGAGCCCAACACACCAGAATGGGCAGGTAGGATTGTCATTCAGAAGAAATAATAGTAATGAAGAGCCCTGCTCAATGAAAATCATTTTCTTACTTGTTTCCAGTTCAAATATCTAAATATCCTTAATTCAAGATACATTTACAAGTGAAATGGCATGAGAAATGATGTCTTGTTTTCTGGAGAAAAAAAAAAACAACTAAAAATTAAGTGATTTTTTGTTGTTGCTTAAAAGCTAAAACTAAAACAATTATTTTTCTTACCCCATTGGACTGGAAACAAGACAAAAATACTGTATAAAACAATGTGCCTATTGCAGACTTATATTCTTAGGTTTTCATTTTATTATTTTAATATAGTCAGTCGGGAACTAAAGTGGGCCGGTCTAAGGCATGAAACTCCAGGGCTGAAAATGAGTCCCAATCCGGCCCTGCTATGGCATATTGATAAATGTATAAATGAATGAATTTTATATTTTAATAAAGAAACAAGTTTGATTGTTCATTTGAATTTATTTCTCTCTCTCTCTCTCACACTCACACACACACATATACATACAAGCTCCCATATATACTGTATCAGAATTTTTTTTTAAAGGCCTAAAGTAAACGTTATAATTCCAGGTCATTCCAGCATCTTACACTACCCTGTCAGGCTTGCAACTGGGACTGGGGAGCTGAAATCCTTTAAAAAGAACTGTTTAGCACAGCTTCTTGCGTATGCTTGCACTCTGTAACTCCAGGGTAGTTAATTTTGCGATGTGGTGCAGCCTTACTTTGTGAAATACAGACACCACAAATGACACAAGCATGAAATGATGGTTCTCAATTCCAAATTGGGTGTCTGCAATGTGCTCCCCGAGTAAGAACACATCCTCTGAACCAATCTCCACGAACTAAACGGTTGACGAAGGACACACGGATACCTTGTTCCTTTGAGTTTTGTCGAATCACACGCTCTGCTGCTCTGACCACCTTCACCCTTTGAGGGGATCATCAGCCCACCATTGTTTTTAAGTTCAAGCAGGTGGTAGCTCTGGTCAAAAGATGAGGGTACAGCAGCTGTGACGAGGCTTGCACGGCACACCTCACAGGACAGTTTTTTCAGAATTTTTCTGACAACAAACCCTGAAATGTAGACAAGGGCATTGTCCACAAGACCACCAAAGTGGGTGGGCAGGTAACTGTGGTCACATATGACTGCAGATATGTTTGCAAATGGAGACAGGAGCTCTTCCTATGCCATTAAAGCAGAGTGCATGTCTGCAGCTGATAGGGACACAATTTCATCTTGTGCTGCCACGTTGCCTGACCCACTTGGTGAGACACCACAACGGACCATCAGACGGCGGAAAATGCCTTGGAACTGCCCTGCAGTTGGATTGTTATTCCAGCCTTTTACACACTTAGATTACAGAGATGTTTAATGAGGACAGTCAGAGTCATAATAGATATATCTTCTGAGGTAAAGTAAGGAAACAGTATAACCATTTTTTCCCCACAGGTAGGCTATAAAAGGTAAGTAAGGTAATAACTGTATAACCATGTTTCTTCCAAAGGTAGGCTATAAAAAAAGATACACACTGGTGTCTGATGTGCCGTTTGCTTTAGGGGGTGGGTTACTTCATGAAGTGATAGCCACCAATAAGTGACCAGTCTGAGAGGTCTATCACATCAAATCATATTGTAAACTAGGGATGTATAGGTACTGTACATATATATAAAGAAAAACTTCTACTGTAATTTGTCCACCCAGAAGGTACCAATATCCGGTCTGGCCCATTGACTGAAAAACTGATTATAAATGTGAAAATTACCTGATGCCCGACAGAATTGAACAAAAGCTCCAAGTGATCCTGACTGAAGCGGTATGTGCAGACATAACGCTGAACTTGGAGCAGGTCAGGAATCATCATCAACAATGTGTCCATGTTGATGACAAAGCCAATGACTGACAGATACCTTCAAAAGAAAACGTTTCATCAAAAAGATCATGGCAAAACAAGAAACCTCGAGAGCACCTAGTAATTGCAGTTATTGAAAGACATTAATTGACTTTTCTACAAATATTCATAACATGTAACACAACACATGGTGACAGAGATAGCGGCAGCAATACATGTTTTGCTCCAATAAAGTCCCTGAATGGTAAATGCTTTAAGTGCAGTACAAATCTACTGGGTGCAAAATTACTGGGTGCTTCTTGAGAGTATAAGTCAGTGTCAGGAACAACTAGGAACTATATTAAAACTGAACAAGGAGAGCTTAAAAACAAGAACATGTCATACATACCATTTGACACCTCTATGACCTGAAAAACACTGAACACAAGAAGATTCCAACATGCAGAGACAAACATCATAAACAAGAAGAAAAAGTGCAATACAAGATATGCTCCTTAAAACAGGAGGGACTCACATTATCTCCTGCCTCTGGTTTTGCAAACAGCAACATTGTATGAACATACATACCATATTTGACACCTGTCCTGTATGACCTGAAAAATACTGAACAGAAGAGTCAACAGAAACAAAACTGCAGACAGCAAAACGATCCAAACCAGAGAAAGAGCATCTTATGAACTCGATGCGTAGCAAGAGAACAGAGCATCATATTAACTTATGATGTTTGAACTTTTCGTGGAAACCATTCGATATTTAAAAAAAAAACCTCTTTGTTTGGTGGAGGGGGGTGCCATCTTTCATCAACAAACTGAGCAAGTATTCCCTGCCTCTCAACAAGAGCTCTACTCTCTCTGTCCAATTCAAAGCACCCAGAGGAGCTTTGTATCCCTTGGCACGGGGATTGCGGCTGTTCAGGATGTCAAACAACCTGTCAATAATCTTTAAAAAAAAAGCATAAGGCTCTGTTAACTGATATATCACCCATAACAGCATAACAGTAGTATCATATCATGTAAATCAAATTATAATCTTATTTCAATATACAAAAAAGTACTTTAGTACAAAGCTCTGCTTGGATTTCCCTCTACAGGTAAGTATAAACAGAGATGGCTTTCATGCAGAATATGCAGTGTTATATAACAATGTTTGTATGTTATGTTACCTCAATGAATTCTGCCGTTGCTTCACAGTTTTTAAACTGTGAATAACCAAGGTCCCTCAGTGTTCGCAGTGCTACCACTACAGAGCGACTCAGTGTTTGAGAAGCCAGGGACACCTTCATCTTCTGGCCATCAAATTGAACATGCTTGTTTGTTATCTTGTTGGCCGCATGCAGTCCATCTTTTGTTTCGACATTGTTGAGCTCAACGATGTTTGACCAGCTGATTTCTCCAGTGGAGCTGGTTATCGGGCTGTAAGCCTGCAACATGTTGCGTGCCAGTTTCAACATGTGACAAGCGTCCATCAACACAAACACCCTGTCAGCGGTCACTGGATGTTCAAAGAAGGTTTTTAACGGCTCATGGGGGTTTCCCTTTAGCTGACACCCGAGCTGGTTGCACATGTTGACATTGGATGCATGTCCATCCATTGTCATGCAGACCACTTTTATGCCACGTGCATGCAATTCCTCCAGAGCATGGACAACCAGGACCTTCTGTGTAGTAGGCAATTGGAGCTTTCCAATGACCCTGTATTCCTACCACCATAAAAACAAGCATCTCTGTGGCTAAATCAGTCTCATCCATGCCATTCCCCATATCCACATATCCAGACATTTTCTGGGTATGTGGATTGTACTGGACATGTTTTTTGATGGCCATGGCATCCAACATGAGGGCCACAGAGCCATATTTAGCAGGGTCTTCTTCACGTCTTCTCTTTAACATGTCCAACATCATTGAGCCCAGGCCTGGCATCCACTGATTGCATCCACCTTTACAAAAAGAAAATAAATAGCTATTTAGTGCTTCAACCCTTGGATCCCTATTTTGGGCACATTTTCATTTTTTTCTATGATTGTTCTTTTTTCCAATACTTTGGAAGACATTTTCAAAGAAAAAAATAGTCAAAATAGCACATACACACTCAAAACTTCTACATCAGTTCCCTGTTTGTTGTACATTATGTAGGGCTGAAGTGTTTTAAGTATTTTAACCAGTATGTTTAAAAAGTGTAATAAAAAAAACATGTACTACCCCGTTACAATGTATGTGGATGTGGCAGGGGAAGATGCAGAGAATCCCTCAGGTAACTGTAGGCTTTTTCGGACCATGGAGGTGCAGTGTGAGGGCAAACTCTCTCTGGTCTTTGGTGTATTCATGGCCGCGCTTTGAAAAGAGGTCTACCTGAAGATCTGAAATTCAGTTAAACTAGTTAGACAGACTAGTTAGAAAGTTCTCTTGAAATAATACCTTTTGTAAAGTCTGACAAAGAGTGTAAACAATATACAATTCAAGGTGGTATTATCAATTTATTTTTACCAGAATGGAAGCCAAGCCTTTCATTCAACTCCTCATTTATAAGGTTCTTTTCCTTCAGATCTTGCAGAAGACTCTTTACAGTTTTCTTTGCTCTCCGTTCTCGGGTCTTTGCATTTTGCTTCTCCCGCTCTAGACTCTCCACTCTAGCCAAAGCTTCACTGAGTCTGGCCTTTAGACGAGTAGGAGAATTGGGCAATGCATAGGAGTGGTCCTAGTAGAAAGAAGGATGAAAATATTTTCAGTGATGTTCATATCATACCACTCACAGTTGTTTGGTGCATATGTGCAGGCACACATTTCTTATCTGTAATATCACTGCCAGCATCATGAGTATGGGAAAGAGAGAAAGGGGTCGTGTATGAGAGAATGTGAGTGAAAGAAGGTGTGTATTTGTTCACGTGTGTATTTATTTATTTATTTATAACATATACTCATTCACATATAAGTGTATGAGTATTTCTGAAAAGAGTTGCAGAAAGCAAGGGAGATATTTTGATATGACCACAGCCATGATGCTCACAACTGTATGGGACATATCAAATAGCCTACAAATACTCACATCATTGGGCTGAGGTTCACTTTCAGGAAAATGCTGAGAAAGGGCCACTGGTAGACTCTCTTCAGCTTTCCTTGAAGTTTGTGTGTTCCTTGTCACTACAGGCTAAAATATAATAAACATAATACTTAAAAACAACTTCATTAAAAACACTTGAAAAGGTTTTAGTATCCCACAGTGTATTTTAATACACAATACATCACTAATACATGCAGAAATATCTAACGGTTTTACCGTTTTTGTTTTACATATGAATCATAGACATCTCTGTTAGCATGTAGAGTAAAATACACCTACTCTTTGGAGATGACATGGGAAGTTGAAGACAGATGGGGTCGCACCATCTCTAAGCCTGACAATCTGACTCGTCCTGTCAAAATCATCAGGCTTGAAGTGTTCACTGCAGAGCTTTGACAACTCAGTCACAACAAAACCCTCCCGTCTTATAGCAACTTCCCATTGCCTCCTCAAGCCTGTATCACTGGGAAACCTTCAAAGTGTGAAGAGAAAAAAAAAATCAGCAAGAGATTATGAGAGAGAGTAAGTTGCGTTACCAGTTCCTGCTGAACGTTACACGTACGTAAACGGTAAATGGTAAAATAACCTAAATTATTGTTCAATCTTACTTGTGAAATGTAATCCCATGCGATCTGGTATCAATACTGCGTCGGTTATTGCAACCGTAAGCTGCACAAAATACGGGCATAATTGCTCGCTCTCCGTTGACTCCGATTGACTCTGGTGCTAGCGTTGAGTGGAGAGACCCACCCAATATGGCGGCGACGCTGGATCACGCTCCAGCACGTCATGAGGCGTCTACGTATATTATGTCTATGCTGAAGAAGACTGGAACATAAACACGTTTTATTCATATTCCGGGGATGGGCTCTGCTGAAGAAGACTGGAACATAAACACATGTTATTCATATTCCGGGGATGGGCTCTGCTGAAGAAGAGTGGAACATAAACACATGTTATTCATGTTCCGGGGATGGGCTCTGCTGAAGAAGAGTGGAACATAAACACATGTTATTCATGTTCCTGGGATGGGCTCTGCTGAAGAAGACTGGAACATAAACACATGTTATTCATATTCCGGGGTTGGGCTCTGCTGAAGAAGAGGTAAACTCTTGTCGCTGTTGTTCGTCAGTAACAAACCCCTGTTTTCATTCTTCTCCTTGTGTCTTTTATTCAGTTTGTTCATTTGCAGCAGTGTTAGCTTTTTCAACAAAGTCTTATTAGTTTCTTCTCTTTTCTTTAGCTTCTGTGAGCTTTCCTATGATCCGCAAATAATGCTCTTTTTTTCAATGGAGTTTTGTTGAGTCTGTAATTCAGGAGGCCTTGCTTTCTTTAACCATGTTCTCCCACATTTCTTAATTATTTTTTTCATAAGCCTTTAGACTTGGGCTGTATGAGGTCTGTTTAGGATTGGAAAGTGGAGTGACGATAATACGCTTTAATTGTGCGTGTTTTACATTTACATCTACATTTAGTCATTTAGCAGACACTTTTATCCAAAGCGACTTACAAGTGAGGAAAAACAATGGAAGCAAGAACAACACAAGGTACAAAAAGAATAAGTACACCAAAAACTAGTCAGTTTAAACCCAGCACAGTTTACAAAGCTAAGGATAGGTTTTAACAGTTTCTCTGGCATCTTCATTTTTATATCTTCTCTGTCTTGCCAGGACTGACTTCTTAACCTTTTTATCCAGTTCTTTAGAGTCTCTTCTTTTATTGGTTCTAAAGTCAGGAGAGTTTTTTAACACCTTTGGACAGGAGCAGGTCTACCCACATTACACTAAAGTCTTGTCTCTCTCTTGATCGGGGGTGTTATTCCCAGATGGACAGATGCTGTTGGAGCCACTCTCGTCTCCTCCGACTAATGCTCCACTCTCTGGTTCAGTCAAAATCAGCTTGAATTGTCCCGTTATTTCTCCGTTTACTTCTTCAGACAGAGCTTTTATTGGAAACTGTTCAGGAATGTCTTTATATTGAAAAGGCAATAGGGCTGAAGGTTCAGTACAAGTCTTAACAATTATTTCTGGACCCACAACAGCTGACTGCACTGGTTTTGTTTCAATTAGTTCACTTAGTCTCCGTTTTGACTCGTCTCTAAACCATCCCAATATTTCACTTTCTTTTATACGTTTTTTTCTCTCGTTTAAAACTTTGATCATTAGCCTTGTAAAGTTTGATATTACTCTCTACTCCATTTCTTCATATGATTCCTGATCTGTTTCCTTTGAGCTGGTTTCTGTCTAATAATCACCTCTAATGGAGTCAAAACATCTCCAGTTTTAATAATTTTAGTAACTTTGCCTCCCATTCTAATTTAACTCGTTCTATTTAACTATTACTATTTTGCGCAAACCTCTAAATACTTTTACTCTTTTTGTCTGTCTTATTATTCCTATAAGTTTGTTCTAACTAAAGATAGGTTTGTAGTCCTTCAGTTTTATATTTTACTATTTATTTCTGACGCCAGGTTTTCCTCATATCAACATTACACTTGCCGTCGGCTTCACTTCTTCCTCAACTTTAGGGTTCCGTTCTGAACATATTTTTTTATTTGATCCTACTATTGATAATACTAATCCTTTACTAGGTTTTTTTATTTTCTCAACCTTAATTGATATTATTTCTTACAGTGCTCTTGTTTAATTTTTTGTTGACTTTATCCTATTATAACTTTAATTTCTTGTCACTTCTCTTTTAGATCTCTTTTTAACGCTATTGTTTTAGTTGTTATAACCGATTTTCCATCCCTTTTAAACTCTAAATCTTATTAACAGCTGCTTTTCCCCAGCGCTTCGTGTACACACTCACTCACACACACTTGACTATAGTCCACACGCCGCGGCATTCAGTTGCTCTTCGGCAATTGGTTCAGTTTCTCTTTCCAGAGATTGCTATGAACAATTAACGGGCCTTGTGTTCCTTAGACACACATTTTCTAGCTCATCTCAGCCCTCAGCTGCATTTTTAAGATAGAAAAGGAACGCTAATCAATTTGCCTTTCCGCTAAGTTTCTTTTAAAACTTGTTACTCGGCAGTCAACCTAGCTGTTTAATCCTGTCGACTTGAGACAGCGTGTTACTCCTATTAAAACGGGACTCAATCTAATTTTTCTCTGTTTTTATTTTAGGTTTTCTAACTGTTTCTCCTTTTATTTTATTTTCACTAACGTAAGTTGCAGCTGGAAAATAGCATGAACTCAGGTACTCTCTTTGAAGAATCCTATCTTCTATTCAGGTCTCTTTCCCTAAGACACCTGCGTGCTTGGCCAGGTTCTGTGTTTCTTATCATCAAACGTCTCTGTATTCTTCCGTGAGAAGAATTAGATCGTTTCTTCATAAATTTCTTCCTCGGGATGTAAAAGACGCTATTTCGACTATAATCTATAGATAGAAATAGCCTTTAGTTCCTCGCAATTTTTCTTTGCGTGCTAAATTCTTCCTAGAGTTATATGCACGATGCCCTATTTAGATTATACCCAATTGATAGAAATAACCTTTTTTTTTTTTTTATTAATTTCCTCCATGAAGTACAAGCAACACCATCTTTAGATTATGGTCATAGATTATGGTTCTTTTGCGCTCTAAATTTTATCCCAGAGACACATCCGGTGCTATATTTAGAATGTATTGAATGGATAGAAATGATTTTTAAAATTTTCCCCTAACTAACACTTTTATGGCTTTAAGCCTTTTACGTCTTTACACTAATCTAGGTTCTTGTAGGTGTGGTGAGGTGAGTTTTTCAAGCTGTCTTTTCAAGCTGTCTTTTTACTTGTTAATTCCCAAATCTACACTCATAGACACCTAACCCAATCAACACACGTGGACAAAAATGTTGGTACCCTTCGGTCAATGAAAGAAAAACTCACAATGGTCACAGAAAAAACTTTATTCTGACAAACGTAATAATAAATTAAAATTCTATGAATGTTAACCAATGAAAGTCAGACATTGCTTTTCAACCATGCTTCAAAGGAATTATTTAAAAAAATAAACTCATGGAACAAACCTAGACAAAATTGATGGTACACCTAGAAAAGACTGTAAATAATGTGACCAAATGGACATGTTAATTCAAGGTGTGTGCACTAATTAGCATCACAGGTGTGTACAATCTTGTAATCAGTCAGTGGGCCTATTTATAGGGCTTCAGGTAGTCACTGTGTTGTCTGGTGATATGGTGTGTACCACACTCAACATGGACCAGAGGAAGCGAAGGAAAGAGTTGTCACAGGAGAATAGAAAGAAAATTATAGACAAGCATGATAAAGGTAAAGGCTATAAGACCATCTCCAAGCAGCAAGATATTCCTGTGACTACAGTTGCACATATTATTCAGAAATTTAAGATCCATGGGACTGTAGCCAACCTCTCTGGACGTGGCCGCAGGAGGAAAATTGATGACAAATCAAAGAGACGAATAATCCGAATGGTAACAAAAGAGCCCAGAAAGACTTCTAAAGAGATCCAAGGTGAACTCCATGCTCAATGTCAGATCGCACCATCCGTCGTTGTTTGAGGCAAAGTGGATTACATGGGAACTGACCAAGGAGGACACCATTGTTGAAAACAAATCATAAAAAAGCTAGACTGGAATATGCCAAACTACATCTTGACAAGCCACAAAGCTTCTGGGAGAATGTCCTATGGACAGATGAGACAAACATGGAACTTTTTGCCAAGGCACATTAGCTCTATGTTCACAGACCGAAAAATGAAGCATATCAAGAAAAGAACACTGTCCCTACTGTCAAACATGGAGGAGGCTCTGTTATGTTCTGGGGCTGCTTTGCTGCATCTGGCACAGGGTGTCTTGAATCTGTGCAGGGTACAATGAAATCTGAAGACTATCAAGGGATTCTAGAGAGAAATGTGCTGGCCAGTGTCAGACAGCTTGGTCTCAGTCGCAGGTCATGGGTCTTGCAACAGGACAATGACCCAAAACACAGCTAAAAACACCCAAGAATGGTTAAGAGGAAAACATTGGACTATTCTAAAGTGGCCTCTATGAGCCCTGACCTCAATCCTATTGAGCATCTTTAGAAGGAGCTGAAACATGCCGTCTGGAAAACACACCCTTCAAACCGGAAACAACTGGAGCAGTTTGCTCATGAGGAGTGGGCCAAAATACCTGCTGAGAGGTGCACAAATCTCATTGACAGTTACAGGAATTGTCTGATTGCAGTGATAGCCTCAAAAGGTTGTGAAACAAAATATTTAGTTAGGGGTACCAACAATTTTGTCCAGGCCTGTTCCATGAGTTTATTTTTTAAAATAATTCCGTTGAAGCATGGTTGAAAAGCAATGTCTGACTTTCATTGGTTAACATTCATATTTTATTTATTACTTTTTTCAGAATAAAGTTTTTCTGTTACCATTGTGAGTTTTTCTTTCATTGACCGAAGGGTACCAACAATTTTGTCTGTGTATTTAAAAGGTCTGCTCACCTTTGATGCTTTTGGTTTCCGCGTCTGGGATGCTTCTTTTGGGTGGTCGGGCAGAAAGAGAACCACTCTCTCTCAGACCCTCTCCTGGCTGGCTCGCCAAATGTCATGTCTGAATGTCGTACTGACCCCTCAGCCTTCAGCACGATTGTATGCAACAACTCATAAACACAAAACCTGTTCCATGCCATAGTCTTTACTGTAATGACAACAATTGACCCCAGTAGACTATCCCTATCTCCACTAAAGATTGTACATTAAAATGTAAGTAAATTTAACTGTTTTCATATGACAATTAAATTTACAACCATTTTGTTAGGGGGCCCCAAGGACCCCCTCCTTTTAACTGTCCCTCCTTCCTTTTTAACCTTTGCCCTAGTTTCTCTGTGAATTCTTGGTACCAGGCACCCATGACTCTATCTTCAACTAGATCTTCCCTGTGTGTGTGTTAAACTAATCATGTTTTAAGCCTGGGGTGCACGTGGCAAGACATTCTCGGCCGACTCTGGTCTTTCTGTGAGGAGTCTGCATGTCCTCCACGTGTTACCCTGGGTTCTCTCTCAGGCCCAAAGCTGCTGGGATAGGCTCTAGTCACCCGTGACCCCTAATGGGAATAAGCGGTAGAAAATGAATGAATGTTTTAAACCATACACTCTGACATTATGTTTTTCTCTTTTTTATAATTATGTTCCTAGATGTATTAATTTAACATCCCCTACATGATTATAAACCATACAAAATATAAACCATAAGACACTTAATATAAACTCATGCATAAATGAATAACTAAATAAGTATACAAAAATAAAACACATAAAAATATTACACTACAAAGGCCAGATTAGAGTTAAAACAACATCTAAAAGAGCCTTCACAGACTTCCGGCATGGTGCAGACACGAGCGGCAGCATAGATTCAAGGCTCCCAGATGGTTTCAACCCCTCCGAAATAAATACTGGTTATCCATATAGGAAAAGTTGTCAATTATAGCATGAAAGGGGGATACAGGAGAACGACAAAAGGAAAATCGCAACAAAACCCGAAGATAGATGATAATTCTCAGATTAAAAGTGGAGATACTGACGACGGTGCTAGCAAGCAGGTTGACCACGAGGGCATGGACGCTATTCAAGCTAACATCATTGCGGAGATAAAGGCGGTCCGTTCGGACTTGAAAAAAGAATTTAACAAAACAATGGAGCCACTAAAGAAAGAACTGGTGGATTTCAGGGAAGAGGTTAGCCATAAGCTAAGTGCCATCGTCACGGACCTAAAAGAAATAACCGACAGAGTCGAGGAGACGGAGTGGAGAGTGGCTGACATGGAGGAGCAGGGCGCAGAAAACAGTGAGTTGCTCTCCCACACTTTGGAGCTTAATAATAAACTATTAGCTCGGCTGACAGACTTGGAGTCACGTTCACGCAGAAACAACATACGCATCCATGGAATCCCAGAGGGGGCCGAGGGTGACAATGTACAAGAATTTTTAGAGACATTTATTAAAACAGAGCTGTCACTCCCTGATCACCCTCGCAATACAACGTTGTCACCGATCCCTTGGAGCTAAACCACCGCAAGGTGCTAACCCGAGGTCTATGGTTATCTTTTTCCTGGAATATAAAACCAAAGAGCTGGTGCTTCGCACTGCCTGGAAAAAGAACAATATCCAATGTGACGGAAGAAAAGTTTTCTTCGAGCAGGACTACCCAACCGAAATAGTTACGAAAAGAAAGGCTTACTCCACTATCAGAAGGGCGCTTAAAGAACAGGGGCTCCGCTTTCAGACTCTTCATCCGGCAAAACTTAGAGTGTTTCTTGACACTGGTCCAGTTATCTACAACAGCGCGCCAGAGACAATAGATGATCTGAAAAGAAAGGGATTGATACCGAAGGACGGAGCCAATCCAGTGGATGACAGTGCTACACCTGCGACGAGACGGAGACAACCTTCCTGGGAAACGGCAGGTGGTACATCACGTCGTCACCGAGAGGCACGCATGAAACACATCCAAGAGAAACTAAAAGGATTTCGACGCAAGGAAAACACCCTGAGTAACTGAGTAACTTTTGAAAAGACCTCCCGGTAAGGGGGCAACCTATCATACGTCTCTATCGCTAATATTTTCAGGAGGCAATATGAGACTAGGCTGATTTTCCTACTCATGTAAGTTTGAGAAATTGATACCGATTACATCTGGGAACCTATACCTGCTTTTACTATGTGGACAACTCTGATTTGTGTAGTCAGAGATCTTGGTGCATGCTTAGAGGGGCCTCTCCTAGTTGCAGGTCTTTCCCTCTTTGGAAGTTGAATTCATACTTCAGAGATGGAAGTCATTAATGTTAAACGTATGTGTTTATGTGTTAAGTTTCATTTTGTTTTACAGACAGAAGTTCATTTGTTCAGGCCTTTGAGGGATGCTTAATCGTCTTGGTAATCATTTCCACTTTTTGATTGACTGAAATGCCTCATCAAAATTACAGAATAATCACACTTAATGTAAACGGATTACATAACCCTATAAAAAGAAGTAAAATGATTACCAAAATGAAAAGGGAAAAACTAGACATAATTTTTTGGCAGGAAACACATCTCTCAAACACTGAACATGAAAAACTGCGAAAAATGGGTTTCAAAAATTCATATTACTCCTCCTTCGAAAGAGGGAGTGCGAGGGGGGTAGCTATACTAATTTCAAATAGAATAAATTTCCGGCTCTCCTCACAAATCGCTGATAAAGAGGGGCGATACTTAATGGTTAAAGGCTTTATCGATCACAAAGAAGTTACATTAATGAACGTCTATAAACCACCAGGGCATGATAAACGGCTGATCAAGAAAATTTTTAATATGATCGCTACCGAAACTGCAGGGGTATTGATTTGCGGGGGGGACTGGAATATCCAGTTACAACCATCCCTGGACTCCTCAAATAGAACAAAAAATATAAGATCCGAAGCGTTATATGTTAGAAAGATGCTAAAAGAAATAGGAATGATAGCTATATGGAGGGTCTGATAAACAATTTACTTTTTTTTCCCACCCTCACTCGACATACTCAAGAATTGACTATTTTTTCGTGCTAAAATCAGATAGACACAGGACTATAAACTGTGATATAGGGGTAAGAGACATTTCCGACCATGCGGGGGTGTATTTAACATTACATTTAGACAACAAACCCAAAGAGACTCTGTGGAGACTTAACACTAGCTTCTTGAATGATCCTCAGTATCATAAGTATATAAAAGCGGAATTTAAAGATTATATGACCCACAATGACAACGGAGCAGTGTCTCCTAGCACATTATGGGATGCGGCAAAAGCTGTTATTAGAGGTGAAGTTATGAGGTGGTCGTCCCAGAAGAAAAATTAAAAAGAAAGACAAATTAAAGAATTGATTGGAAAATTAAAATCACTAGAAAATAAACATATGGAGGATAATGACACCCGTGCACTTCAAGGACATAATGGAGACTAAACAAATCTTAAACAGCCTATATGAAAATCAAGTGGAGAAGAGCGCTAAACTAATTAAACAAAATTTCTATGAAAACGGCCCTAAATCTAAAAAACTACTTGCATGGAGAATATGGAAACAACAGGCTGAGAGATTTATACATAAAGTGAAGGACCCCAGGACCAATGAGATGCACTATAACTTGGAAGACATACAAAAAGCTTTTGAAACGTATTACACAAAATTATATGCTCAGCCTCGTACGACTGAGTCAGATGTCATATCATCCTTTCTAACATCTTTGGACCTACCATCTGTAGGGACAGAGCAAAACAAATCAATAACACAGGAGATAACAGATAAGGAGATAAACGAGGCAATATCAAGATTAAAAACAAACAAAATGCCAGGTGCAGATGGGTACCCATCAGAATGGTATAAAACATTCAGGGAAATAATAATACCAATATTAAAAGGCTGTTTTAACTATGTTCTGGGAGGTGGCGAAACCCTAATATCCTGGAGACAAGCAATAATCTCAGTAATTCCTAAAATGGGTAAAAACAAAACGGATTGCAGCTCCTACAGACCTATATTAGTTTTAAACATAGATTACAGGTTATACGTGTCAATACTTGCAAAGCGATTGGAAAACATAATCCCAGATCTAATAGACACAGACCAGACAGGCTTTGTTAAAAAAAGTCTCTCCACCTCATTGACCACATGAGAAACAGTGATAGGGAATCCGTGGTTATAAGCCTTGATGCTGAAAAGGCCTTTGACTCAGTCAGATGGGAATATTTATATTTGGTCCTTAGCCGCTTTGGTTTTAATGACCAGATAATTAGATGCTTGAACTCCCTATACTCATCTCCTACAGCCAGAATCAAAATTAACGGGGACTTATCTAAAACAATACCCCTTGAAAGGGGATGTCGACAGGGATGCCCCCTCAGTCCCACCCTTTTCGCTCTCTTCATAGAGCCTTTGGCACAGGCAATTAGAGATGACAAAGATATAACAGGAGTTAAAATAGGGGACACACAACATAAGATATGTGCATACGCGGATGACATACTCATGACACTTACCAGTCCCAATGTAAGTCGGCCTAAATTATTATCTCTTCTCAAAATATTTGGTTCATACTCTAACCAAAATAAAAAATGTCAATTTAGATGGAAAAGCAATACAATTAAATATTTAGGTGTACAAATACCTAGAGAGATATCGGCCATTTATGACCACAATTACCCTCCTATAACAGCTGAAATTAAAGCAGACTTAAACCGTTGGTCACTACTACCAATGAATATGTATAACAGAATAGAAGCTATAAAGATGAACATACTACTCAGGCTGCTTTTTCTTTTTCAATCCTTGCCTGTTGAAGTACCCCCCCCGAGCAATTCAATGATTGGAACAGAGCTATATCGTCTTTTATTTGGGGAAAACAAAAACCAAGGATCAGATTTCAAACATTACAACTCCCCAGGGACCAGGGTGGTATGGCTCTACTGTGCCTGGAGGATTATTATAGAGCAGCACAGTTACGTTCTCTGGTCTGTTGGTGTGACCCAGAGACTACGTCCACACGAAGCCAGTGCATCCCCTATCCGATCTTTTTTTTCCCCGTTCTAAAAAAAAATTCCGTAAACACGGCGTCGTCTCAAGAAATATCTGCGTACACACGAAACCACTGAAACCGGCTGAAAACGATGTAGTATATATGCCAGACCAGTATGGGGCGCTGTAATTCTGCCACAGATATACACTATACATGGAGAAGAAGACTTTGAGCATGCGCATAACCTTGCGCGCTGCAGAAGAAGACGAAGACCTAAATATTTATTTTCTAATAAAAACAAGTTCTCAAATTGTTGCAGTCATTTATTCTGAGTGTAGTAATTGGTGCCCTCATGTTTGTTGTTTGCCCTTCAATATACGGACTGTAATAAAGCTAGTAGGCTTAGTAGCTTCTGCAGCACGAACTCAATCACGTAGTCCGCCATTATTGTTGTTGCTGTTACGTGTGACGAGGCCGACACGTGATGCGATGACATCATCGTTTCACAAAATATACGGATTGGCTGTACTAGAGTTGTGACGTTCGCGAACGAACCGATTCTTTTGAACGGCTCATAAACATGAACGATGGGAGCCGAGTCGCGGCTGGAGGAGCCGTTCTTTCTGTCGTTCTTTTTCCTATGCGTGTCTCACACAGATGCACACAAATGAGCTCCTCCGAGACAGAACGGTTATAGGGAGGGGCACCCAGCGCAGGCCGACCCTTTACAGCGTGATGATATTAGTTATTAGTTGTGCACGCATCCTTCACGTGAGTACTTCATTGCAGCCCACTTTGTTATTGTTCATTGACTTGAAGGGCTGATGTCCTATTTGCAAAGTTTACAGTAGTAATAGTATGTAGTATGTAGACATTTCCATTTTATTTATTCTAATTTTATCTACTTTAAATATTTTTGTTTTCTATCAAAATGTTCTTGTTTGATAATGTTCTTGTGTGGAAGTGTAAAAGCTGTTTTGCACAGAAATTCATTGCAGCCAGCTTTGTTTTTGATGTTTATTTGTGAGTAGGTATTGTATGAATAACACAAGTCAACGTAGCTTTACACACACACACATACACACACACACACACACACACACACACACACATACACACACACACACACACACACACACACACACACACACACTCTTTGTACTAAATGTAAATCCAAAATAGTGATGTCACTGTCTAAGCAGAGTGTGCAACCCTATGGAATATAGTCCAGACATGACAAATGAGGTAATAATCAATATTTCAGAATAATTCAAACTCAGATATTGGTGTGTGATATCTGAGTTTTAATTATTTGACTACAAATCTCACCTCATCATTCCTCCCAGTGATTATTTCCAGGATAAACTGAGATGCCCGCAAGCTGGCTTCTTAAAACAGACTAAATATTTAAAAAGAGCCAAAGAGCTGTTTGAACGGCTCTTTGAAAGGAACGGATCGCGAAGATCCGGATCCCCTCAAAGAGCCATAAATCCCATCACTAGGCTGTACACACGAAACCGCAAGGGTGTCGTTTTCAGATTTATCCACTTTAGAACCCGGTTTCAAAAAATAGCGGATTCAGTCTCCCAAAACGCCGGATCCGTGTGGACGAAACACCAATACGATAAAAAATGTATATGTATACAGTGACTTGCGTCTCCGTGTGGACAGCCCCTGAGTGTGATGCAAAATGGAAGGACCTAGAGCAAAGTCAATTAAACATACCTCTCCAATCTTTATTGGGTGAAAAATCTCTCATGAAAATGCATCTGGAAAAATTAAGTAACTTTATGGCAGTCCCGCTTAACATCTGGTACAAGCTACTTAAAAATAAGGAATTTGAAAGAAATGTACGAATACTACGCTGGGTGAAATGTGATACAGAATTTGTACCAGCTGCACCGGACGGTAGATTTAAACACTGGACTAATTCAGGTATCACTTCATACTGTAAGATAACCACCACGGACGGTTTGGACACCTTCAAAAAACTCATGGATACATACAATTTAGGGAAGGAAGATTTTTTTAGATACCTTCAATTGAGACATCACTTTGATAAAGATATTAAAACCATCGGAGAGAAGGGAAAGAACCTGATTAGTATATTCATTGACGCATATAAGGGTAATACTAACAGAAAACTGATTTCCAGACTATATTCAAGTTTACAGTTGGACAGGGGACTGTCAACAATACATGTAAAAAAGAGGTGGGAAAAAGAAGCTCACATAAAGATAAGTGAGGATGACTGGTTGAATATATGTAGGACACAATCTACCACTTCTAGCTCAGGCTTGTGGAGGGAATTCACCTGGAAAAACTCTTTAAGATTCTTTATAACCCCCAATATAAAAAAGGCACAGAGTAACAATCCTGAACATGGTCAGTGTTGGAGAATGTGTGGTAATATGTCTGCTGGTCACTTCCATATCTTTTGGGAATGCCCTAGTATTTCTTTGTTTTGGATAGAGGTGATGAAAGCAATTGGGACAATATTTGGCTCAGAACTTGAATATAATTTCAGTGTTATATATCCAGGAAATTTACCAACAGAATTGGGAAAGACAGATAGATACCTGTTACAAATTCTCTTAGCAGGTAGCAAGAAAGCAATAACTAGGAAATGGTTAAATAAAGATTCCCCGACAATTGATGAATGGATATAAATTATGGAACATCTAACTTTCTCTTTGAGACACGCCCGAGAGAAATGTGAAGCAAACTGGGATAAATGGAGATGTTATCTGAATACAAAGTGAGATGGAAATGCCTTATTTTTAATTTTATTTATTATTATTATTAAGTGCCGGCCGCATTATTAAGTGCCGGCCGTTCTATCTGCCGAGGGAATATACTGCTATACTGCTCATTACAGTTTACATTCCCCCGTCCAACATCATCAGCAACAGGAACACGCTACCAACACATCAGTGAGCAGCAGACAGCACACCCCGATGCTTTTCTCATCATAGCTGGGGATTTCAACCATGCTGACCTTAAGAGTGTGTTTCCAAAAATACACCAGCACATCAACTTTCCAACACGAGGTAATAACATTTTGGACTTTGTTTACACCACACAGAGAGGAGCTTACAAAGCCCTCCTCCCCACCTCGGAGCCTCAGACCACATCACTGTCATGCTAATGCCTGCATACAGACCACTCATTAAAGTCGCCAAACCAGTTTACAAACAGATTAAAGTGTGGCCAGAAGGATCATCAGAGATTCTCCAGGACTGCTTCAACACAACTGACTGGGACATGTTTAAACAGGCTGCCACAAGCAATAACACCACTGACCTCCAGGAGTACTCAGAGACTGTTACTGCCTACATCAATAAGTGTATTGATGATGTAACAGTCACAAAAACCATCACTGTCCGGGCCAACCAAAAGCCATGGATGACAGGGGAGGTCTACAGACTCCTGAAGACACGGAACGCTGCCTTCAGAGCTGGAGATGAGGTGGGCCTGAGAACAGCTAGGGCCAACCTGTCCCGTGGCATCAAAGAGGCTAAGAGACAGCACTCCAGGAGGATAGCTCACCAATTCAGCGACAGCAGAGACACTAGGAACCTGTGGCAGGGGATACAGACCATTACGGACTACAAGCCCCCACCACGGACCTGTGACAACAACATCTCTCTGCTGAACGAGCTGAACACCTTCTTCGCCGCTGAGCAACAAAACAACACCACTGCACAGAAGACTCCACCTCCTCCCGCGACCAGGTGTTGACGCTGACCCCAGACAGCGTGAGGAGATCCTTCAGTAGGATCAATGCCCGCAAAGCTCCGGGTCCTGACAACATCCCTGGGCGTGTACTGAAAGTCTGTGCAGCAGAACTCACTGATGTCTTCACAGACATTTTTAACATCTCACTGAGTCAGGCTGTTGTTCCCACATGCTTTAAAACTACCACCATCATCCCAGTCCCGAAGAAGCCATCTCCATCCTGCTTCAATGACTACCGTCCTGTTGCACTTACCCCCATCCTCATGAAGTGCTTTGAACGGCTAGTCATGCACCACATCAAGTCTGCCCTCCCCCCCTCCCTGGACCCCTTCCAGTTTGCATATCGGTCCAACCGGTCGACCGATGATGCCATCTCCACTGCCGTCCACTCAGCACTCACCCATCTGGACAAAAGGACTCATATGTCAGAATGCTGTTCATAGACTTCAGTTCAGCATTCAACACAATCATCCCTCAACAGCTCATCTACAAGCTGAGTCAGCTGGGGCTCAACACTTCGCTGTGCAACTGGCTGTTGGACTTTCTGACTGGAAGACCTCAGGCAGTACGGGTCGGCAGCAACACATCCAGCACCATCACACTGAACACTGGGGCCCCCCAAGGATGTGTGCTGAGCCCTCCTCTTCACTCTGCTGACCCATGACTGCACACCGTCACACAGCTCTAACCTCTTTATTAAGTTTGCGGATGACACGACTGTGGTGGGTCTCATTAGCAACAAAGATGAGACAAACTACAGGAGTGAGGTGAGCCGCCTGGCTGGGTGGTGCAGTGACAACAATCTCTCTCTGAACGTGGAGAAGACGAAGGAGATTGTTGTAGACTTCAGGAGAGCACACACTCAGCACGTTCCTCTGACCATCAACGGTGCAACTGTGGAAAGAGTGAGTAGCGCCAAGTTCCTGGGTGTGCACATCACAGAGGACCTCTCCTGGACTGAAAACACCACAGCACTGGCCAAGAAATCAAATCAGCGTCTCTACTTCCTCCGCAAACTGAGAAGAGCCAGAGCCCCACCCCCCATCATGTACACCTTCTACAGAGGCACCATCGAGAGCATTCTGTCGAGCTGCATCACTGTGTGGTATGGCGCCTGCAACGCGTCCTGCCGAAAGACTCTGCAACGCATAGTGAGAACAGCTGAGAAGTGTCAGATCCACTCCGTGTCTCTCAGGGATCCACTCCACTTTCCTTCTCTCTCCTTCATCTCATCACTGCCACCTGTCCCAAGCACCTGTAACCTATTACCATCAGTGAGGTATTTAAACCTCTCCTGTCCACCTCTTCCCTGCCAGATCGTTCAGCATACTTTGTGTGAATGTTTCCAGCGTTGGTTCCAGCTCTTGTCTCAGTCCTCTCTCCAGCCTTCACTCCAAGTCTCAGGTTTGGACTTCACTCTCAGCCCAGCTTCCCAGCTTGGTTCCAGTCACCGGTTCGGCTCCAGGCTTCGGCGCAGCTCCACGGCTCACTCCAACTCTCAGCCCAGCTCCCCAGCTTGGCCCCAGTCACCGACTCGGCTCCAGGCTTGGCGCAGCTCCACGGCTCACTCCAACTCTCAGCCCAGCTCCCCAGCTTGGCCCCAGTCACCGACTCGGCTCCAGGCTTCGGCGCAGCTCCACGGCTCACTCCAACTCTCAGCCCAGCTCTCCAGCTTGGCCCCAGTCACCGCTTCGGCGCAGCTCACGGCTCACTCCAACTCTCAGCCCAGCTCTCCAGCTTGGTCTCCAGTCACCGGTTCGGCACCAGGTCTCGGTTCAGCTTCATGGTTCAACTCCAACTCTCAGCCCATCTCTCCAGCTTCCTATCACTATCTGTACTTTAATAAAGTATCACTTACCTTCACTGTCTTGTGCGCACTTGAGTCCTCATTCCCGCATTACAGAGAAGATCATTGGTGTCTCTCTCCCCTCCCTCCAGGACATTTACGGAACACGTCTCACCCGCAAAGCCCTCTGCATCACAGGTGATCCCACTCACCCATCACACAGCTTTTTCAGCCTGCTACCATCAGGGAGGAGACTGCGGAGTCTCCAGGCCAGGACCAGCAGACTGAAGGACAGCTTCATCCACCAGGCTGTCAGGAAGCTGAACTCCCTCCCTAACCTGCCCCCTCCCTCTTCTTCCCAGGCACCACTGAACTACGAACCCCCCCCCACTAATTATATGATGACATGCACTAGTCACTTGTGCAGCATTGGTCTGCTCACTCACCGCACACTACCTCATCCGGCATGGAACTGATGTCATTCCACTACCTCATCAGTCAGTAAATAACTGCTCTTGGACACTTGTCACTTTAATCAGACAAGATATTTTAATAAGTGATTTTTTTGCACTAAAAGAATCTTTTAACTGCACTGTTGTTCACTTTATTGATTTGCACAATATCTGTCACTCACCTTGCGCTGCTTTATTTAACTTGATTTTTAGCTTTACTTTTTTAATTTTATTATGTCTTTTTTTTATCACTCCCTTATTGTATAGTTGTATCTACATTTTTAAATTTGAGTTATTTTTTAGGCTTTAATGTTAATGTTATCTGTATGCACCGGGGACTGAGAGTAACGCAATTTCGATTCTCTGTATGTACTGTACATGTGGAAATTGACAATAAAGCAGACTTTGACTTTGACTTTGATTATATATTTTTTTTTATTTGTCTTCCGTTTTACATGAAGTTGAGCACTTATGTTAATCTACAGTAACTGTGCCTGATATCCCCTGGTCTGTCTGTTTTCTTACATGTATAAAAGGAAAAAATAAAGTTAAAAAAGCCTTCACAGTTCTGGAACAACATCCTATGGACCGATGAGACCAAGATCAATTTGTACCAGAGTGATGGGAAGAGAAGAGTATGGAGAAGGAAAGAAACTGCTCATGATCCAAAGCATAGCACCTCATCAGTGAAGCATGTGTTGGTAGTGTCATGGCGTGGGCATGTATGGCTGTCAATGGAACTGGTTCTCTTGTATTTATCGATGATGTGACTGCTGACAAAAGCAGCAGGATGAATTCTGAAGTGTTTTGGGCAATATTATCTGCTCATATTCAGCCAAATACTTTAGAACTCATTGGACGGCACTTTACAGTGCAGATGGACAATGACCTGAAGCCTACCGCAAAAGCAACCAAAGAGTTTTTTAAGGGAAACAAGTGGAATGTTATGCAATGCCAAGTCAATCACCTGACCTGAATCTGATTGAGCATGTATTTCACTTGCTGAAGACAAGACTGAAGGGAAAATGCTCCAAGAACAAGCAGGAACTGAAGACAGTTGCAGTAGAGGCCTGGCAGAGCATCAACAGGGATGAAACCCAGCGTCTGGTGATGTTTATGTGTTCCAGACTTCAGGCTGTAATTGACTGCAAAGGATTTGTAACCAAGTATTAAAAAATGAAAGTTTGATTTATGATTATTAATCTGTCCAATTACGTTTGGTCCCTTAAAAAGTGGGAGGCACATTTACAAACTGTTGTAATTCCTACATCGTTCACCTGATTAAGATGTAAATATCCTCAGATTAAAGCTAAAAGTCACAAGTTAAAGCACATCTTGTTCGTTTCATTTGAAATCCATTGTGGTGGTGTTTAGAGCCAAAAAGATTAGAATTGTGTCGATGTCCCAATATTTATGGACCTGACTGTATTTTAACTGATTTAACAATTAATTAATTAATTAATTAGTGCCTGAGCTACACGTTATTTTTTTGCAGCTGAAAGGACTCCAGTGACTCCTGTGCTGGGGTCTGTCTTTGTCTCTCCTTCTCCGTTTGTCTTTTGTGCAGTTTATTGTTTTCTTTGGTGTAATTTTCTGTGAGTTTAAGTTTATTATGTTTCCACAGGCACAAATAGGCTTTGACACAGATCACAACTGGCAGTGTATTCAATAACGGCAGTAAAAGATCTCCACACGGCGCTCGAACGACTCAGTTCCTTCTGCCGCTGAGTGTTGTGACGACACTGCAACACACACAGAGCGGGGGCGGAGGTGACACCTGCACAGACACCTGTCTAATGTTTAAATGACCTGCCAGTCCTACTGTTGTCCGTCTCACTCATTAGAGTAGCAAAGGGGGAGCTTGTGTGTGCATCTGTGTCAAACACAGCAAAAAAAAAATAAATAAAAATTCCGTGAGACTTGGAGTTTTCGGTTAGGATTGAGATGAAAACATAATTCCTGGTGATTCATGAGATTTTAATGAATGTAGTAATGTATGAGTTATGCATAAGTTAATGCATGAATTCATGTTAAAATGTGCCCCCTACTATAAAGTGTTACTGAATTCTTTATTTTAGTATTCTGATGATGCAGTGGGATGTGTAGAAAAAAGTACAACACACACAATAGGTTGTAACATCTTTTAATATTTCATGGAATAAGCAGCCTCATAAATTTACTTTATTTTACATTTATGGCACAGAAATAGAACCAGCAGTAAAACACAACTGTCACACTCTGATGAGACGGCTCAGGGGAAGAACACTGGTGTCACAGAAGAAGCCCAGACCAGGCAAGAACAGTCAGGTCTTAGATAATATTTTTTATGGTGCATCTTAGCTGCAAAATTTAATACATTTATTTATTTTTTTGTTTTGACTGTTGGTCTTAGAATAAGGTTGAGAAGAACACTGCTCAATAAATGCTGCTGTTTTTGTCATTATCCTTAGCTAGACGTGCTAAACCTGGCTTTTCAACAAAAATGTTGCTGCAAATGGAGTCAGCGACATTAACTTCTGAGGAACATGTAAACTAAGTAAAAATGCTGATTGTAGCCCACTTTGTTTTGCAGCTATGCTAACAATGGCCACAGAAAAATTATATTTCCATGGCAACAAAAGAACTTTGTACAGTTTTTCTGAAAGTCAATTTTTGTTAGACTGATGTGAGACTGGTCTAAGGCCCTGGCTACACGTACACTTTTAAATACTTTTCTATTTCCGTTTATAAAAATATCTCTGTTCAGACCATGGATGTATTATTAGAATTATTAGTTCTAATAATAGATCCATGGTCCAGACTAGAGATGATGGTAAACTCTCAGCCAGAAACCACAGTAACAGTTAGAGCATGCACAGTGAGTCCGTTTTGTTTTGGCAGCGCTAAGCTCATCTGAAAGTATCAGTGATGCTGAGTCTGAAAAAGAAATGGGATTAATTTCTGTCACAGAAGCCGAGGTGAAAATGTTAAATGTGTCTTAACAGTAAAAAGAGAAGAATGGATTAGTTACTGAAGGATTTTCAGGCTACAATGTGGTGAGTCTCTAATAACGCCAAGTTCAGGTGTAATGTGTCTGGGGTGTTGTTAGTTCAAATGGACCCGGTTCATAGCTGCTGTGGTTTTTGTTGCTGTTATACTCAATACACACACACAACCATAACATCAGCGCGGATACTTACTTCACCATTTTGTCTGTCCACACATCTATAATTGCATCTGGAGTTTTCTTAACTTTGGGAGGCATTTTAAAACATATCCGTTTTGCCTGAAAACTCTGTCTATGTGTGGACGAGAGGCACAAACGCACAGAAAAGTATGCATTTATAAAAATACAGTCAGGTCCATAAATATTGGGACATCTTGTTTGTTTTATTTAAAATCCATTGTTGTGGTGTACAGAGCCAAAAAGTTTAGAATTGTGTTGATGTCCCAATATTTATGGACCTGAGTGTATCTGTGTACATGTAGCCAGGGACTAAGACACCTCTGTGTAACTAACTGAGCACACAGGCTACATCCACACCAATTACTTTTCACTGTAAAACACAAAAAATATCTTAGTTGTCAAGGAAACTATTGTTTTTTTCACAGACACTACACTGTAAAGAAACAAACCTGCTGCTTTTGTATTTTATAGGTTAATATAAAACCAGGTACCTTATGAAAGCACATACAAAAATGAAACGAGCCCTTAAAGTTACAAGTTTGAGTAAAAAGACTTTCCTTTTTTGAACATGCAATTTCTGTAAGAATTAAAATATTTATTTACACCACCTAATTCTGTAATAGTAATAGAAATCATATAAATAATCAAATAATGAAAAGGTTTGAACATTTTTATAAAGTGATATATCTTCATCTAAAACATACAGCTGAAGTGGGCATTTTTGTGGAAAAATACTAGGGAGTAATTGTTAACCCATTTTTTTGTTTAGAAATTGCAATTGTCCCTCAAGTTAAGACTACAGATTCTTCAAATTGCCTACTGCACCTTTACTAAGACTTAAGGAGGGTTAACACTTCAGCTGGCATAAAGTTTATGTAAACAGAGGAAATACATAAAGATACAATAATCAATGCTGTTGGAGTTTCCCTGCTACAAAGCTGCCTGGCGCAGTAATACTGATAAAGACGAGACGGTACATTCAACAAAAGAACACTTCATACATTGTCATGCAAAGAAAAAGTAACAGCTCTTTTAAAACTTGGCACACAGATGCTCATTATTAGATACAAATATAGATACATTTACCAACAAATATAAAGTTATTGCATTTTCAGTTCACTTCATATAAGACAAGGCATCCTGTGGAAATAGTCCATACACAAACACACGCTGATTGTCCTTTTCTCAAATCACATGGTTTTAGTTGACAGAAGGAAGAATCCCTTTGACTGGTTTGACATTCTGGCCCCACAACAAGGGTCTCCGCTCATTTGGATCAGACAGTTAATCTGCTGAAAGGAAGTCCTAACAGAGTGTGAACTTACATCAAGCTGCAGTTCTGCTCCACTAATGTCTATGGTCCGGACCTGGGGCCTTGTTTCCAAAAGTGCACACAATTAGTACAAATATAGATATAGATTTATAAAAGCACACATATGAAAACCCAAAGTAAACTAAAGGAGAGAATGTGCCTTTGATCCAGGTTTGTTTAAAACTTTCACCTGGAAACTGCACATAGTGTAAGTAGGTGTTTTAGGTTTAGTTTGACTTTTACAGGCTCGTGCTTCTGTGTGGGATGTGATGTGTGACATGTTTCAGTCCCTCTTTTGTGCACTTTTTAAATAAGGCCCCTGGTCCTTCTTTGCATACACTTTTCTGTGATTGGGAATACTTTTTTGGTCAAGAGTTCAGACCCACTATGCAGGCTGGATTGGATTAGTCAGAGTTGCCCATGAGCATGTCACGAACACTTCAGAGGTTGATGTTAAACACTAGGTCCTTCTATATCTCACATGTACAATCACCAAGCACTGCTCTACAGGCTGTGCATTTACCGACTCCATTATTGACACTGCACTGGCTTGTGTGTGAGGGGAGGGGTCTTTGTCCACTGAGCGCTACACTACAGTTTGGTATGGCAGGTCACTGTTTCCACCCCATTATGGCCCTATGTACATGTGTTCTGTAGCCTATGTCTTTTGCTTGTTTTTATGCTGGTGTTATATTGTGTTTTCATCCTTGTGTTTTTCTGTAAAGCCCTTTTGTTTCTTCCTGTACATGAAAGGGACTATAGAAATAAAATTATTCATTCTCTTTGTTCAATTCACCACAAAAAAAAACATGTGACACAGGGCTGACCTGCTGGAGAACAAGCACACACACAAGACCATGGAGTGCGAGAACAATGAGACCTGGAGATTCCAACAGCTGAGAAAGGTATGTGTGAAGACTTTTTAAAGGTCACACAAGCCTCACTCATATTTTACATCTGTAATAATACTGTTCAGGCATTAGCTTTGTCAACACTAGCTTTTCCATCGATGATTGTAGTAACGCAGATGAGTCAACAGGAATGATTGTCGAGCGCCGACGCTGCTCATTTGTCCAAACCTTTACCAGAACACATGCCGCTGAACGTGAAGATGTACAGTATTGTTCAAAATAATGGCAGTACAATGTGTCTAACCAGAATAATCCAGGTTTTTTGTATATTTTTTGTTGCTAAGTGGAAAACAAGTTCCCAGTAGGTGCAGTAGATTCTCAGAAAACAAACAAGTCCCAGCATTAATGATATGCACGCTCTTAAGGCTGTGCAATTGGGCAATTTGTTGAAAGGGGTGTGTTAAAATAAATAGCAGTGTGGCATTCTATCACTGAGGTCATCAATTTTGTGAAAAAACAGGTGTGAATCAGGTGGAACCTATTTAAGGATGAAGCCACCAGCACTTGTTGAACATGCATTTGAAAGCCTGAGGAAAATGGGTCGTTTAAGACAATGTTCAGAAGAACAGCGTACTTTAATTCAAAAGTTACTTGGAGTAGGGGAAAACCTATAAAGAGGTGCAATAAATTCTAGACTGTTTCGCTAAAATGATCTCCGATGCCTTAAAATGGAGAGTAAAACCAGAGAGACGTGGAAGAAAATGGAAGACAACCAATTAAAATCGAAGAATATCCAGAATGGCAAAGGCTCAGCCAATGATCAGCTCCAGGACGATCAAAGACAGTCTGGAGTTACCTACATTTACATTTATTCATTTAACTGACGCTTTTATCCAAAGCGATTTACATTACAGCTGGAACACCACTGTAGGCAAGGTGGGTTAGGTGTCTTGCCCAAGGACATAACGACAGTATGAACTGTGAAGAGCGGGAATCAAACCGCCTGCCTTAGGGTTAAAGGACGACCGCTCTACCACTGAGCCACTGCGCACCTGTAAGTACTGTGACAGTTAGAAGACGTCTGTGTGAAGCTAATCTATTTTCAAGAATCCCCCGCAAAGTCCTCTGTTAAAACAAAAAAAAAAAGGCATGTGCAGAAGAAGTTACAATTTACCAGAAGAACACATCAACTGGCCTAAAGAGAAATGGAGGATCATTTTGTGACTGATGAGAGTAAAATTGTATTTTTGGGTCCAAGGGCCACAGATAGTTTGTGAGACGACCCCCAAACCTTGAATTCAAGCCACAGTCCACAGTGAAGACAGTGAAGACAGTAAAGCAAGCATCATGATATGGGCATGTTTCTCCTTCTATGGTGTTGGGACTATTTATCACAAACCAGGAATCATGGATCAGTTTGCATTTGTCAAAATACTTGAAGAGGTCATGGTGCCTTCAACAAGACAATGACCCCAAACACACGAGTAAACGAGCCAAACCAACAAAATTAATGTTATGGAGTGGCCAGCCCAATCCCCAGACCATTGAGAAGCTTGTTTTTGAAGCAAAACCAAAAAATGTAAATGAATTGTTAAAGAATAATGGAGTGGAATAACAGCTGAGAGGTACAAGTTGGTGCCACACAGATGTGAAGCAGTTTTAAAAAAATGTGGTCATACAACTAAATTTTAGTTTAGTGAGTCACAGGATTGCTAAATCCTAGAAACAAAAACGTTTGTACAAAATAGTTTTGAGTTTGTACAGTCAACGGCAGACACCGCTATTTTCACACATTTAACACACCCCTTTCAACTAATTGTCCAATTGCACAGCCTTAAGAGCGTGCATATCATGAATGCTGGGTCTTGTTTGTTTTCTGAGAATCTACTGCACCTAGCATTTATTGCCATTAAGCAATAAAAAATATACTGTACTTTAGATTCATACAAAGCCCCATTTCTAGTAATAAGTCCAGAGATCCATGGTAGATCTCACTCATATTTCTCTGTTTGCCTTTGTCCAATGCAGAAGACATAAAACTTTTAAAAAAGGAGAGCTTTTATAGAAAGGACCGGCGTTCCTCAAAAAGACCGACTGTTTCCCAAGGTTTCTGCATAATGGAGAGACAGTATAGATATTTACCAGCACATGGGATCATTTTGATAAATATACTGTATGATCTCAGACCCACTTCACTTAGTCTAAAACCCTTCAATTCAATCTGTTTCCATCTTAAAAAATGCTTCCTGACCAATTAATGGTTTAAGCAATGCTTTAGCCTGGCCATCCTACATCCCAATTCTTTTTTCAAAAGGGTGAACAAAGAATGAGGGTCTAGGTTTGATTTCCAGAAGGAGGAAAAAAATGGACACAGATTTAACTACAACAAACGGATAGACTTACAACCAATCAGAATTCTGGGCAGTCCCAACATTTGCAGAGACCATTACAATAAAAAAAAAAAAAAAAAGTCAGAACAACAGAGCATTGCATAAAGCCCACCCCGTTATGATTGGTTATGAAAAGGTTATGATTGGTCTGTTGTACTGAGATGAGGGAAGGTGTTCCAGGACCACTTCACTTCACTAAGAAAGTGAAGGGGATAGCAGTTCTTCATTTCACTGATTAGTTGTATGTTTTCAAATTGCATGGGTTCAGAAGCAGTTTATTGTGCATGTGCTGGTACTTGGTATATGATCCGTTTGCATGCATCTCCAATTACATTCAGAAGTAGTTTTAACAGCACTCATTTGTTCCACCCCCTGGAAATACTAGAAAGATGAAAGAGCTAAGATTGCTACCCAAGCGAGGGAGCAGCTCTTATAAATCCTGAAGTTGTAGTGTGGATGTAATGGATCAGAAGTGTGAGTGCATTTGCCATTGTTGTTTGGGCTGTGCATTGCTACAGTGGGATGTCATTTTTGTTTTTAGACAGTTTTCACAGCTTACATAATGACTGCGAGGAGGTGAATGTAATGCGTTTGGTCTTTTTTTCCAGAATTCCAGGTCGCACTCTAAATGTGACAGTGGCTCTCCTTTATGCATTCTTTCTTCTTTCCTAAATGGGATACAAAGCTAACTGAGAAAGAGATGTCGGTCAGACCAATTACAACAATTATCACGGACAGGAGATTTTGAAAGTGTCTTGTGTAGAAGGGGCAAAAGCAGAAAGAGGGTAGGGGGCCTGTTAGAGGAGGCACAGACCCGGGGCAGCTGCCATGAGGAGGCCCAGGAGGAGGAATGGGCCAGGGGGCAGAGGCCAGTGTGTGGCGCCCCCAGACGACTGAATGGAAGATGTCCTAAGCTCTGAGGTGAGGAAGGCCGACAGCGGCACCTGGGACACCAGCGTGGGACTGCCGTAGTTGATGAGGGAGTCAATCTTCTCCGCCTCCTTACTGCATGCCTCAATCTGGACACACAACAGTCACTACTACAACCGGACCATACTCAACCATTCCATCAATAAATTAGACATGTTTATTTAAGATTAACAAGCAACACAAAGACATAAAGTGCAGTATTTACTCTTTACAGTGTTTCTCCAGTCAATAATAATTATGTTGTTGTGTCTCATAGTAAAGCCCTATTTCCACTGAGCTGTGTGCTTCTGTTTAGCGGCATGATGGCTCCTGAAATCACTGTGGTGTCTCACTTTGGGCCCCCTTCTGATGGGTCAACAGGGTTTCAACTGGAAAACAGGATCCTTTTCTTAGATAGAGCTTACCCAGGTGTGTTTGGATCATATCACTCCAGCTCATAACCTCACTGCACAGGAGAAATGGATTCACTGCTGATGTTTAGTTCAGGCAATACACCCACCTACGTACCTAAAGCTTTATTTCTATCAGAATTTATCTTTCATTTAGATAAACATTCATTCATTTTCATAAATTAATGAATAGATAAACAGATAAACTGCAGCGCAGTGAAAGACAAACCATAACTGCTGTACCGTCCTGCTAACTGGGAACTGGGTTTAAATATGGCAAGGCAAGGCAAGGCAATTTTATTTATATAGCACAATTCCTACACTGGGTAACTCAAAGTGCTTTACAGGAATAAAAGACAATTTACAAGATTTATATTAAGAAGCATAAGAAAAAATTTAAAACATTTCAAAAAGAAGAGTGCAGATAAAAGAAAAAACACTTTAGGTTGTAGTGTAGGCGGAGCTAAAGAGGAAGGTTTTTAACCTCCCCTTGAACATTGTTAAAGTAATACATTTACATTTACATTTAGCACTTTAGACTTACATTAAGCAGTTAACCAGTTATAAGACGACCGCTCTACCACTGAGCCACTGCACACATCATCACTAGTTATAAAAACACGTGCTGGCAGTACAAAATGTACTTAAACCATTTGTGGGCTATGTTCAGTTTAGGACAAACAAAAACTTGACACCAAAACGTGTTGCTGTTCCAAACTGTTCTACAGTGCCATCTGAAAATGAAAACTAAGAGTGGATGTAGCCTACACCTGAATGCACACATGCTGCAGACACGAGCTGCAGATAATCACCACTTTATCTAGTTTATCTGCTTTAAACAAAAAGGAAAAACGTTGCCTAGGAACAGCTAAACTAACAGTGTACATTTGACAAGGTTTGGCTTTGTGTGTTGGCTGTTTACACTTGAGTTCTACCTTCGACTTCAATCCTGTCCCATTAGATTTTTAGATCTTTCTTTAATACCGTTATGTGAATATTTAAAGCACAATGTTTGTCAAAGAGGCTTTTTAATGAATTATCTTTAAGCACATCCAATGTCATCCTTTTGCTCTATGTCTGTTTTCTCTTCTGTCTCTTCAAACAATACACTAATCATCACGGCTCCAGTCACACGCGACCCCTAACGGGACTAAGCGGTAGAAAATGAAAAAAAAAAAAAAATGAATATTTGCAAATTATGGTGGAAAATAAGTATTTGGTCAATAACGTAATAAAGTTCATCTCAATACAGTTTTATACCCTTTGTTGGCAATGACAGAGGTCAAACATTTTCTGTAAGTCTCCATACGGTTTTTACACACTGTTGCTGGTAGTTTGGCCCATTACTCCGTGCAGATCTCTTCTAGAGCAGTGATGTTTTGGGGCTGTTGCTAGGCAACACGGATTTTCATCTCCCTCCAAAGATTTTCTCTGGGGTTGAGATCTGGAGACTGGCTAGACTAACCCTAACCCTAACCACTCCAGGACCTTGATATGCTTCTTACGAAGGCACTCCTTTGTTGCCAGGGCAGTGTGTTTGGTATCATTGTCATGCTGAAAGACCCAGCCACGTTTCATCTTCAATGCCCTTGCTGATGGGAGGTTTTTACTCAAAATCTCACGATATATAGGCCCCAGTCATTCTGTCCTTTACACAAATCAGTTGTCCTGGTCCCTTTGCAAAAAAAACAGCCCCAAAGCATGATGCCCCACGAGGTGAGATCTGAAGCCCCATATCGAGGGAGATTATCAGTCTTGTATGTCTTCCATTTTCGAATAATGCTCCCACAGTTGATCTCTTCACACCAAGCTGCTGACCTATTGCAGATTCAGTCTTTTCAGCCTGGTGCAGGTCTACAATTTTGTTTCTGGTGTCCTTTGACGGCTCTTTGGTCTTGGCCATAGTGGAGTTTGAAGTCTGAGTGTTTGACGTTGTGGACAGGTGTCTTTTATACTGAAAACAAGTTCAAACAGGTGTCATTAATACAGGTAACGAGTGGAGGACAGAGGAGCCTCTTAAAAGAAGAAATTACAGGTCTGTGAGAGCCAGACATCTTGCTTTTTTGTGCAATCACGCTAAACGAGGCAGCGACTGACCTGTAAGACAAGATCATGGCAAGAATTAATGCAAGGCAACCCCGACGCAAATTACAACGGCTAAGTGAAGTATCAGAAAGTCTCTTAGAAGATGTGAATGCAGCATTGAGTGCGATCCCCACCACAACCATCAATGAAACCAATGAGCTGATATACACCTCAGCAGCAGTGATCCTCAAGATGCTTGGCTTTAAGAGGAACCATGTAGTCAGTACCCACCATGGAAATGAAGCCTGGAGGCTAAAATCAAGGAGGCACGGAGAGAAGTGAATTAACTAACCGAGGCCGAGAGAGGTGCAATGAGAAAACAAGTACCCAACAACCAGATGCCCATACCTGAAGCACTTGAAACTGCCAAACAAAGGCTCCAAGCCTTGGCCAGCCGCCTAAAAAGGTACACAAGAGATAATGAAGCCAGAAGAATAAACCGGCTGTTTGCAATTCAACCCGGAAAAGTGTACGCTCAATGGCATGGTAATAACAGCAAAGCAGACCCACCAAGGCTGGAAACTAAACAGTACTGGAAAAGGCGGCAGTAGCTCAGTGGGTAGAGTGGTCGTCTTTCAACCGGAAGGTAGGCGGTTCGATTCCCACTCTCCCCACCGACACTACTGTCGTTGTGTCCTTGGGCAAGACACTTAACCCACCTTGCCTCCAGTGACTGTAACACTGGTAATTACATTAGAACAATGTAAGTCGCTTTGGATAAAAGCGTCAGCTAAATGAATAAATGTAAATGAATAAATGTATATGGGAGAGGGAAGCATCACACAACAGCGATGCACAGTGGCTGGTGGCTTAGAGAGAGGACCACAGCAACCTCCCTGAACAGAATCCAGTTACCTTCACAGCGGCAGACATCCAAGAAAGTCTTAGTTATAAAAAACTGGACAGCACTGGGCAGGATCCACACCTGCTATCTAAAGAAGCTCAATGCACTCCACAATCACCTTGCAGGACAAATGAACCAGCTGCTAAGGGATGGGACGCACCCTGAATGGCTTACCGAAGGGCGTACAATCCTGATCCTGAAGGATCCCGCAGTGGTTACAGTCCCATCCAACTATGGGCCAATAACCTGTCTCTCCACAACACGGAAGCTCATGTCAGGAAATCATCGTGGCTAAGATAAGTGGGCAAATGGATCAATACATGAGCAAAGCACAGAAGGGCAGAAGAAGTCAGCTTGCAAGAACAAGGCCCAGGCAATAAACACCTACGCCCTGCCAGTGATCAGATACCCTGCGGGAATAATAAAGTGGCCAAAGGAAGAGATACAGACCACAAATGTTAAGACACGAAAGCTCCTCACCATGCATGGAGGGTTCCATCCCAAATCCAGCACCCTGAGAATGTACGCTAGCCGTAAGGAAGGCGTTCGTGGACTAGGGAGTGTGAGAGCCACTATTCAGGATGATACATCCAAAATCCACAAGTACATCAAAGATAAGGTCCCAACAGATGACCTGCTCAGTAAATGTCTCCCATTGGCAAAGGCAATGGGGAACAGAGAAAGAGGTGCTGGAGGAGGGACCATCGTGGGAGGACAAACCCCTACATGGGATGTACCACCACTGAAATAAAAAAAATCAATAAACAAATACATATACAGTATATTTAAGTCTGGCAATTTGATGGTGGCAGTGTAGATCGCGCCGATGTTAACCGCGCCGCTAGCAGCGGCGGGCGCCGCAACGGCATCATTTTCACCACCGCCGTTGTGTGACATAATTCCACCTATCCAACTCGCGTCGGGGTCACAAATGTGGAGTGTGTTAAGTGAGGACACAGGAGACAGAGATGCGTCGAGTCAGCTTTACTAAACACTTATATATCCACACAACTGTACAGCGAGCAATCTGTATCACACACCTTCTAACGTTTTAACCGGAACCACTAACTCTGAATACCCGCTCCCTTAAAGGGACCGCTTCTGGGTGAATGTCTAATATCACTTAACTTATAGGTCACCACAATTTGATTATTAAGTAAAAATAACATTTTATAGGATAAAAATTTGTTAAAATAAAGAATTAATAAATAACTTGTCATCTCTTTCTGGAGCTGGAGACTTCGGTGAGTCCACTGGCCTTTTTCATCTCAGGCCTGGGCATGCACACATTCACCTGATCACAGCAGAACACTGAATGTGGAAAACACAATTTCTGACAGTTAATGGAAGAAGCAAGCCATGTTTGGACTGTACTGAGCTTCTGGAAAATGCGGACTGATAGCATGTTAACTAGCATTTACCCACTGGAGTGAGTTTATGAGCTAATAAGAGCATGAGAGCAATCCTCATTCTTTCCTGAGTGAAGTCTAAGGGACAAACGGGAAACAGGGATGAAAGATGTCCTTTTTCAAGTAAGTAGCTGCTAAACTGTTGTCGTATTTAATGTAATTTTTGACTGATTTATCAAAGGATGGTGCAAGTGAACACTGTTTAACCGCGTGAAGGACACATAATGCTTGTTTTTATGCAAAGACAATAGCATATAGCATCTGACTGAGTAGTTTATTGTGTGTAGCCTATGTTCATTCTGACCTGAGCGCCTGTGAGAGCGGCAACAGGTCATAGTAGCACTTAAGAGTTTCACCCTGATAAGTTTTTTAGATGTGTTCGCTTAACCTTTTCTTAACTTCGTTAACTCATTAATCTAATAACCACTCAGGATCATTTTTGGACATTTTTGTGTTTTTGAGTTACTTTTCTTTTTCGGGCTGTGCTCAGCTGAGTGGTTGGCCTTTTGTGTACACACACAAGCAGCTGCTACCACTATCCAAGCCCCTAGGGATGTGCAGTGTGACGCCTGATATCCCCGTGGAACTACAGAGGAAGAGGTGCCAGGAATGCTGCGCTGGAGCAAATGTGGAAGAGCTGAGAAAGAATTTCAAGGCCGCTCGTTCGGACCCAGAGGGAGTATGCCGTGAGCAGTACCATGTGTTTTACAGAGACCTGGCTGCATGCGGACTTCCCGGACCAGGGACTGCACTGCCCCCCTAGGGGCGGTTAGATCACAACTTGTTGCTGCTAACATCTGAGTATGTTCCTGCAGTCTACAAGAAGGGCATGAGCCGACTCTACTTCCTGAGGAAGCTCAGGTCCTTCAAGCTGCTGGAGATCTTCTACTAGTCTGTGGTAGCCAGTGCCCTGTACTTTGCTGTGGTTTGTTGGGGGAGCAGCACAGACATAGGCCAGATTTACAAACTGATCAGGAACTGCTTTCCATCATGGACAATCCCGCACACCCTCCGCCAGACGATAGAGAGGCAGAGGAGCTCATTTTTTAACAGACTCCTTCAGTTCCACTCCCACAGTGAACACTACAGGACTTTATTTATACCACATTGCATCCAGCTGTACAAAACCGCATCTCTCTGTAACAGATAATCCTGTATTATTACTGTAGTATTGTATTATTATTGTATTGTTACTGCTCGTCAACCACATTCATACACTGTACTGTCTTTTATTCCCTTGTATATAGCGTAAATTTACTCTCTAAAAACCCGATTCCAAAAAAGTTGGAACACTGTACAAATTATAAATAAAAACAGAATGCAATGTGGAAGTTTCAAATTTCAATATTTTATTCAGAATAGAACATAGATAACATATCAACAAATGTTGGGACAAGTAGCAATAAGAGTCCAGAAAAGTTAAATGTACATATAAGAAACAGCTGGAGGACCAATTTTGCAACTTATTAGGTCAATGCTTGGGTATAAAAAGGGCCTCTCAGAATGGCAGTGTCTCTCAGAAGTCAAGATAGGCATTCCCCCAAAGCTGCAGCAAAACATAGTGGCGCAATATCAGAAAGGAGTTTCTCCGAGAAAAATTGCAAAGGGTTTGAAGTTATCATCACCTACAGTGCATAATATCATTCAGAGATTCAGAGAATCTGGAACAATCTCTGTACGTAGGGATCAAGGCTGGAAAACCATACTGGATGCCAGTGATCTACGGGCCCCTAGACGGCACTGCATCACATACAAGAATGCTACTGTAATGGAAATCACAACATAGGCTCAGGAATACTTCCAGAAAACATTGTCGGTGAACACAATCCACTGTGCCATTTGCCGTTGCCAGCTAAAGCTCTATAGGTCAAAAAAGAATATCTAAACATAATCCAGAAGTGAAGGAATTTTCTCTGGAGCCAAGGCTCATTTAAAATGAACTGTGGCAAAGTGGAAAACTGTTCTGTGGTCAAATCAAAATTTGAAATTTTATTTTTATTTTTTTCTGAACTAAAGAGGCCAAGGACAACCCAAGTTGTTGTGAGTGCTCAGCTCAGAAGCCTGCAATTCTGATGGTATGGGGTTGCATGAGTGTGTGTGGCATGGGCAGCTTACATATCTGAAAAGGACAACATTCCTATTCCTAAACTTGAGCTTGTCTCCTCAGTCCCCAGATGTTTGCAGACTATTATAAAAGAAGAGGGGGCGCCACACAGTGGTAAACATGGCCTTGTCCAAACTTTTTTGAGAGGTGTTAATGCCATGAAATTTAAAATTAACTTATTTTTCCCCAAAATTATAATTTTTCTCAGTTTAAACATTTGATGTGTCATCTATGTTGTATTCTGAATAAAATGTAGAAATGTAAAACTTCCACATCATTGCATTCTGTTTTTATTCACAATTTGTACAGTGTCCCAACCTTTTTGGAATCGGGTTTGTATACAATTCTATTTTAGTCATATAATATTGCTTTATACAAAAGGTACTGTATATTGTAATGACCATCGTTCCCGCCACAGGAATTTTCCCCTCATGGATTAACCCTTTTTGATTAACATCGGTCTCCTAATTATTTACAGATGGTCAGTGGTTATTAAGACCCAGGAACCGTCAACGGACATAATTGATACTCTGTTTTTACTGTCCTAAGAGCCCTAAAAGACTCAGGAATGTGTTTGAGGAGGCCAGAACACTGGCGCTGCTGTCAGACAGCCATAACTTTTAAATACCTCTTTTCCCCACCCAAAGGAATGCTTTGATGTAGAATTATCTTGAGCTATACAATGATCAAATTCTGCCATCTGGTGGCTGAACTGACGAATACCTCGGACTTTGCATAAAAAGGACATTTTGTTTTTAATTAAAAGGAAATGTTGAAATAATATTGGGTTAATGTGTTAACGTTCAACACTGTTCATTTCAGGATGCTGATTTGTGACAAGACAAAATGACTTCTCTCATTCCATATTTTTTCAGCTTGTAGTTTAATAAAATGTTTAATGAAGATTTATATTGTATAAAATACTTGCACTATGCATTTCTTCATCCTGATTTTGTGGTACAAAAGTTTTATGAAAGCTGAAAACTGAGACATTGTGAACCAAAGAGGAGTAAAAACTTAGTTTAGTAAGCATTTCATTTCCAAACCAAAAACCCCCTCTTTTTTGAAAGAACGCGTGAGGATATGCCCCCCCAGGCAAAAGTATAAGACTGCAGCGAGCAGAAACGCTCACTCTCTTTCCTTCTACTCATATCCTGGACACCTCGCCTGCCTATTTTCCTTTGTATTAGCTATTAGCTTTTCATTTTTCTTAGCCACGTGGCACGCTGTGCTAAACGTCTAATCTAAAAATCTACGCGTATTGATTCGATTTTGATAACCTTATTTTTGATCAGCTGTTCAGAAGTATAACACGTCATAACGGTGCGCCGGAAGTTATTTTTGTAGTTTATTTTGTAACAACTTTGTGCCTGCTAAACGGGTCCGCTTGATCAGTCCAAGCGATCTCGCGAAAGCAAGTTTTTAAACCAAAGTAAACAACGGCTCAGACCTTCTTCACCAGCGAGCTCCGGCAGAAACGGCCTCGCCCATCTCTACTACAGCCGCACAGTGACCCGTCTGGAGTGGCTTGCACTTTGCAGCCTTTGTCGTTTAGAACCAAATTCTGAAGGACACTTTGGATTCTGACGCGAGGGCCTACCCCCTACTGTTCAACGACCACAGAGTGAGTTTTGCACGTGACACACAAAGAGTTGGCGTGATAACCGTATTCTGTTTTAAGCCCTGGCCTATCAGACCTTTCATCCATACCCTTCACAGTAAATGCTGTTTAGTTAAGTTTAATAATACAGGTTAAATAAAACAAAACTTTCCCTTTGGTTCACAATACTTTATGAACAATTGTTTTATTAATACGTGTTCAACCATAACATAAAAACACTCTGATGACACTGCTATAGTGGCTTGTTTTACATGTAAGACATGTGGACAATCATATATTCCTATGCAACAGAAAACAAATCATCCTCTACATTCTGTATTAAAGAGCAGTCACTGCCTCAAAGATAGTTGATTCAGTGAGAGGTTTAAATGAGAGCTTTCAATCTGGGATTAATATTGTAGCATGTCCATCCATCCATCCGTCTATCTATCCATCCATCTTCTACTGCCTATCAAGGGCCGGGTCGCGGGGGCAAGGGTCTAAGCAGAGACACCCAGCCTCCCCTTTCCTCAGACTCTTCCTCCGGCACTTCTGGATGGATACCGAGGCGTTCCCAGGCCAGCCGAGAGACATAGTCCTGGAACACCTCATGGCTCATGATCATAGATGAGAGTAGGAACGTAGATCAACTGGTAAATCGAGAGATTTGCCTTGCAGCGCAGCTCCTTCTTCACCACAACAGACCGGTACATCGGCAGAAGCTTTCCACCAACCTGAAGGGGGCAAGCCACCCTTTTTCCGACTGAGAACCATGGTCTCAGACTTGGAGGTGCTGATCCTCATCCCAGACGCTTCACACTCGGCTGCAAACTGTCCCAGTGCACACTGAAGGTTCTGGCTTGATAGAGCCAACAGGACAACATCTGCAAAAAGCAGAGATGAGATCCATTGGTTCTTAAACCAGGCTCCCTCCGGCCCCTGGCTGCGCCTAGAATCCAACATGCACCAGGAACAGGTCTGATTAACTGCCGGCCCTGGATCACTCGGCTCGTGCGACAATGAAGAACGCAGCTACAGTAGCTGCGAGAACTAATGTGAATTGCAGGACACATTGATCATCAACACTTCAAACGCATCCTGCGGCCCCGGGTTCCTCCCGGGGCTACGCCTGTCTGTCTGTATAACTTTTCTTATGAGCTTATTGTGGTCAAAGATTAGACAGTTATCAGTTGTTCCCTTTTTAAAGTCACTTCAGGTCTGACACATAAATCAGTAAGGAACTTTTGTGAGAACTTAGGGGCCTTTTATGAGAGGCCTGTGTTTTCACACCTCAAAACTTCTGAATCCAGCCGAGGAGATGCTCTTGTTTTGTTTCAGCTGCTGCTCAAGTAAACTCTGAAGATGCAATCCTCTCTGAAAACAATTATGTCATAGGTACAACACACATGTGCAAGCAACGTCTCAACAGAAGGGGGCAAATAGCTTGTTACCAAAAGGGCTTTTCACAATAAAAACTATATGTATAAAAAGATTAAATAATTAACAATAAAATTTTGAACAATGAATATGCTCTTGTAGATCTAAAGTTTTGCAGTCTGTTTACAAAAATACAAAGTGCATTGGAAGCACGTCTATTTAAACATTTAAATACAAGTTTTATATGGCTAAAATGACAAAAATTCTTAACATTTAATGTTTAGTCAAAAAAGAACAGTGATAAACCCTGATGGGCTTTTTGTCTAAGATTTTAAAGACATGTGTAACCTATGTTAAAATCTATATGATTTGCCAGTTGGTTTGGAGGGAATATTTAAGCTGCTTCGACTTCTTTCCCCTCGGTTATGTGTGCGAGAAGCCAAAGGAGAGCAGCTGCACACATAATTCCACTCAAATGCAAAACGTTTTGTGTGTTACTCTAGATTTTTTTAATCTGACCAACAATTGATGGGAACTTGTTGTGTGCTGTTTTAACCTGCAGAATTGGTGAGTCTGAATGTGTTTCCATTGTTCTGATGTCATTTGTTAGCACATATTAGCAATATTAGCATATGTTAGCATGTCAAGCTAAATTGTACATGAAGATAAAATGTTGATTTCTTGTATATAGATTGATGCTTGATGTTGATTTAATGTTGCTAATTAGCATGCTAATGTATGGTTAGCATTATTGTTTGTGCATGTTCTGTGTAAACTGAGCACTCCCGTGCAGTATTTATTGCATTGTTGAGCATTGATGTAATTATTGTGGTTTGCTCATTATTGTGGTTTTGTGTACATATGAATTTAATCTGTAAATCCTGTCAGTTTTTTATGCAGGCCAGGCACCCTGTTGTGGGCTACAGTGATTTGCTTGCTTGACCATTTGAAACTGCTGAAGAAAATTGGACTCTTTTGCGTGGTGCACTTGCGGACCCATCCAATCTCAGTATGGGAGAATTTGGACCATGTTGGTTGCCTCAGTTAACTTTAAACATGGATTATTTAGCTGCAGTATTGTAGATATATATATATATATATATATATATATATATATATATATATATATATATATATATATATATATATATATATCATTAGATGATCCAAGATGGCGGCGCGAGTACATCGCGAGGCTCGGGGTCTCTCCAGTTTCTGCAATTTTGCAGTATTACTCTTGCTTATCTCGGGTATGTTCGTGCAGAACAGTTGTGCCTTTACATCGTACACCCGGAGTGAGCTTTTGGATATTGGTTTGCAAATTTCCGACGGTTTTATGGACAACCTTCGACTCCTTCCTGAAATCGCTAGGACGCCCGAGGCAGCGCACTCTTCCCGGCCGGGCGGAAGTGCTCGCAGGCGGCGTCGAGATCGTAAACAAAGACGAGGCAGATGCGGAGGACTTAGAGCTAGGCTAAAGCTAACACCACACCGGCTCTCTTTACCCAGTATCTTCCGCGCCAATGTCCGATCGCTAGTGAACAAAATGGATGAGATTCGACTCAACATGACACACAGCAAAAAAGACTTGAACTGTAACGCCCTTATCTTCACGGAGACGTGGTTAAATAGCGGAATACCAGACTCCGCTATTGAGCTCACGGGACATCACACGCTCCGCGCGGACAGAACAATAGATGGATCCGGTAAGACAAGGGGAGGCGGATTGTGTATTTACATTAACAAAGCTTGGTGCACAAACCCTGCTGTTGTTAGGAGCCATTGTTTAGCTAACCTAGAGTTTCTCATGGTTAAATGTAGACCGTTCTATCTGCCGCGGGAGTTCACTTCCACCATTATAACTGCAGCTTATATTCCCCCGGATGCTGATGCCAAGCTTGCTATGAAAGAACTTTATGCCGCCATAAGTAAACAACAGACCCTTCACCCGGAAGCGGCGTTTATTGTTGCGGGTGATTTTAATCACTCTAACTTAAAGACTGTGCTACCCAAATTTCATCAGAATGTTTCCTGTCACACCAGAGGAAACATTGCCTCGTATGAATGTGTTAGAATGTTGATGGTGTTGGTCGGAGAGTCCGTAGGCGCAGAATGGCTGCCTCGTCTCTGTCAGTCTGCCCCAGGGCAGCTGTGGCTACAGATGTAGCTTACTACCACCAGTGTGTGACTGTGGAGTGAATAATAATTGATATGTAAAGCGTCCTTGAGCGCTGGAAAGGCGCTATATAAATATAACTATAAATAAATAAATAAAAAAACCCTAGACCATGTCTACACAAACATGGCTGGAGCTTACGCGGCGACACCTCTCCCCCACCTGGGACAATCAGACCACATCTCTTTGTTCCTCACTCCCAAATATTCACCCCCTCATCAACCGTGTGAAGCCATCAGTGAAGACCATCAAGGTGTGGCCTGCGGGGGTAGATTTCACACTCCAGGAAAGGTTTCTACACAGACTGGAGTATGTTTGCTTCCCAAGCCACCAGTGGTGCTCACACAGACATTGACTGCTACACCTCTGTAGTGGATTATATTAATACCACCATTGACAGTGATACAACCCAGAAACAGATCACCACATACCCAAATCAGAAGCCATGGATGAACAAGGAAGTGCGACTCCTGTTGAAGACACGCAAAACTGCCTTCAGATCAGGAGATGCACAAGCCTACAGCACATCCAGAGCAAACCTGAAGAGGGGCATCAAAAAGGCCAAGCACTGCTACAAGCTGAAGATAGAGGGACACTTTTCCAACTCTGACCCTCGACGCATGTGGCAGGGCATCCAGGCCATCAGTGACTACAAACCCACCCACCCCACCCCTGCAGCCACTGATGTCAACTTCCTGAATGAGCTAAATGCCTTTTATGCTCGCTTTGAAAGAGACAACAGAGAAACTGCAACCAAGCTCAAACCCTCAGTTGACCACCCTCCAATCACACTCTCATCCACTGATGTCTGCAAGGCACTGAGCCGGATCAGCACACACAAGGCTGCTGGACCAGACAACATCCCTGGTCGTGTTCTCAGGGCATGTGCGGAGCAGCTCGCTGGGGTTTTTACAGACATTTTCAACCTGTCTCTTGCCTAAGCAGCTGTACCAACATGCTTCAAATGCACTTCCATTGTGCCAGTGCCAAAACACTCCAGTCTAAGGTGCCCTAACGACTACCGCCCTGTAGCACTCACACCCATCATCATTAAGTGCTTTGAGCGGCTGGTCCTGGAACACCTAAAAGACTCTATACCACCCACATTGGACTCGCATCAGTTTGCTTACCGCAGCAATAGGAGCACAGAGGATGCAGTTGCTATGGCACTGCACTCTGTGCTCACCCACCTGGACAATAAGAACTCTTATGCACGTATGCTGTTTGTTGACTTCAGCTCAGCATTCAACACTATCATCCCGACCAAGTTAATAGCCAAACTTGAAGACTTGGGCATCAATACCTCACTCTGCAACTGGATTCTGGACTTCCTGACCAACAGACCCCAGAATGTCCGATCTGGATCCACCTGCTCCACATCCATCACAATTAACACTGGTGTACCACAGGGCTGTGTGCTAAGCCCATTTCTCTACTCCCTCTTCACCTCCGACAGCCTGTGTTTGGATCTAATGCCATCGTCAAGTTTGCAGACGACACTACAGTGATTGGTCTCATCAGCAACAACGATGAGACTGCCTACAGGGAAGAGATCCAGCACCTGTCCACATTGTGCAACGAAAATAACCTGCTCCTCAACACCACCAAAACGAAGGAGCTCATCGTGGACTTCAGGAAAGAGTCTAGAGGCACACACGACACCATCCACATCAATGGAATGGATGTTGAGCGTGTCTCCAGCTTCAAGTTCCTGGGGATCCACATCTCGGCTGACATGACCTGGACAACCAACACCTCCAGCCTGGTCAAGAAGGCTCACCAGCGCCTCTTCTTCCTGAGGACACTGAGGAAGAACCAGCTCTCCTCGACTATTAAAAGTCGAAATTAAAGCAGCTTAAAGGGAGAGGGTGGAACAGCTATTTGACCAAGGGACACCTAGGAATGCCTGGTGAGGTGTTAAGATCCCAAATAACTCACCCACGGAAGACCTGAGGGTTAAGCTCTGTCAAAATGGCAGAACTGAACAATTTCTACTGAAAATTTGACCACTGTGATTTATAATAGAAATCATTCATTGTGATTTGGGGCGCAGTGGCTAGTGAGGTAGAGCAGGGTTTCCAATAACTGGAAGGTTGGTGGCTCAATTCCAGCTCTCCACAATTCATACTTCGGCAAGACACTTCACCCACCTTGACTGCAGTGCCACAGCTTGGATCTGTGAATGTGACTGTAGAGGTGAGTTTTGAATGACCACCGCCATGTGGCGTTGCCATTTGTAATAATGAAAGGTTTTGAGAGACTTGTCCTATCACACCTTCACATTTCAGTTTGCATACAAGCCGCACTGGGATGTGGACAATGGCTGTTCTGACACTTTTCCTCTGAGCCTTTACCTGGAGAAGTTTTTGTGGACTTAAGTGGGAAGCAAGCTTAAGGGATGCAAGCTGCTCCAGATGGACGTTAATCCATCTGGAGCAGACCAAACACACAGCAAACCCATATCTAATCTTTTTGGTCCTGTCATTCCTGACAGGGAGATACCAGCGGGTCAGAGTCAACATACCTCAGCACAGATCTGACCATCTCCACAGGAGCTTCACAAGGCTCTGTCATCTCTCCAGTACTGTTCACTCTATACACCAATGACTGCAGAAGCTCTATCCCCTATCAAAGTTCTGCAACAGAACTTTAATAGTCTTAAAGTTCTGTTGCAGATGGTACTTTAGCTATAGTTCTTATAGTAGATGGTAGTCTATCTACACTAAAACTATATTCTTTGAACAGAAATAGTCCCCATATCAAACAGACTTACAGTATTGTTCAAAATAATAGCAGTACAATGTGACTAACCAGAATAATCCAGGTTTTTTGTATATTTTTATTGCTACGTGGAAAACAAGTTACCAGTAGGTGCAGTAGATTCTCAAACAAACAAGACACAGCATTCACGATATGCACGGTCGTAAGGCTGTGCAATTAGTTGAAAGGGGTGTGTTTAAATAAATAGCAGTGTGGTATTCAATCAGAGGTCATCAATTTTGTGAAAAAAACAAGTGTGAATCAGGTGGCTCCTATTTAAGAATGAAGCCAGCACTTGTTGAACATGCATTTGAAAGCTTGAAGAAAATGGGACGTCCAAGACATTGCTCAGAAGAACAGCGTACTTTAATTCAAAAGTTACTTGGAGTAGGGGAAAACCTATAAAGAGGTGCAAAAAATTATAGACTGTTTCGCTAAAATGCCAATGCCTTAAAATGGGGAGTAAAACCAGAGAGACGTGGAAGAAAACAGAAGACAACCATCAAAAATGATTGAAGAATAACCAGAACCAGGCAAATGCTCAGCCAATGATCAGCTCCAGGATGATCAAAGACAGTCTGGAGTTACAGTGCCTTGCGAAAGTATTCGGCCCTCTTGAACTTTGCGACCTTTTACCACATGTCTGATTCTTCACAAAAAATTACAGTTTCATAAATTTATGTTTAAAACCTGAAATGTGGCAAAAGATCGCAAAGTTCAAGGGGGTCAAATACTTTCGCAAGGCACTGTACCTGTAAGTACTGTGACAGTTAGAAGACGTCTGTGTGAAGCTAATCTATTTTCAAGAATCCCCTGCAAAGTCCCTCTGTTAAAAAAAAAGGCATGTGCAGAAGAGGTTACAATTTGCCAAAGAACACATCAACTGGCCTAAAGAGAAATGGAGGAACATTTTGTGACTGATGAGAGTAAAATTGTTCTTTTTGGGTCCAAGGGCCACAGACAGTTTGAGAGACGACCCCCAAACTCTGAATTCAAGCCACAGTTCACAGTGAAGATAGTGAAGCAAGCATCATGATATGGGCATGTTTCTCCTACTATGGTGTTGGGCCTATTTAACACATACCAGAGATCATGGAGTTTGCATTTGTCAAAATACTTGAAGAGGTCATGCTGCCTAATGCTGAAGAGGACATGCCCTTGAAATGTTTGTTTCAACAAAAATGACCCCAAACACACGAGTAAACAAGCAAAGTCTTGGTTCCAAACAAAATAATGTTATGGAGTGGCCTGCCAGCTTAACATCTGTGTGGCATGTTAAGCAGTTTTAAAAAATTGTGGTCATACAACTAAATATTAGTTTATTGATTTACAGGATTGTTAAATCCTAGAAACAAAAACGTTTCTACAAAATAGTTTTGAGTTTGTACAGTCAACGGCAGACACTGCTATTTTTTTTTTAACACACCCCTTTCAAATAATTGCCCAATTGCACAGCCTTAAGAGTGTGCATATCATGAATGCTGGGTTTTCTGAGAATCTACTGCACCTACTGGTAACTTGTTTGCCATTTAGCAATAAAAAATATACTAAAAACCTGGATTATTCTGGTAAGTCACATTGTACTGCTATTATTTTGACCAATCAGCTCATGTACTAATCTTTTTCATTGTTTTTATTTTTATGATTGTGGCTGCCCTATGTATGTGAATGTGTTTATTTTTATTTTTTATTTATTTTTTTAATCTCCACACTGATGCTGCTGCACAAAGTTAGTTCCTAACGGCTAAAGTTACTTGACATACTTTTGAGCCATTGCGCAAAGTGAATTAGAACTGATTCTCAATCATCTACCAATAAGATTATTATACTGTGGTGCCTAAAGCAGGGAGTTACTGTAAATGGCATAATAGATAGCCAAATGCATATATTCTAACTGCAGTGTATAAGATGACATACAGCACAGCAGTGCCTTAAGTGGACCAAAAGAGGTGCCGGTACTCTATTATATCCTTCTTTTTTTTTTGATGACTCCCCTCATCCCCTCAGGTAACAACAACTATATTGAAGGGGTTTTAAATACAGCAGTCAACAGCCTTAAAAAAAATAATCTTTTATTAGTTTGCTTTCTTGTGATAAATTGAGTCTCTGTGCTCTTTTTTTTTCTTTCGTAGTGAGTTTTGTTGTGCAGCCTTGTCCCTTCCAAAAGTCGAGATTAAGCACCCACTCCACTCCTGCGAGACACTCTGCCCTTGCTGCATGTCCACGCGAGCACAAACTTGACTACACACACTACAACCCAACTTTTGATGTCTGCTCATCAGCCACTTGTAATTTGTGGAGAAATGCTGGATTTGTGCTTGGGACCAACATTCTGTCCACTCATGATCGCTAACGCGGCTGTTGTCATCGGTAGAAGTAATGTCATTCTTGTCCTCGTTCTCGACCGCGGCACAAGTGCTGCTTTCATGAGCTTGCGTCTGACCTGCAGCGATATCATTCTGGCTTGGTGGGGTGTCAGCCAGCGAGTCATCTGATTCTGACCGTGTTCTTTTAGTACTCAGAGTCTGACGCCAGGTAAGTATATAAAAGGTTCACTGTATTTGTATTTTTACCGAGCCGAGTGTTTCACACACCCTCTCCGGCCACGTTGACTTGTTGACACTGACAGCGGCAAAAGTAACGCATGCACTTTTCACTTGTAAAACTCAAGGGTGTATGGGTAATGTAGTCTCTGCTCTCGATAGGACGAATTAGGAAGCGTGCATTGTGAATGGCGCTCTGAAAAGCGGCAGAGCAAGCAAAGGATTAAAACCTCTATTAAAACAGATGTCCAAATGAGTGTACTGGTACGCTAAAAGCATGTTCTGGGCGCACGGAGAAGTGGCTGTACGCTCAAAACACCTCCAGCCTGGTCAAGAAGGCTCACCAGCGCCTCTTCTTCCTCAGGACACTGAAGAAGAACCAGCTGTCTTCAGCCATCCCGGTGAACTTCTACCGGTGTGCGATCGAGAGCATCCTGACCAGTTGTGTCACAGTCTGGTATGGAAACTGCTCAGTGGCTGACCGCAAAGCACTGCAGAGGGTGGTGAAAACTGCCCAGCGCATCACAGGGACACCACTTCCTGCTATTTAGGACATCCAGAGGAAACGCTGTCTACGTCGAGCTCGCAGCATTCTTAAGGACTCCTCTCACCCTGACCACAGACTGTTTAACCTCCTGCCCTCCGGGAGGCGCTTCAGGAGCCTCCGGACAAGGACCACAAGATTCAGGAACAGCTTTTTCCCTACAGCTGTCTCCTTACTGAACTCTGCCCTCTGACACCACCACACACACAGACTCCTCCCCCACATCACCACTGCGTCTGACTGATTTATTTATTATTTACAACAACCAAACAGTAAACTTGTTATTACTTCCACTACATCCATTTGCACACTGTAATATTTTCTATGCACTGTACTGTCTATTGCACTAGTGTAAATTATGTTCATATGTTCATAGTTCTGCCTATAGTGTACATACACTTTTACATAATCCATCTGTATAGTATGTTCATAGTACACCTACCTGTATATCATGCTTATAGTATTTAAAATCTGTCAATTATGTCCATAATACTTATCTGTATAGTTATTGTACATATTATAGACCTTGTATATTCTGTACTTACTGCTTATTGCACTTCTGGTTAGATGCTAACTGCATTTCGTTGCCTTGTACCTGTACTTGTGTAATGACAATAAAGTTGAATCTAATCTAATCTAAAGAGCTATATTTGGAAGTGGCGGTACCGAGTACCGGTGCGTACCGGCCCACTTAAAGCACTGCAGCACAGATATAAACACAATAACTAAAGTCACAGTTGGCCTCTGATTATAGTTGATTCACAATTGGATAAATACTTTAGTAGCTTTTGGTAAGCCCAAGCCTTAGTGAGAGTCTGACAGTATAATGATGTTATGAAGTTGAGGAGACAGATGTGTCCGCCTCCTCACTGCAGTGCTGTAATGAATGCATATGAATATTCATGTCCAGAGACTGAAGTGGCTATTAGCCAAGATAAACACTGCTATGTTTACAATCCATGCCTTATTTATCAGAACTCTAGTTGTCTGTGCAAGCAGTTATTTATCTGCCACAATTCTGTCTCAGAAAATAATGTGTAGTTTTATATTTATATATAAGGTCAGCTTGGACATTTCTTGGAGGAGTTGGATGCGCTTCTTTCATCCTTCCCTGAGGATGGTACTCCTCTGGTGGTATTAGGAGACTTCAACATCCACCTTGAAAAGCCACAGGCTGCTAACTTCAATAACCTAACTGCATCATTTGACCTCAAGCGGGTTTCCACATCAGCAACCCACAAGTCTGGTAACCAACTAGATCTTATCTACATAAGATACTGCTCCATTCGGCACACTCAGGTCACGCCGCTGCACACTTCTGATCATTTCTTCATTACTCTCGACCTTGACCTAACTTCTCCAGACACTGCAATTGTTTTACCGCTGGTCACTTTTCGACGCAACCTGCGTACACTCAGTCCCTCCCGTTTTTCCTCTGCTGTCTCTTCTGCACTCCCCTCTTCTGAGGAGCTCTCTCTTTTAAACTCAAACAACGCCACCAACACTGTGCTCCACGCTTACATCCTGCTTGGACAACTTATGCCCTCTTACATCTAGACCAGCCCGTACATCCTCGTCTGCCCCCTGGTTATCCGATGTTCCATGCGAACATCGCGACAGCCTCCGGTCAGCTGAGAGAAAATGGCGCAAGTCAAAAGATCCTACTAACCTCTGTATCTACCAGTCTCTCCTCTCTACTTTCTCCGCTGATCTCACCTCTGCAAAAACTGTCTACTACCATTCTAGGTTAATCAACTCACCTGACTCGCGCACTCTCTTTAAAACCTTTTCTGCCCTCCTTTGTCCGCCTGCTCCCCCACCTTCATCGGATTTAACAGCTGATGATTTTGCGTCTTTCTTTATAAAGAAAACGACTGCCATCAGCAGTCAGTTCTCTGCGCCACCACCTGTCGAGCTTATTCAGACCCCTGATATGTGTTTGCTCACTTCCTTCTCTCCTCTAACTGAAGCAGATGTTTCCAAGGTCATTAGTTCTAACCACCCGACTACCTGCCCGCTGGATCCCATCCCCACACATCTCCTTCAGGCCATCTCTCCATCTGTCGTGCCTGCTCTCACCCACATCATCAACTCATCTCTTTCCACTGGATCCTTCCCCACAGCTTTCAAAGAGGCCCGCATCACACCACTATTGAAGAAACCCACACTTAACCCTACACTGCTAGAAAACTACAGACCGGTTTCCCTCCTTCCCTTCATTGCCAAAGCTCTGGAGCGCGTTGTGTTTACTCAGCTCTCATCCTTTCTCACACGGAACAACCTCCTGGACCAGAACCAGTCTGGGTTCAAGAGCGGACATTCCACCGAAACTGCCCTGCTCTCAGTCATCGAAGCTCTGAGACTGGCAAAGGCAACATCCAAGTCATATGTACTCATCTTACTGGATCTGTCTGCTGCTTTTGACACTGTTAATCATCACATCCTCCTGTCTTCTCTCAGGGCGATGGGTGTCTCTGGAATGGCGTTGCAATGGTTCAAGTCTTACCTCTCGGATAGGTCATTCAGAGTATCCTGGAGAAACGAGGTCTCTGAGTCCCAACATCTCAAAACTGTGCCACAGGGCTCAGTGCTTGGACCGCTACTCTTTTCCATATACATGACATCCCTTGGCTCTGTCATCCAGAAGCATGGCTTTTCCTATCACTGCTATGCAGATGACACTCAACTCCACCTGTCATTTCAACCTGACGATCCGACGGTCTTTGCTCGCGTCTTGGCATGTCTGAGTGACAGCTCACTTTGGATAAAGGACCATCACCTGCAGCTGAACCTTGCAAAAACAGAACTGCTTGTGATTCCGGCCAATCCAAAGACCCACCACAACCTCTTCATTCAACTAGGCCCATCAACCATTACACCGTCCAGCACTGCCAGAAATTTGGGAGTGGTAATTGATGATCAGCTAAACTTCACAAGTCATGTCGCCAGCACCACCCGGTCCATTCATCCTTTACAACATTAGGAAAATTAGACCTTTCCTATCAGAGCACTCTACGCAAATTCTAGTCCAGGCTCTTGTCTTGTCCAAACTGGATTATTGCAATGCTCTACTGGCTGGACTCCCTGCCTGCACAACCAAACCTCTGCAGCTGATCCAGAATGCAGCGGCAAGAGTGGTCTTTAATGAACCAAAGAGAGCGCACGTAACTGCTCTATTTATTAGGTTACACTGGCTCCCGGTTGACGCCCGCATCAAGTTCAAAGCTATGCTCTTGGCCTACAAGACCACCACTGGTTCTGCACCCTCATATCACTAATACACTACTAATACATACTCACTAATACAGACCTACGTTCCTACCACATCCCTGCGCTCTGCAAATGAACGTCTGGTGGTACCGTCCCAAAAAGGGAAAAAATCACTCTCACGTACCTTCTCTGGCTCTGTTCCACATTGGTGGAATGATCTACCTGCTGCTACAAGATCAGCAGATTCTGTAGCCATCTTTAAAAAACGCCTGAAAACACATCTCTTCCGTCAACACCTGACTGACAAACACTGAGTTCAACTCCTTTCTATCGATCCTCCTTTCTTTAAAAAAAAAATAAAAAATTCTCTTATCCTTAGCATTGTATACTGCGCTGGGTTTAAACTGACTAGTTTTTTGTGCACTTATGCTTTTTGTACCTTGTGTTGTTAAAATTGCTTCCATTGTTTTTCCTCACTTGTAAGTTGCTTTGGATAAAAGCGTCTGCTAAATGACTAAATATAAATGTAAACACTGTAATGGTTTTAACACCTTTAGTCTAGTCCATGTGTGAAAGGGATTGACAGAAACCAGGGGCATCCTGGACCCAGAGTGTGTTACGTAATTGATATCAAAAGTGATCCATTACTGTGTTTGTGTTACCTGTAGAGGTGTTGGCTGCTGGTCCACCGGGGCGATCAGCACCACAAGCTCGTGGTCAATGCTGAGGTAACCGAACACGTCACACTGAGGCACGGACACATGGAGCCGTAGGATCCTCAACACGTCATGCACTGTCACCGGCTGGTTTCTGTTCAACTGAGATCACAAAATTTATGTTTTATACCTGTATTTAAAGTATTCTGGTCACCCCACCAACAGAGACATAACAGTATCTGAAACAAGGCAAAGAGAGGTGGGAAAAGAGATGTATTCTCTGGCAAGTCTGTGAAGGTTCTCAGTCATCCAGATCATCTTGAATTATGGGTTGGGTTAAATGAAACAGTGATACAACTCTCCCATCAGATGTTACACTGTCCTTTCATGGTAACTACTATAAGACCTGGGGCCTAATTCATAAAAGGTTGCGTAGGATCTCTACTAAACTAGTGTGTATGCCTAGTGGACAAAAATGTTGCACACCAAGAAATATCCTGACAATAAAGCCGTGCATACGCTCACCTGCATGCAATATCCCTCTTATAAATCCCACCTGGTGCAGAAATTTGCGAAAGTAAGTCCGCTTCATGTCACACTCACGTGTCACACGTTTCCATTCAACCAAAGAACGACACTGCAAATGGTTCTGTGAATGAATTTTGCCTAAACATGAGACGCTGAGTGGGTTTTTACCAAAAAACACGGAAGTGAGCGGGAGCACAAGCCAGTCCACACAGCATTACTACCTATGGATGTGTTTTACAGTGAAAGATGCTTTTCAGAGTAAAATGATTGCAGCAAAACTGGAACTCCTCCTCCTATAATTTAAACATATTCAATTACATTTTAACAAATTAAAAACGAAACAAATAGGTCTACTTAAGATCTCACTGATAAAGATTTCACAAAGACAAAATGAGTTAAGAGCATTTGAGGAGGACAGCTGTCGCGGTCACAGACCGAGGCTATTGTACAGACTGATGTGCAGTAGAACAGGAGGGAGATAGAGGAGCACAATGGTGGTGTGTCTGTGATCCGGGGTTGGTCGGGGTGTCGAGAGGAGAGTTGTAGTGAGCTGGAGTTTGATACAGCAAACAAAACATCCTTGAATGGAGCGTTAGTAGGAGCTGCTCAGGCTCATGTCTAATAGATAAATAAATGCAGTTCATCAGGATAAGCCCTGCTTCACTTTACGCAGCGCTCCACAACAGGACCATGACGCAGAGCCAGTGCGCTTCAGTGAACAGCTTCAGAAATGTGCAGGGGCTTTGGTGCTTACATGCAATGAATCGCATTACTTTGATAAATATTGAGCTAAATTATGCAAAAAGAAACGGCATCCTTTTTATTTAAGACAATACTTTTGCTTAAATGATTATACTCAAAATTTATGTTTTTAGAGAGAAATAAAGAGAAACACACATATCAAACACACACACGTCATTTTTCAAACTTGCTTCAGTTCATCCCTTCACCGTGAAGGTCGCCTTTGTGCCAACTCTACAGAATGTGCGTAAGCAAGCATTATAAATGAAGCCCTAGAACCGCCTGGTCCAATCGGAGTTAGTTTCAGGTCAAACCCCTCCCTCTAGAGATAAAAGATCAGCTCTCAATAGTCTGTACAGAGCTAGGGCCACTGTATTATTGATAGAAACTGAATGAATACATTGAAAAATGTATGAGGCTGTGCTGTTACTCATGTACAATTGGAGAAAGTAAAGTTTTAAAAGATGAGTTATCATCTCACTACTTCTGATATTATATCAGAAGTAGTGATACTAAATGTTGCCAGTATCACCCGGTCCTGTAGATTCATCCTCTACAACATTAGGAAAATTAGACCTTTCCCATCTGAGCACTCTACACAAATCCTAGTCCAGGCTCATGTCTTGTCCAAACTGGATTATTTCAATGCTCTACTGGCTGGACTCCCTGCCTGCACAACCAAACATCTGCAGATGATCCAGAATGCAGCGACATGAGTGGTCAGCACATCTCTTTCAACACCTAACTGACAAACACTGAATTCTACTTCCTTTCTATTCCTTTTCTTAAAAAAAAAAATCCTTAGGTTTGTATACTGTGCAGGGTTTTAACGGACTAGTTTTTGGGTTAGGTTTTTTTGTTTTTTTTCCTCACTTTTAAGTTGCTTTGGATAAAAGCGTCTGCTAAATGACTAAATGTAAATGTAGATTATTAGGCTTAATTCTGAGCCGTCACGAGAAGTGCTAATGTTGGGGATTATAGCTGAGCCTACAACAGCCAATGGAGCAATTAGAAGGAATACAAGTGTCTGTGTGTGCCTGACTGTGTTTGTACAGGACAGACTTTACATCTGACCAAACGTGCCAGCAATATACGTAACATGATCAGACTGCAGTTTGTAATATACAAACAGCCATAGATTATAATACAAAATCATGTATTCAATTTCAAAATGTTAGATTTCCTGTTGGTTGTAGGATATAAAATAATTGCAGCAGCCACAAATCAGAAGTATAGAAAAACATTTAGTAATTATCACTGAACAGCTCTTAAGGAGAGACAGGCTTTTAGTGTCATGATCAAATTTACAGATCATTTTGGTTACTCATACATTTAATCCATACATGTTAGCCCATGGTGTACCCCTCACACCTAAAGCAAATAGAGCCACTTAAGCCCCACTCTGCAAAATTAATGAATTAACATTTTAAGGCAGTGGTGGGCAAACTAAGCCCCAGGGCCACATATGTCCCGTTGGGCTGTTTTAATCTGGCAAGCATTTACTACTAATTTATTGATTAAACACTGCATATATACACTCACCTAAAGGATTATTAGGAACACCATACTAATACTGTGTTTGACCCCCTTCCGCCTTCAGAACTGCCTTAATTCGGCATTGATTCAACAAGGTGCCGAAAGCATTCTTTAGAAATGTTGGCCCATATTGATAAGATAGCATCTTGCAGTTGATGGAGATTTGTGGGATGCACATCGAGGGCACGAAGCTCCTGTTCTACCACATCCCAAAGATGCTCAATTGGGTTGAGATCTGGTGACTGTGGGGGCCATTTTAGTTCAGTGAACTCATTGTCATGTTCAAGAAACCAATTTGAAATGATTGGAGCTTTGTGACATGGTGCATTATCCTGCTGGAAGTAGCCATCAGAGGATGGGTACATGGTGGTCATAAAGGGATGGATATGGTCAGAAACAATGCTCAGGTAGGCCGTGGCATTTAAACGATGCCCAATTGGCACTAATTGGGCCTAAAGTGTGCCAAGAAAACATCCCCCACACCATTACACCATTACACCACCACCACCACCACCAGCCTGCACAGTGGTAACAAGGCATGATGGATCCATGTTCTCATTCTGTTTACGCCAAATTCTGACTCTACCATCTGAATGTCTCAACAGAAATCGAGACTCATCAGACCAGGCAACATTTTTCCAGTCTTCAACTGTCCAATTTTTGTGAGCTCGTGCAAATTGTAGCCTCTTTTTCCTCATTTGTAGTGGAGATGAGTGGTACCTGGTGGGGTCTTCTGCTGTTGTAGCCCATCTGCCTCAAGGTTGTGCGTGTTGTGGCTTATTTCAGTCAAAGTTGCTCTTCTATCAGCTTGAATCTGTCGGCCCATTCTCCTCTGATCTCTAGCATCAACAAGGCATTTTCGCCCACAGGACTGCCGCATACTGGATGTTTTTCCCTTTTCACACCATTCTTTGTAAACCCTAGAAATGGTTGTGCGTGAAAATTGTGATTGTGAAATACTCAGACCAGCCCGTCTGGCGCCAACAACCATGCCACACTCAAAATTGCTTAAATCACCTTTTTTCCTATTCTGACATTCAGTTTGGAGTTCAGGAGATTGTCTTGACCAGGACCACACCCCTAAATGCACTGAAGCAACTGCCATGTGATTGGTTGATTCTTGCATTAATGAAATTGAACAGGTGTTTCTAATAATCCTTTAGGTGAGTGTATTCCTTATCCATCAATATTCTGCAGTGATCAGTTCATTCCACTAAGAAGGGGGCTGCAGTCACTTTGGTGTTAAAAATACAGTGTTTATTGCACATATAGTTTTGTCTATAGTATAAACTTTTAACTGTATGTTAAGGAATTTGTTTTTAATTTTTTATTAATTTATTTAAGCATATTTAAGTGAGTTCACCGTGTTGGCCCTGCCCTCCAACAGAGTCCCATGTTCTAACGTGGCCCTTGGGGAAACATAATTGCCCACCACTGTATTAAAGGCAATATTTTACTGTTTTGTAGTTGCATGTTTTAGTTTATTTTGTTTTAGAGCAAATGAAACAAAGCTGATCAATTCCATATTGCAATACAATTGCACCGAATTGTTAAAATTGAACTTACCTTCCTTTTCTCCTTGACTAAAGTGTGTACTTTAAAGAGACGCACCCTCTCTGTAACAAATTGCATATAGAACATCCACATGAAGCTGTAGGCTGACAGCTCCCCCCAATGCGTAACGTGTGTAGTTACATCTAATACCACTAAGTGCTTCTGCAACCTTGAACAAACCCTGACAGATGATCAGAGATGAAGTTGCAGTGAGACCGATTAGATTATTCATAAAGATAAAATGGTCTGAAAAATTAAACCATGTTCAGCCTGTTTGCCAAAATTCAATTTAATACTTTAATGCTTTTATTTCATCTTGTCTGAATTTTTGCAGGAGCCTGACAAATTTCACACTGATTTCAGAGTGACCACGGCTCTGCTGTAGTAGTCTTACTTTATCTCCTCACATGGGCGCTGAGTTTGTTTTAGAATAGGTTACCATTTTACATTTTGCAAAATTAAACACAGATTATCTTATACAAGCCATTTTGTTGAGATCCAACCGTGAGATTAACGTTGTCTCTTTAAGGCCGGCACCGCCCACATCATGACGTCAAGCAAGTGCTGCACGTGCTGCCGTTGCAAACAAAATGGAGTACACGCAGAGCAGGACGGCTTGTGGAGAGGACTATGGACCATTCTCAGCTGACGTCATATGATCACGTAATCTGGCTAATCTTGTATAAGCATTTCCTCTCTGGTTCTTGTATATAAAAAAAAAAAAAAAAAAAAGAAGCATGGTTGTTCCATTTTCAACATATGGATGTACAAATCGACACAGAGGGAAGAAGAATGTATCGTTTTACAGGCTTCCAGCATTTCCAGACAGGCGGGCCAAATGGGTCACCACAATGAAACGGGAGAACTGGGTTCCATCTGAGACTACCAGAATTAGTAGCAAACATTTTGTCGCCGGTAAGCTAAATTCTTTTTCGTATTGTAATTGCATTTGGAAGAGCTGTAACCACTTTAGAAAATGCTAAACATTACTTTTGTTTGTTACTCTTCTTACACTCTTTTTGAATTTGGGTTGGCGCTATTGCTAGCGCTGTGAGATCTTAGCTTGTGGTTAAAATGACACGGCCAGTATGGTTTTGTTCACAAATATGTGTAAGCCAAGAAGAGACCGTGTTGGTTTAGAAAAAACAGTGCAAGAAAGATGGTTATGAAGGACAGCTGTAAAGTTAATGCTAGCTTTCATAGATGCGTCAGTGATTTTACTTAAACATAGCCCACTTTTCTTTTCTTTCCATTAAAAAGCATGACAACCCATTGTCTCCAGAATACACTCCATCAGTCTTCACATTTAAGGCTACTCCAGAAAAAAGAAAACAACAAACTGAAGAACTTTTGGCCTTTTTGAAAGGAGACAGCACGCGAAGGAGAGACACCGAGATCCCAAACTGGCGATTGGCATGCCAATGCATAGGCCACAGCCACCAGAGGGAACTTTTTTGGCCGGCCACTTTTAAAAACCACTTTGCCATGGGTTTAGTTTTTATGAAAACAAGTCGTCCACCACTTTTGTAAAAGCACCCACCAGGGTACGGTTTTAAACAATATGCTAGTCACATTTAGGTGAAATAAAGCAGTGAAAAACATGATTTTATTGTGGTCTCTGTAAATGCCACCCCCCTATTTCATGCCATTTTAAAATTCAGGTCAGGTCAGTTCCAAAAAGACTATTCAAATACAATGGTTTCTTAAAGTTTAGTCATGCAGTTTTATAAAATAAATCTTTCTATGACATTATATTTACAGTTTTGGATAGATATAATCACCGATTTTGACTGACTGTACGGGTCTCGCACACCAATGAGCGAACATTTATAATAATCATAATAATTAAAGGCGCAAGCGGCGATAAAGGCCCTCGCCTCCCTTGAGACCGCGGGGACACATATATTCGGAGAATTGCATTTCGTGCTTTAAAGAAAATTTGGAGCTGTTTAGATAAAAACCCTTTAGACACAAGGGGTGCGATTTAGGTGGTCACACATTCCACCCAACATAGTGGACTTCCTGTTGAGTTTAGGGTGGGGCTGTCATAGACTTTTCTGTTTGCCCTGAGGTGTCCTATGGATGTACCAAGTTCTGTATTTCTACATTGGAAAAATTTACTTTCACTTTCCAAATGCCCAATGTATTTTGACTTTTCTAGGGGTCGCCACTGAGTTATTTTTCATTCCTTTTCCTCAGGGACTTCAAATACAGATTTTTTTTGCCGGGCTTGAATTTTGGGGCCAATAAATTTGACTTTTAGTTGCACGTACTGGGTCAAATTGAGGATCATTTTGCAGAAAAAATCTTTAAAAAAAAACATAACTCGAGTCTATTTAACACACATGTGTTTAGGTCATTTTGCCTAAGTTTGGTGTCTGTGGAATGAAGCAGCTATTTTTTGTTGTTTTTTAAAAGAGAGGTGTATTCTAAGTCAGTTCACATCTTTAATTCAAAATGGCCACCTTCCGTGTGTGATAGGGTGTGGTCCCCATTGGCTTTTTTGTTCATAAGCCCATACTAGATGTGTGTACCAAGTTTCATTTGCCTACGACAAACTAAAATTTTCACTTCCAATTTACTTTTTCCACATATTTGGGACGTTGCTATGGCAACACATTTACAGATAGGGGGTGGTTGTCATTGGCTATTATGCTCGTCATGACTTAAGAGATGTGTGTACCAAATTTCATGTCTCTATGACAAACTAAATTCTTGGGTCCCATTATAAGTTTGTAGGGGGCGCTGGAGAGCCACTTCTAAAGATAACCCTCTTATTTACATATCTTTGTGTTCAGGTCATGAATGTGCACAAATGCCTTTTTGGGTCCAACTCGATCCGAGAAGGCGTTTGAGAGTTAAGAGACATTTTATTTTCACAAAAATGGCCACCTCGTTACAGGTTTGCCACACCCATACCCGATAAGATATCATAAACAACTTTGGTTGGCACACGTGTCTAGATGATACTTACCAAATTTGGGGCCATTTAGATTAAAACACAATGATTTGCATCTTTTTGCGCAAGGGGTGTGATTATGGTGGCCGCTTGTTTCACCCCACATGGCGGACATCCTGTTGAGTTTAGGGTGTGGCTGTCATAGACTTTTCTGTTTGCCCTGAGGTGTCCTATTGATGTACTAAGTTTTGTATTTCTACATTGGAAAAATTTACTTTCCCTTTCCATAGGCCCAATGTATTTTGACTTTTCTAGGGGTCGCCACTGAGTCATTTTTTGTATTTTGTTTTCGGGGACTTCAAATACATAAATTTTTCGCCGAGCTTGAAGTATGGGACCAAATAAAATGACTTTTCGTGCATGTTCACTGGGTCAAATTTAGGATCATTTTGCAGAAAAAGAAAAAATAAATAAATAATCCGAGCAAAAACAATAGGCCCTTCCGGTTATCACCGGCTCGGGTCTAATAATAATAAAAAATGTTATTTATAACGCGCCTTTCTGGAACTCAAGGGGGCCTTTTTTTATTTAGCCAAATATCGCTGTTTAACCTCGCCGTTTAAATGCTGGACAAGTTTATAAAGAGCTAAGTTAGAGTTAGCTAATTAGGCCCGAGCCGGTGACCGGGAGGGCCTATTGTTTTTGCTCGGATTTTTTTTTTTTTTTTTTTTTTTATTGTGACCAAATGATCCTAAATTTGACCCAGTGAACATGCACGAAAAGTCATTTTTATTGGTCCCAGACTTCAAGCTCGGCGAAATGGTATGTTTTGAAGTCACAAAAAAATACGAAATGACTCAGTGGCGATTCCTAGAAAATCAAAATACATCGGGCCTATGGAAAGTGAAAGTAACTTTATTCCAATGTAGAAAAATGAAACTTGGTACATCTATAGCACACCTCAGGGCAAACAGAAAAGTCAATGACAGTCACACTCTAAACTCAACAGGAAGTCGCCATGTGGGTTGAAAATGCATGGCCACTAAAATCGCACCTTGCGCAAAAAGATGCAAATCATTGTGTTTTAATCTAAATAGCCCCAAATTTGGTGAGTATCATCTAGACACGTGTGCCAACCAAAGTTGTGACTTTGTTTATGATATCTTATCGGGTATGGGTGTGGCAAGCCTGTAACGAGGTGGCCATTTTATGAAAATAAAACGTCTCTTAACTCTCAAACACCTTCTCGGATCGAGTTGAACCCAAAGACGTTTGTGCACATTCATGACCTGAACACAAAGATATGTAAATAAAAGGGTTATCTTTAGAAATGGCTCTCCAGCGCCCCTACAAACTTATAATGGGACCAAGAATTTAGTTTGTCATAAAGACATCAAATTTGGTACACACATCTCTTATGTCATGACGAGCATAAAAGCCAATGACAACCACCTATCTATAAATGTGTTGCCATAGCAACGCCCCAAAATGTGGAAAAGTCAATGGAAAGTGAAATTTTTAGTTTGTTGTAGGCAAATGAAACTTGGTACACACATCCAGTATGGGCTTATGAACAAAAAGCCAATGGGGACCACACCCTATCACACACGGAAGGCGCCATTTTGAATTGAAAATGTGAACCGACTTAAAATACACCTCTTTTTAAAAGAACACAGAAAATAGCTGCTTCATTCCACAGACACCAAACTTGGGCAAAATGAGCTAAACACATGTATGTAAAATAGACAAGCGTTTTCTAGACTTTTTGCTCGAGTTATTTTTTTATTATAATTTGGTATATATTTTTATAAATTTTTTTGCAAAATGATCCTAAATTTGACCCAGTAAAGCGTGCAACTAAAAGTAATTTTTATTGGTCCCAGACTTTAAGCCCAGCGAAAAATTTATGTATTTGAAGTCCCGAAAAAAATATGAAAAATGACTCAGTGGCGACCCTAGAAAAGTCAAATATATTGGTTCTATGGAAAATGAAAGTAAATTTTTCCAATGTAGAAATACAAAACTTGGTACATCCATAGGACACCTCAGGGCAAACTGAAAAGTTTATTACAGCCATATCGTAAACTTAACAGGAAATCTACTATGTTGGGTGGAATGCGTGACCACCTAAATCGCATGCCTTGTGCTAAAGGCTTTTCATCTAAACAGCTCCAAATTTGGTGAGTATCATCTAGACACGTGTGCCAAAAAGTTATCAATTTGTTTTTGATATATTTGTGGCTGTGGTCGTAATGAGTCTGTGAAGAGGCAGCCATTTCTTTGGGAAATAAATGCCATTTCCCAATTGCCAGGATCCTTCCTTTAGAGGAGGCCCCTCCAGAGCCACGGCTAGAGTCTTAGAAAACTCCTCAGAATCCTTTGGAACTTGTAACCTTGTACTTTTAGACAAGTTATATTTACATTTTGCCTTTTAAACAGGGGTGCAGCGATTCCTGAGTCATCTCAAATCTCCGGCCAGTACTTTGTTTTTCTCGCCTTAGCCCAAGCATAATCTATTATTTTCAAAGGTTCAGACAGCTCCCAGGAAAACCAGGGATTGTGGAGACCTTTAACTCTAAATTACAAGGTGGTGTAGCAGGCCCCAGCAGTAGCACAGGCCCGGTTATTTGACATTACCGTGAAGTTTACGCTTTAAAGCACGAAATGCGATCCTCCGAGTGCATGTGTCCCCGCGGTCTCAAGGGAGGCGAGGGCCTTTATCGCCGCTTGCGGCTTTAATTTAGTTTGTATTTCTACTGACTGGTCGTTACACGAGCCTTACAAGCTTTTTGCCAACTATTGTGGTGGCGTCAACAGTCACGTGAGAACGGTCATAACTAATTACTCCAACATGTGCGAATGAAACAAAACACAACTTTGGGTGGGTATTTGTTAGAGATAGAAACCACATTAGAACATGGTTAAAAGCTATGTGCCATAGGTAAAGGATTTGTGGAATGGCCAATAAACAAAAGACACAACTGCGGTAAGCCAACCAGAGAAAGCACATATAGTATAGTTGGGATTTACAGCCCTTTAAAACGGAGATGGATCTAGTGGATCAGTTCCTTTTTAAAGAGCCGTTCAAAAAACTAATTTGGCTCAAATAACATTTTTATTAAATAAAACATTATGTACCATGTTATGATTTAGCTGACTGTAGTGCAACATTGCATTTCTATTAAATATAGCCTATTGCACAAATGGAGAAGCAACCTAGCAGCAGAAGCCTACAGAACTGTGTGAGTGTATGTAATTCTTGTCTCTTTGAGCTTATAGTGCCGTGTTATTGCTGAGAAACCGCGCAGTGTGTTTACTACGACCCTGTCACGTGGTGTACCGGTGTCTAGTCTCAGCTGCTAGCGGGCTAGTTTCGTTTGAGTTGTTTGTGGCGGTCTGAAATGTGTTTCTTAAATGTGTTTTCAAATTACTACTGTCATTTCAACACGGAAATTATCATCTGTTTCACGCAAAAGGCGACGCAACCATAATAATCTGCATGTTGTATCACTGTCAATAACTGCCCCTTCTACTTTCCCAATAGGCTTGTGGAAGTCTGCTGTGAACAAAGCTGATTTCATTACAACTTTTGTTCAACATTCTGGTCTTTCAGTTGTAGCTAGGGATGTAACGATGCACTCCGAGTCGGTTGAAAATCGATAATAATATGTGACGATTCGTGTCGGTTGAGATGTTAAACGAATCGCGATACACGTTTTAAACAGCAGGGTGCGCTGAAGCAGTAGCCTATATTTTGACCTCGCTTTGCAGGCGCGATAGCAGCGAACAAGCTGTAACTTTAAACAGTAGCAAAAATGGCGGCGGCAAGCGTAGATGACGTTGATGTTGAGGATGCACCAACCTCATTCAAATTGGGTGTGTGGCGGCATTTTGGCTTTCCGAAGATTAAAAATGAAAGCGGTGAGGTGGTAACGGACAAAACAAAAACTGTGTGCAGATACTGCAAGAAGATGTTAATGCTAGGCTATACCCACTGCTATCCAGTATAGCAAAAGCATATCTCTCCACACCAGCCACCTCTGTCCCTAACAGTTAGTGAAAGGGTTTTTTCATCAGCAGGGGACATTGTGAATGTGCAGAGATCTCAGCTTTGCCCAGAAAATGTGGATATGCTGATATTTCTTAAAAAAAACATGTAAATAAAAAAAAAAAGATTCTAAGCTAGGAAAGAGCACTGGCAAAGCCTTAGTTTGTTTATATGAAAAGATTTATTTTATTTGTATTATTTATTTTATTTGGGATTTGTTTTAATATTTCAATTTAGTTTTGTTATTTGACAAAGATATTTCAGTTTCAGAAAGAAATGTACAGCATTTTGTCTGAGTGAGATTGAAATAATAAAAGCAAACTTTTTCATTTATCTTTCTTAAATCTCATTTTGTACAAACAATCGTGAGAAAATCGTATCGTGAAACCAGTATCGTGAATCGTATCGCATCGCGAGTTCAGTGAATCGTTACATGCTTAGTTGTAGCACTTACAGAAACATGGATCAAACCAGAGGACTCTGCCACTCCCGCCGCCCTCTCCCATAATCACACTTTCTCCCACAGTCCTCGCCTCACTGGAAGGGGCGGAGGGACCGGACTACTTATTCCTACCGACTGGAAGTTCAAACAGCTATCACCCTTGTGTGACAACAGCTCCTTCGAGTTCCATGCTGTTACCATCACCCACCCTGTTAAAAGTCATTTTGTATTTATCTATCGGCCCCCAGGTCCGCTTGGACATATCTTGGAGGAGTTGGATGCGCTTCTTTCATCCTTCCCTGAGGATGGTACCCCTCTGGTGGTATTAGGAGACTTCAACATCCACCTTGAAAAGCCACAGGCTGCTAACTTCATTAACCTAACTGCATCATTTGACCTCAAGCAGGTTTCCACCTCGGCAACCCACAAGTCTGGTAACCAACTAGATCTTATCTACATAAGATACTGCTCCACTCGGCACACTCAGGTCACGCCACTGCACACTTCCGATCATTTCTTCATTACTCTCGACCTTGACCTAACTTCTCCAGACACTGCAATTGTTTTACCGCTGGTCACTTTCCGACGCAACCTGCGTACACTCAGTCCCTCCCGTTTTTCCTCTGCTGTCTCTTCTGCACTCCCTCTTCTGAGGAGCTCTCTTTAAACACAAACAACGCCACCGACACTCTGTGCTCCACGCTTTCATCCTGCTTGGACAACTTATGCCCTCTTACGTCTAGACCAGCCCGTACATCCTCATCTGCCCCCTGGTTATCCGATGTTCTACGCGAGCACCGCGCCAGCCTCCGGTCAGCTGAGAGAAAATGGCGCAAGTCAAAAGATCCTACTAACCTCTGTATCTACCAGTCTCTCCTCTCTACTTTCTCCGCTGATGTCACCTCTGCAAAAACTGTCTACTACCATTCTAAGTTAATCAACTCACCTGACTCGCGCACTCTCTTTAAAACCTTTTCCGCCCTCCTTTGTCCGCCTGCTCCCCCACCTTTATCGGATTTAACAGCTAATGATTTCGCGTCTTTCTTTATAAAGAAAACGACCGCCATCAGCAGTCAGTTCTCTGCGCCACCACCTGTCGAGCTCATTCAGACCCCTGATATGTGTTTGCTCACTTCCTTCTCTCCTCTAACTGAAGCAGATGTTTCCAAGGTCATTAGTTCTAACCCCCCGACTACCTGCCCGCTGGATCCCATCCCCACACATCTCCTTCAGGCCATCTCTCCATCTGTCGTGCCTGCTCTCACCCACATCATCAACTCATCTCTTTCCACTGGATCCTTCCCCACAGAGGCCTTTCAAAGAGGCCCGCATCACACCACTACTGAAGAAACCCACTCTTAACCCTACACTGCTAGAAAACTACAGACCGGTTTCCCTCCTTCCCTTCATTGCCAAAGCTCTGGAGCGAGTTGTGTTTACTCAGCTCTCATCCTTTCTCACACGGAACAACCTTCTGGACCAGAACCAGTCTGGGTTCAAGAGCGGTCATTCCACCGAAACTGCCCTGCTCTCAGTCATCGAAGCTCTGAGACTGGCAAAGGCAACATCCAAGTCATCTGTACTCATCTTACTGGATCTGTCTGCTGCTTTTGACACTGTTAATCATCACATCCTCCTGTCTTCTCTCAGGGCGATGGGTGTCTCTGGAATGGCGTTGCAATGGTTCAAGTCTTACCTCTCGGATAGGTCATTCAGAGTATCCTGGAGAAACGAGGTCTCTGAGTCCCAACATCTCAATACAGGGGTGCCACAGGGCTCAGTGCTTGGACCGCTACTCTTTTCCATATACATGACATCCCTTGGCTCTGTCATCCAGAAGCATGGCTTTTCCTATCACTGCTATGCAGATGACACTCAACTCCACCTGTCATTTCAACCTGACGATCCGGCGGTCTCTGCTCGCGTCTCGGCATGTCTGAGTGACATCTCACTTTGGATGAAGGATCATCACCTGCAGCTGAACCTTGCAAAAACAGAACTGCTTGTGATTCCAGCCAATCCAAAGACCCACCACAACCTCTCCATTCAACTAGGCCCATCAACCATTACACCGTCCAGCACTGCCAGAAATCTGGGAGTGGTAATTGATGATCAGTTAAACTTCACAAGTCATGTCGCCAGCACCACCCGGTCCTGTAGATTCATCCTCTACAACATTAGGAAAATTAGACCTTTCCTATCAGAGCACTCTCATAAATTCTAGTCCAGGCTCTTGTCCTGTCCAAACTGGATTATTGCAATGCTCTACTGGCTGGACTCCTGCCTGCACACCAAACCTCTGCAGCTGATCCAGAATGCAGCGGCAAGAGTGGTCTTTAATGAACCAAAGAGAGCGACGTAACTCCTCTATTCATTAGGTTACACTGGCTCCCGGTTGATGCCCGCATCAAGTTCAAAGCTATGCTCTTGGCCTACAAGACCACCACTGGTAATGCACCCTCATATCTTCACTCACTAATGCAGACCTACGTTCCTACCAGATCCCTGCGCTCTGCAAATGAACAACGTCTGGTGGTACCGTCCCAAAAAGGTAAAAAATCACTCTCACGTACCTTCTCTGGCTCTGTTCCACATTGGTGGAATGATCTACCTGCTGCTACAAGATCAGCAGATTCTGTAGCCATCTTTAAAAAACGCCTGAAAACACATCTCTTCCGTCAACACCTGACTGACAAACACTGAGTTCTACTTCCTTTCTATCGATTCCTTTCCCTAAAAAAAAAAAAAAAAATTCTCTTATCCTTAGCTTTGTATACTGCGCTGGGTTTAAACTGACTAGTTTTTGTGCACTTTTTTTTTTTGTACCTTGTGTTGTTAAAATTGCTTCCATTGTTATCCTCACTTGTAAGTCGCTTTGGATAAAAGCGTCTGCTAAATGACTAAATGTAAATGTAAATGTAAATGTAAATGAATTTTATTTATAGGGATACACATTCATCACCTTTTCGGCATATTTTTTTTTTTTGACCGATTGAACATTGTTCAATGGAACATATCCCTCCTTGAACCACCTCCTTATTTTGGTGGAGGGGTTTGAGTGCCCGAATGATTCTAGGAGCTATGTTGCCGGCGCTATATGCCCCTGGTTTGGTCTTCCAAGGCAAACAGGTCCTAGGTGATGGCCCAGACAAAGAGCGGTTTAAAACCGACCCTGGGTTGGGGCTCGCATGAGAGTGCCTGGCGGGCTCAGCCTGAAGGAGCGACGTGGGTCAAACCTCCCGTGGGCCCACCACCTTGAGGGAGAAACCGCTGGTGGCGAAGGAGCATGAGCTTGTGTGGGAGGTTGAAAGATACCAACTACGTAGAGATGGTCAGACTTACCTCCATTCACAGCTTGGGGTCTGGAACCCAACTCGAGAGAGAGGCTGGACTATCCACTACTCTGGAGTTGCTTGCGGTGATAGGCGGCGGACTGGTGTGGGCTTGCTCATGTGTTGGAGGCGCCTTCCGGTTGGGAATAGGTCTATTACTATTGTTTGTACTGCCATTTGGCCTGTACGCTCCTGACCTTCTTGGAGTCTCTGGGAGGGGTGCTGGAAAGTGCTCCGACTGGGAACTCTACTGGTTCTACCGAGGATTGTGGGACTCCTGAGGCAGATAATAAGTACCAGCAGGCCAAGCGGACTTAAGCCTTGGTGGTTGTGGAGGCTAAAACTCAGGTCTGTGAGGAGTTCGGTGAGGTCATGGAGAGGACTATCGATCGGCCTCGAAGAAATTCTGGCAAACCATCCAGCGCCTCAGTCAGTCGTGGTGAAGAAGGAGCTGAGCTTCAAGACAAAGCTCTCGATTTACCGGTCAATCTACGTTACTAGTGTCACCTTTGGTCATGAGCTTTGGGTCACGAACGAAAGAACAGGGCGGCAGTAGCTCAGTGGGTAGAGTGGTCGTCTTTCAACCGGAAGGTAGGCGGTTCGATTCCCACTCTCCCCACAGTTCCTACTGTCGCTGTGTCCTTGGGCAAGACACTTAACCCACCTTGCCTCCAGTGACTGTAACACTGGTAATTACATTAGAACAATGTAAGTCGCTTTGGATAAAAGCGTCAGCTAAATGAATAAATGTAAATGTAAATGTAAACAAGATCCTGGATATAGGCGGCCGAAATGAGCTTTCTCCGTAAGAGTGGCTGGGTGCTCCCTTAGAGATAGGGTGAGGAGCTCGGTCACTCAGAAGGAGCTCAAAGTAGAGCCGCTGCTCCCACATCAAGAGGAGCCAGCTGAGGTGGCGCGGGCATCTGTTTCGAATGCCTCCTATGGAGGTGTTCCGGGCATGTCCCACCGGGAGGAGACCCCAGGTCTAGGACACGCTGGAGGGACTGTCTTTCAAGAAGGATGGATGATTGAACATAATTTGTATCTGAGCTACAGGTTATTCTATGCCGCTAAAAGGACTCTAGTGACCAGGGCTGCTGCTAACCATCTGGGTGACCTAAGCAGAATTTCTATGAGAGTCCCCCATCCAGATTTTATTTATGTTTAATTTCATGAGTTTTAATCAGGATAATTAAAACAGAATACATATTGACAGCCTTTTACTCTTTATCCTTTTGACTTCTTCTCTACTCTGTTCTTTTTTAGCTGATGTCTTTGTTGCTGTGTTTGCTCTGTTAAAACAGTACACCTTGCCACATATCCTAAAATATATTGAATTTAGAGTCTGCGTGACAAATTACAACAAACACCTTATTCCCACCTCACTCTGTTGTATGTTGTCAGAAGAACAATTGTATGTTTACTATTGTAACTATTGACCATCCTTGACTAATACACATCCTTTACACCGATGTTAAGGATGTGTGTATGAGGTCCACTTTTAAAGATGTAAATTGTAGTCGTTGTATGTTGAGAAGCCAGTAGATGGGATTTTTTGGCATTAGAAAACTGAAAACAAAACACCACAATATATTATACAGGCCTGTAATGATGTCTTACCTTTTCAATGAAAGGAAAGCCAGCTCAGAGTCTGTTTTTATCCCCAAAGCAGAGCTCAGCCCTCTGATTTGACTCATGTTTGCAGGATTGTTTTTCAGCATTGCTTAGTGTAGTTACGGTGGCAAATCAGGAAGTCAGAACCAGGTAAACTAGCATGCGCTTTACGTCACGTCCGCTAAGTGAGTTTCGATCCCGAAGCCTTCTCATTGAATTGACTGTACAGGCTTACAGAGGCAACCGCGTCTTATTCTGCACATCAGGCCTTTGCTAATGCATACACACGTGGACAAATTTTTTGGTACCCTTCGGTCAATGAAAGAAAAACTCACAGAGGTCACAGAAAAACTTTATTCTGACAAAAGTAATAATAAATAAAAATTCTATGAATGTTAACCAATGAAAGTCAGACATTGCTTTTCAACCATGCTTCAACGGAATTATTTAAAAAAATAAACTCATGGAACAGGCCTAGACAAAATTGTTGGTACCCCTAACTTAATATTTTGTTGCACAACCTTTTGAGGCTATCACTGCAATCAGACGATTCCTGTAACTGTCAATGAGACTTCTGCACCACTCAGCAGGTATTTTGGCCCACTCCTCATGAGCAAACTGCTGTTGTTTCAGCTCCTTCCAAAGGTGCTCAATAGGACTGAGGTCAGGGCTCATAGAAGGCCACTTTAGAATAGTCCAATGTTTTCCTCTTAACCATTCTTGGGTGTTTTTAGCTGGGTGTTTTGGGTCATTGTCCTGTTGCAAGACCCATGACCTGCGACTGAGACCAAGCTGTCTGACACTGGCCAGCACATTTCTCTCTAGAATCCCTTGATAGTCTTCAGATTTCATTGTACCCTGCACAGATTCAAGACACCCTGTGCCAGATGCAGCAAAGCAGCCCCAGAACATAACAGAGCCTCCTCCATGTTTGACAGTAGGGACAGTGTTCTTTTCTTGATATGCTTCATTTTTCGTCTGTGAACATAGAGCTGATGTGCCTTGGCAAAAAGTTCCATTTTTGTCTCATCTGTCCATAGGACATTCTCCCAGAAGCTTTGTGGCTTGTCAACATTATGGTTGGCATATTCCAGTCTAGCTGTTTTATGATTTGTTTTCAACAATGGTGTCCTCCTTGGTCGTCTCCCATGTAGTCCACTTTGGCTCAAACAACGACGGATGGTGCGATCTGACACTGATGTTCCTTGAGCATGGAGTTCACCTTGGATCTCTTTAGAAGTCTTTCTGGGCTCTTTTGTTACCATTCGGATTATCCGTCTCTTTGATTTGTCATAAATTTTCCTCCTGCGCCACGTCCAGGAGGTTGGCTACAGTCCCATGGATCTTAAATTTCTGAATAATATGTGCAACTGTAGTCACAGGAACATCTAGCTGCTTGGAGATGGTCTTATAGCCTTTACCTTTATCATGCTTGTCTATAATTTTCTTTCTATTCTCCTGCAACAACTCTTTCCTTCGCTTCCTCTGGTCCATGTTGAGTGTGGTACACACCATGTCACCAGACAACACAGTGACTACCTGAAGCCCTATAAATAGGCCCACTGACTGATTACAAGATTGTACACACCTGTGAAGCTAATTAGTGCACACACCTTGAATTAACATGTCCATTTGGTCACATTATTTACAGTCTTTTTTAGGGGTACCATCAATTTTGTCTAGGCCTGTTCCGTGAGTTTATTTTTTAAAATAATTCCGTTGAAGCATGGTTAAAAAGCAATGTCTGACTTTCATTGGTTAACATTCATAGAGGGGGGCCTATTGTTTTTGCTCGGATTTTTTTTTTTTTTTTTTTTTTTATTGTGACAATATGATCCTAAATTTGACCCAGTGAACATGCACGAAAAGTCATTTTTATTGGTCCCAGACTTCAAGCTCGGCGAAAAATTTATGTATTTGAAGTCCCCGAAAAAAAAATACAAAATTACAAACTTATAATGGGACTCAAGAATTTAGTTTGTCATAGAGACATGAAATTTGGTACACACATCTCTTAAGTCATGACGAGCATAAAAGCCAATGACAACCACCCCCATCTATAAATGTGTTGCCATAGCAACGTCCCAAATATGTAGAAAAAGTCAATGGGAAGTGAAAATTTTAGTTTGTCGTAGGCAAATGAAACTTGGTACACACATCCAGTATGGGCTTATGAACAAAAAAGCCAAAGGGCACCACACCCTATCACACACGGGAAGGCGGCCATTTTAAATTGAAGATGTGAACCGACTTAAAATACACCTCTTTTTTAAAAGAACACAGACACAGACAGACTGTAGTTTAAATCCAGAGCCTTTATATTTTATCATTATGAATTGTATTTATTGTTTTTATTGAGTCATTTTAGGGGCGCAGTGGCTCAGGTGGTAGAGCGTCTTATAACCGGAAGGTTGGCAGTTCAGTTTCCGCTCTCCCTGGTTCATACTGTCCTTGGGCAAGACACTTAACCCACCCTGCCTCCAGTGCCACATCACTGGTGCAGTGTTGTGCCTGAACGCATTCATTGAACGATAGTTCATGAACTTGTTCATATTTTGGGTGAACGTGAACTGAACGTGCTGTATTACGGCCTGATGAACATTACTGTGAACTCGTTCATTCTGGTGTCTTTGAACAGCACGCTCTCTCAGGTTAACATCTTTAAATAGGGTGCCAGATTTCTATAGAGCCTTCCAGGCGAAAACCCGGCTAAAACACACCGCAAACGGGTCTTAATATGTAGCGGAAAAACACCAAATCTGGCAACACCAGCCACCAGTGTCGCACCGCCGTCCGACGCGTCATCAAAAAAAAAATAAAAAATCATGGAGGCGACAGCAGCATGTAGCAAGGCGTATGATCATTTTAATTCATTCATGTAACTTGTTTGTTGAACCTGCCTGGTCTATTTTTCCAGGATTCCAATATTCTGTTTTAGCATGTGGACAATGGAAAATTATTAAAATTTAAAAACGTTTTCACCTTAATGATTACTGTCCTGTTTTTCTTTGAATAATTCCTCATTAAAAAAGACCATTCAAGCAGCACGTTTTTCCTCATGTTTTTGAGAATGTACTGTAGAGTTGAAAGCTGCAGCTGCTACTAGTGTGGAGTGAATGGACAGCAACAAAGCATTAAAGCAACAATGTCCCCTCAATGCTAATGTAAACCCTGGTTGGATAAGGATTCAAAATTGGATATAAAAATGAAATCTGACGCATAGCTTCATTGTTAAAACTGATAAAATAATTGCTGTCTGTGATTCTACTGTATATGGGCTGTGGCAATAATTTTGAAAAATAATAGCTCGCAGCAACATATGGAAAAAAAAACTATGAACTAGTTCATTTTTGGAACTGTGAACTTAGTTTAAAATTTTGAAGTTTGAACTATGAACTGAACTAGTTAATTTTAAAATTTGTGAATTGAACTTTGAACTAGTTCTTGTAGAAAGTAAACTTTCCCAACACTGCACTGGTGTATGAATGTGAGTGATTGTGAGGGTGTGTTTGATGGTGGTCTGAGAAGGGTGTGAGCGCCGTGTGAATGGCAGTCCCACTCTCTGTGTGACTCAGGTGGGGTGAATGAAAGCATAACATAAAGCACGTTGGGTGCCCAAGAAGGGTACAAAAAAGCGCTATAAATGCACCCCATTTACCATTTCTGTTTAATTTGTTTTTTGAATGTAGTTTTACAGCTGAAAGGAACCCTTTAATTTTTAGTGCTCTGTACATATGTTGCATGTTATACAATGCCATATACGGAATGTGCTGTAGTATTATATTATAGTTACCTTAGAGAAAGTATTGATCTGCTCTTTGTTCCAGAGGATCTGCAGCATGCTGGCACAGATGGGACAGCAGGCTCCTGCAGAGACAGGGTCACCACAGTTACACACACCCCTCTGATGTTAAGTTAGTCCTGTGGTTTTGGGCTGTCTCTCACCTGGAGGAGTAACAGGCTGGCAGCCCGGAGTGGAAAGAGGGGGACACACTATCAGAGCACAGGCGGAGTCTGGAGCCATGTCAGAAACACTTCCCACAGCATGACAGGCGCCCTGGTAGTCCACAGCCACACGGTCCGAGAAAGCATCACACACTGTTCTGTACGTCTCTCCGTTATGACCACAGACCTGCTGCGTGCTCCGACAGGCCTCCTGAGGGCAGCACACCTCATTAGAACTCAGCCAGTAATCATAGTGAAATAAAAGAAGATGATACTTAGAAGGATAAAAGACCTTCATACAGGGTATTATTACTAAGTAAGTAAGTAAGTAAAAGTTATTTTATATAGCATCTTTCACAGACAATAGTCACAAAGTGCTTTACATGCAGCCATTTTTCAGGCGCTGTGGTAATCAGGAAAATGAAATAGAGCATTTTACAGACATAACAGACATACCAACATAACATACATAGTCGCAACAACATACGTAACATAAACCATTACAACATACGTAACATAAACATACAGACATCAGACAACAACAGTCTGTCAAATGGCAGACAGTTGGTTTGGGCTGATGATAGGATAGGAGTAAGGGAAGGCGTCTGTGAGATGTTAAGGCGATGTTTAGGCGGTGCTGGTTGTGTGAGCTCAGTGGCCTTGTCCTTGATGGGAGTACAGGGAGTACCAGGAGGATAAGATAAGACCCAGCTGCTGGCCAGACTTCTAATCGAGAGAAGGGACATTGGGCATAGGAAAGGGAGACAGAAATTTGTAATTTATATATTTTGATCTTCGGTAATTTATCCAGATTATAATGAATCAGTTCTGATTTTCAGCGTCAAGTGCCTGCGTCGATTTTGTGGAGTAACCCTGATGTTTCCTATCCATGATCAGGCCCGTAATACCACGTAGCAGCTCGCCGGTCTGTTTCTAGATGTTGTCCACTCTTCTCTGGATGTAACCCCTTCATATCCGTTAGGCTGTGTAGCAGCTCACAGGTCTGACTCTCGGTGTTGTCTTTTTCGTATGTCCACAGTCCGTGCTGAGATGTCGAGTCAGCTCCTCGGACTGTGCGTCTCTTTGTTGTAATCCTTTCAGTCTGTCACTTATGTCACAGAAGCACAGTTTAATTTCAGCAGACAGCGGCTGGGTAGATTTAAAGGCAGCTGTCTTACAAATTTTTCAATAGTTTAGGGCAGTCCCCAGACCAATGAGCTACCCCCACTATCATTAATCCTCAACATCCTCAATATCATACATCCTCAACGGACAGAACTTCTAAACACAGAACTTGCCAGTTCTTCCAGGCATCCTGTGAGTATAACCTGCCGCAAAGGTCCCGCCAGGGCAAATGGGTTCTCCCGGTGCACCCTTCTTGTGGAAAAAAAGTGTCAATTTAAACTAAAAAGAGACTAGACTAAAAGGTTGGCCTCTAACTCAATGAGTCTTAGCCAATTTAAAATCAAGGAGTGCCTTTGTCTTGTAGCATTAAGTTTATAGTGACTTTACTGGTGTTTTTAAATCCAGTGTTTTTGTGTTTGACCTCAGCCTTGTTTTTACTACACGTTTTGGAGTTTGCACCGTTGTGCATCCGTGACACTCTACATTGTTTTGTGCATAGTTTAATAAAGTAGAGTATATTCTCTGAACCAAAAGAAAAAAAGGCCAAGTTGATGCAGTGTCAGAGCCATGTGACTTTGCTCTCATCTGATTAGTTCATTTTGGTTTTGCAGAATCTAAACCAAAACTAAACCTACTCCAGAGCACGGTGGCTGTATAGTGTAAGTTACCTGTATCTAACCAGGATAAAAACTCATTAAGATTAAAAATATCTTGAGTGTCCTGGCCAAGACAGCAGCATATTCAGAAATGACAAAGTAACACAGTTTAACAACAATACATAAGATGGATACAATTCAATAAAACCATCAGCTTAAAACAACAACAAATGAAAGAATCTGCTTCAATGTTGCTTAAAATTGTTTTCAAATTGTTTAAATAATAAAGGTTTTTAAATTTTAAATCTTTATGCAGTTCATTACAAGAATACGATGCTGCAAACTTAAAAATATTTTTTCTTATGTTTAGTGCAGCCAATAAATCATAAACGTGTTGTTGCAGTTAATGAAGCCTTTATAACTCTCGGATTATAGGCACCGAGAGAAAAAGCAAGTCCTGTAAGCGCAAGCTCCTTGTGCTCCTTGCTCTGTGAACTCCGGCAGATAAGGGGGGAGCAGTCCGAGTATCGATTTATAAATTAAGATATACCAATGTTTCAGTCTTCTGAAAGACAACAACGTCCAACCAACACGAGAATATAAAACACAGTGGTGGGCAAGGGATTAGCAGCTTGTTTTGAAGCGCAATACACCGTGATAGACTGTGTTTAAAGCATGTAGCGTTTCAGCAGAAGCATTCATGCTTGATTATGACATCAATCAAGCACAGACATAAAGGTACCAGCAACAAGTTTCTTCCTGGCTTCAAAGGACAAAGAGTATTTATTCTAAAATAAAAATAAAAGTTTGAGTCTTTAAACTAGTTTCTGAATTTGAAGTTTAAAAGAATCTTCTCCAGATACAAAAACCTGCTTAGCGTTTGCAAATGCTAATCTGGGCAAAGACAAAAACTTCTGGTCTTCTGTTTTATGGTCAGATGAAACTAAAATTGAATTGTTTGGCCACAATGATGTATCGTTCATTTGGCGTAAAAAAAGGAGAAGCCAAGAAGAACACCATCCCCACTGTCAAACAGTGGTGGTGGGAACCTAATGCTTTGGGGGTGTTTTTTCTGCCAATAGACATAGGAACCAAAGTAAACGGCACAATGAAAAAAGAAATATACCTGAAGATTCTCAACAACAACATCAATCAGTCTGCAGAGAAACTTAGCCTTTGGCACTAGTGGACATTTCAGTACGACAACGACCCAAAACACAAGGCAAAGGTGGTGAAGAAATGGTTATCAGACAAAAACATTAACCTTTTGCAGTGGCCCAGCCAGATTTCTGACTTGAATCCAATTGAGAATCTGTGGTGGGAGCTAAAGATCAGGGTGATGGCAAACTGAAAGAGCTGGAGGGTATCAATGAAGATGAATGGGCAATTATAGGAAGCGTTTGATTGCTGTAGTAGCCAATAAAGGCTTTTCTATTGATTATTGTTTTTGCTCAAATGTAAATAAAAGCTGAGAAATATTTTTTTCTTCAACGATTCCTCTTTGTGTGCAAACCCCTCTGGAGGAGACGTGCACGCTGCGGCACTCCTGGTGTGTGGACTGCGTCATCAGTAAGCGACGAACTTTCTGGAGAACATTCAGGACGCTCGTCTCGAACAACTGATCCCGACCCCACCGAACCGGGCCAGCACCCGCTGACTACAAAGTAAGTCCGCACGTGACACAACAGCTTGGCGTCCAAAAATGTACTCCGTCCGAAACTCTAGCCCCGAACCCGTCATCTACTTCCCCCGTTAAAAGTCCCTTAGTAAGCTTTGATAATATACAGTGGGGATCGACAGTTTGGGCACCCCAGGTAAAAATTTTTATTAATGTGCATAAAGGCGCCAAGAAAAGATGGAAAAATCTCCAAAAAACAGATTAGACATTCTTATAATGAGTCAAAAAAGTTAGATTTTATTTCCATCATTTACACTTTCAAAATAACAGAAAACAAAAAAATGGTGTGAGCAAAAGTTTGGGCACCCTGCAGAGTTAATACCTTGTTCTGCCCCCTTTGGCAAGTATCACAGCTTGTAACCGTTTTTTGTAACTAGCCAAGAGTCTTTCAATTTATGGTTGAGGTATCTTTGCCCGTTCTTCCTTGCAAAAGTCTTCCAGTTCTTTGAGATTTCTGGGCTGTCTGTCACGCACTGCTCTTTTAAGGTCTATCCATAGATTTTCAATTATGTTGAGGTCAGGAGATTGTGAAGGCCATGGTAAAACCTTTAGTTTATGCCTCTTAATGTAATCCACCGTGGATTTTGAGGTGTGTTTAGGATCATTATCCATTTGTAGAAGCCATCCTCTCTTTAACTTCAGCTTTTTCACAGATGGCATCAAGTTAGCATCCAAAATTTGCTGAAATTTTATTGAATCCATTTTTCCTTCTACTCGTGAAATGTTCCCTGTGCCACTGGCTGCAATACAACCCCAAAACATGATCGATCCACCCCCATGCTTAACAGTTGGACAGAGGTTCTTTTCATTAAATTCTGTGCCCTTTCTTCTCCAAACATACCTTTGCTCATTCCGACCAAAAAATTCTATTTTAACCTCATCGGTCCACAGAACTTGTTTCCAAAATGCATCAGGCTTCTCTATATGTTCATTTGCAAACTTGAAACGCTGATTTTTGAGTTGAGGACGTAGAAGAGGTTTTCTTCTGATGACTCTTCCATGAAGTCCATATTTGTACAAGTATCTCTTTATAGTGGAATAGTGTACCACAACTCCAGTGTCTGCCAGATCTTTCTGGAGGGATCGTGCAGTCAAATGTGGGTTTTGACTTACTTTTCTCACAATCCTGCGAGCCGTCCTGTCTGATATTTTTCTTGGTCTTCCAGATCTTGCTTTAACTTCCACTGTTCCTGATGACTGCCATTTCTTAATTACATTCCGAACAGAGGATATTGGCATCTGAAAACGCTTTGCTATCTTTTTATAGCCTTCTCCTGCTTTGTGAGCGTCAACTATTTTCAGTTTCAGTTTTCTAGACAACTGCTTAGAAGAACCCATGGTGCTGATTGTTGGGGCAAGGTCAGATGAGTCTGGGCATTTAAAACCTCTGAGATTGACATCACCTGGTCTAATCAGACGATGATTGAGAACAATCCATGACACTGTCAGGTCCTAGCTTGCCAAAGGGGGCAGTACAAGGTATTAACTCTGCAGGGTGCCCAAACCTTTGCAGACACCATTTTATTTGTTTTCTGTTATTTTGAAAGTGTAAATGATGGAAATAAAATCTAACTTTTTTGACTTATTATAAGGATGTCTAATCTGTCATTTGATTTTGGAGATTTTTCCATCTTTTCTTGGCGCCTTTATGCACATTAATAACATTTTTTACCTGGGGTGCCCAAACTTTCGATCCCCACTGTAGATTAAAATTGCCAAACATTCCTGGTTTCACATATTCTCTGAAAGTAAATGTTCATCTCTGTGTTTGTCCCTTGTTGTGTTCAATTCGTCCCTGTGTTCATTTTATTAATCATTATTCCTTTGTATAATTTTTTAATAAAATCCCATGAAGACATTAGTGTTTCTCTGTTTATATTAAGTTATATTCGAAAACCAGAAGAATTCTCTTTCTTTATATTTATGAGACTGAACAGTTTCCTCGGACCTGTACAAATTGAGGTGGTGCCCCATTTATTTATTATTAATATCAATCTGATATACATAATTATGAAAATTGCACCTGCATACACACAGTTGGAGGTTCTTGCCAACATCAGCTCCTTCCAACACCCAGTGGCTCTATGAAGTTATGTTATTTTTAAAAGTTGAGAGGATCAGATATTCCAGGAGTGGTCTCCTGAGTAAGTTTGGATGCAGTTGGCAGCCACTCCTGGAAATGTTTCAAACTTTGTGATGCTACGGTCTTCACCCCTCCCCTTCCTTTTTTATTTTGTTTTATTTTATTTTCTTCATCTGTTACTTTTTTAATTATTTTTTTTTTCTTCTGTGTTCTTGTTTTATTTTAATAGTTAAAAAATAATAAATAATAAAATGGAGCCAATCCAATTTTCCTTGACCCCCCTCTCCACAGTCCTGCTTGTCTCTCGTGAAGAGATGAGGGGTCAAGGAAAGACAGACCCGCAGAGTACTTCCACTTTTTCCCTGAACCTGCTGCTAACCCACTCCTCTTCTAATCAGTCTCCTTTCGCCTCTCCTTTGAATACACATCTCCGATTCACTTCCACTTCTTTTTGCACACTTTCTCCGAATGAGCACATATACTTGTCAGCGTAAAACTAGATGGAAAGGCAAATTAGCTCAGGCTCGAATAAATTTAAAGGTGTTTTTTGCAACTTAGCAACTTACCAGAGCTTCCAACAACCTTAAGGTGCGTTCACACCAAACGCGAATGAAGCGTTAAGCGCGAGTGATTTACATGTTATATCAATGCAAAGACGTGATTATACGCACGTGGAAATCCTACGGCGCAATCCGCGCAAATCACGCGGCGCGAATTGAGCGTTTGACGCGTCCAATGCTTCATTCGCGCAAGTTGAAAAATCTGAACTTTGCCAAAAATTCGCGGCGCGTTAACCAATCAGGAGCTTGCTCTAGTAGTGAGGTGCTACAAACAGAGGCAGACCATAGAGGCAGAAATCCAAAACAACAATGGAGGACGAAGTTATCGGGGCAGCCAGTGGGCTACGATACATTTAAGTAATTTTACAGAGCCAGGAATCTTAAAGGTTCTTGCTCAAAAGAAAGTGAGTGAGGGGGTCGGAAACTCTGGTAAGTTGCAAAAAACGCCTTTTAATTCATTACAGTCGTATATATTGAGCCGTATATATTGAGCCAACTAGTTAGCTAAAGCCTGAGCTAATTTGACGTACTTTACAACTAGTTTTCCACCGACGAGTGTTTGTGTTTATACAGAGAAAGTGAGCAGAAAGAGCCTGAGGAACATGTATTTAAAGGAGAGGAGAAAGGAGATGGAGATTTAGGACAAAAGTGGAGGTACTCTGTGGTTCTGTCTTTCCTCAACCCCTAGTCTTCACACGATTGACAAGCGGGACTGTAGAGAGGGGGTCCGAGGATTACGACCACCCCGAGGACCAGGGCGAGACAGAAGCAGCAGCAGGACATTCAGAGACAGGAGGAGTGTGGACAAGTGAAGCCACAGGGAATACTGTATGTGATGTTCAAACGTTAACTTGTATTAATATTTAATAATATAATGTGTATATTGTCATGACAGAGCTGACTTTTGATGCCAATGAGCCTGGGTCCCCCCCTGCGAAAACCTGCTGCTGCTTTAGCTTCCCCTGCCCCATCCACATCTGTTGCTGTACCCACAGGTGTGTACAGGTAATATATACATCATATACAATAATTTACAGTAAGCCCTCATAGCCTCTTACATTCAGATACAAACACAACCCTGGTGGTTTGTTAATGAGTTGATAATGTTTTACTGACTTTTTCATGTGTCATTTTATTACAGGGCAACCAAAGAAAAGACCCCAGTTCAGAAGCTCTCCGAACACATGCTGTAGCTCCAGCTCCATGTTCAGAAGATGAGCTCTTCTCTTGAGTCTGGTCCCTTCTCTGCTGAAGTTACTGTCTTGGACAAAATAATTTGTCAAATATCAAATACATACATTAATCTATGAAAGCAGCACAGTTCTGCTTCATTTGGAACACAACGTATAGTTTTTAAAATGATGCAGCTGTCACAGCAGGGAATAAACCAGACTCTCTCTGTTCTCCTTTCCTTCACTTTAGGATTCTTTTATTCCTGCTCAGAAATAGTGCATTAAGTTTTGTGTATAGTTTCATATTTCAACAGGTCATCGAACTGGGGCCGGCTCAGTGGGAAGTACCGCTGAAAGCAGCCGTCATCCAGGCGCAGCTCCTGGAGAAGTTTGTGAAACTCACGAAGCTGGGTCCGCCACTGAAGCATACGATGTAACCCAGCACAGCGCTGAACGGGTTCACGCTGTTTTTCAGTTCTTCAAAGTAAATAGAGCACCGCTACTTTCTCGACAAAATTCATCTCAACCATTCTTCAACAAGACCGGAAGACAACCCGCCTGGCAGAAACCCCTCCCATGACGCGAATTCGCGTCTGTTGTTGAGTGAATTTCACGCGCGAATGAAGCGAGTAAACTCAAAATGATCAAGCGTCCAACTATGCGCAAATAGCGCGATTTATTCGCGCAATTCGCGTTTGGTGTGAACGCAGCATTACTCACTTTTTTCATGCAAGTAGGCAAGACCCTTTTTCCGGGAATTGAGCGGCAGGATTTCTATGCGTATCTAATTGCGTCTTTGCATTGACTTAACATGCAGAGGTGGAATGTAACAAAGTATTTGTACTTCGTTACTGTACTTAAGTAAATTTTTACGTATCTATACTTTACTTAAGTAAAAAAAATAATGCATACTTATACTTTTACTCAAGTAGATTTTTCAGCAATTATCTGTACTTTGTACTCCACTACATTATTAAAATGCGCGTTGTTACATCCTTCCGAATCTTGCATAAAAAAAATTTTGGTCGACTGAAGTTTTGGCGTTGCTGGCCAATGCACATTGAAACAGATCAGAGATCTGATTGGTCAAAGAACTCACGCGCTCAGCGCGTTTTGAAACAACACAAGCGGAACTGATGTAAATCAAAGAAAAGGACACGGTGGACACCAAATATCAAACATGGACGAAGAGCCAACAACGTCGACTGAGCTTGAGCCTGTGCCCTGCAGCTCTGATTCTGAGAGACATCCCTGGCCTTATTTAAGCAAGTTATTTGAATTTAAAGGTTCAAAGAATGACTCCTGGCGTTTTCAATGTGTCAAGTGCCTACCTCAACGCAAAGAACTGTTGGCGTTTAAAAACTCCCCTTCAAATTTGAAGAAACATATAGAGGTAAGAAATGCAATGCTAGTTATTAATATTTAAGTTACAAACTTGCTATGACATGGTGCTATGACTGTTATAGAAAAACGGATGTCAACCTAACAAAAATATCACACCAGTATAATATTTGTTTGACGTAAGTTAGTGGTACCCTAACAGGGACGATAGCTTGCTAGTACGTTACATTTTTGGAGATGAGCAAACTACTGCTATATCTGTACATTCACCTGTGTACTTTTGAGTTTTTTTACTGCTCTTAATAGTATAGTAAAAATAAAATAAATTGTATGTCATAATTGGCTTAGCCTAATTATTATTTAATGAGTATTAAGTAAATAACCAGATTTTTACAGTGTCAGTATTGCACAACAACTCTTTCCAGTACACAATAGATATTGTTTGTGATTGTTACAATTGAACAGCCCAGACATTGATACAACTGATTGTACTTTTACTTAAAAAAATACTTTAAAGTAAATTTAAAAGTATGTACTTATGACTTTTACTTAAGTAAGATGTTGATGTAGTAATTATACTTTTACTTAAGTATATATTTTGCAGGGTAGTTGTACTTTTACTTAAGTACTAAACTTAAGTACTTCCTCCACCACTGTTAACATGTAAATCACTCGTGCTTAGCGCTTCTTTCGCGTTTGGTGTGAACGCACCTTAAGAACTACCCACTCAAAACATTCCCTTGTAAACACAGGAGAAAAATGATTAAACACAAGTTGAGGAACTGTGTACCTGGCAGTATCCCATGTAGGCCAAGGTCTTCCCGGCCTGCTGCAGGTGACACAGACTGGAGTGGACCAGGCCGTCTGTATCACAGGCGAGCTCCACACTGTTCTTATCACAGGCCGAGGGGCGGCCGACACACTCATACTGAGGGCAGTCGGACAAGTCGCTTAGACACACACGGAACTTTGGGAGGCATCTGCAAACAAGAATATATATATATATATCAAGAATTTATTCAGTACATGACATATACACATGCTCTGTATGAGAGGAAAAGATGCAGGAAAAGCAAACTCTTCAGATATCAAATAACTCTTCACTATATCACCACAGCAACCACTGAGTCTCTAAGGTTTACTCATTTTAACTGCATTGTTTATGTCAAGAACAAAGAAGCAGTGTTGGACACAGTGTAGATTGTGTTCATGTGCTCGCCTCATTAGTCTGTGCGTGTGTGGGTTGTCTTTGAACCAAGGGCCAGGAAAGAATTTATAGTGGAGGTTTTCAGGACTCAGTTAATATAGTAAAAAAAGATTAAAACTCAACACTTGTTGCCCCAATTTTTCTCGAGCTGGACTCAAAGATCTATGTATACAAATATTGCTTGAGTTTTTACTCTCACTTCAACATACTTCATTTATTCTACTTACAAAGAATTTGCATACATTTTTGTACATTCTTGATTGTGTGTTTTTGTATTTACAACTTAGACAAATGCATTATATTGTTCACATTTCAACATAGGGTGCAAGGTGGCAGAGTTGCAAGAGGTTTGTGAGTTCAAACCCCTTGGCCAACACCTTTCTGTGAGGATTCTGCATGTCTCGCAACCCCTAATGGGACAAAAAATAAATGAAAGAACATTGCACGATTATACAGGCTCTGCCGCCATCTCTGTCCACATGTGCCCCTTGGATGAAGGATCCGAAGAAGCTACTGTCGGCTCTGAGGCTAAACCTGAAACATTAATGATCAAAAAGCAAAGCTTTAAAAGGTCAGTGGATTATATATACAGTATTTTGTTTTATTTTATAGAGCCTGATGATACAATAAGGAAATCTGCATCTGAGTGTGAATAGAACCATGCGTTGTCTTGTGGCTTGTGAGAACTAACACTATATTTGTGTAAGATGTCTGTGGTTCTCAGTCATCCAGGTCATCTTGAGGAAAAGGTTAAAGCAAAAGCATCTGGACTCAGTTTTCAAGATGAAGACATTTCGTTTAATTTCTGACCAGTAACCAAACCTGATTGGACCAGGCTGTACTGGTCTCATAGTCGTTAGCTGTGAAAGGGCAGTGTGACTCCTGATGTGAAGAGTCGTTAAAGGCTCAGGTGAGTCGTTAGTGTCACTTTTCCATTCAGGTGTTGTTGTTGTATTTGTGTAAATACATTTTTAAAACATCCAGGTTCAAAGATATAAAAGAAAATATCATGTGCAGTACCTTTGGTTCCTGGAGCAGGGCTTATTGGTGCAGGGATTGGTCAGACGGCACTGGCCAAACATAAACTGGTAGTCCTTGAAGCCCATACATCGGGCCACACAGGCACTGGGGTAGGTCCGGCCATTAGATGCACACACAGGGACGAAGTGGTCGGGACAACTGCAGGGGAGACCTGAGGAGGCACGGGGGCTGTCATTCAGAGTGCAATCTATGCCAACACCAATCATGCACAAGCTTGCTTTATAGGGCTTAGGTTCAGTCTTGTTTCATGTAAAGAAACCATCCATAGAATTTAATTCTGCCTGTGAAGGTTCTCAGTCATCCAGGAGATCTTGAAGAAAAGGTTAAAGCAAAGGCAAAGGCTGGACTTTGTTTTCAAGGTGAAGACGTTTTGTCTCTAATTCCAAGAGACTTTATCATTCTGTTCCTCAGAATCCTCAGAATTTATGCTTTTGCTTTAACCTTTTCTTCAAGATGTCCTGGATGACTGAGAACCTTCAGAATTGAATGCTGGTAACTGGCCATATTCAGAAGTTACATAGTGTTACATAGTGTTGGTGCAACAACATTTAGTGATGGAGGAACAGTCAAGGAAGTGTTTTCAGTTTGGTCCAATGAATGACACACCAGTGAAGTGTTGTCCCTCCTGGTCTGAACTGGCCAGGCTCAGGCACTCCCTGGTAGAGCAGATGGTGTCCCCAGCAAAGCAGGAGCAGTGATGGCAGTCGAGCCAAAACGAGCTCCTGTGCCCTGAGGACACGGACAACACAAAGTAACACACATTAAAAAAATAGGTTGTTATTCATATTAACAGAACAGAATCATTATCAGTCCAGTAGGCACATAAGGCCTTTACAAGAGATCTCCAACTCCAAGGATCCTATGCCAACAGAAAGGAATGGGTACCTTGGGTTTATAGACACATTTAAATGATGGATTACGTAATTAGTAACAGGTTATAGAAGCTGTCATGTTTTTATATATTTTTTAATAAAATCTTAAATATGCATGTTTTAAAGTGATGTCACATATAAAGCTCCGCTGCTGATTAACAGAAAATAAGCACACATAAGTGGAATTTGGTCTTGTACAAAAGCACAGCATGTCTAATTAAATCAAACATCTGTCTTTATTAAAAGCCCCCCTCATCAGAGGGCTCCAAAAAAACTAACACTGTTTGGAGCATGTGTGGCTAACTTGGATAAGACCAAAGACTAAATTAATTTGTGTGTAAGAAAAAAAGTTGAATTATTGCTGTTGTTGTGACACAAAAACAAGTTTATGGGATACTTTCAGGCAAAAAAATTTATTTGAATTCTGGGGTCGTCATTCAAAATGGCGACTACTTGAGAATTTGTTATAAGGTTTTCAGAGGACCCAGCACTCCTCGCTCTAGCTAGCAGTAGTCAGCGCTTATATTCCCTCGCCGGAGAACAACCTTATCTCGGCCAGTCGTTTTAAAATTTACTGCTGGCTCTGATGGTCCTTATAGTTTTAAAAGTCGCGAAAATTTGTATTGGCTATATCTAACTGGCTTTAGTATGTTTTTTGTTTTCTACTTTGTAGCTGTCTCTACCATAACTATTCTCTGAGATATTTAAGCTTTTTTGAAGCACTACTAGTGAAAAGGTTTTAATTAAATTTGTAAATCGGAGTAAAGTTTGTTTCAGGATGCATGCTTGGAATTTTATCAGAAGGGAAAAAATACTCTTTTAATTGAGTCTTTTTTACTATAATCATTATCAATTTCATTAGCTTATTTACATTCTCAAGAAAAAATGAATTAAAATAACAATAATGTACAAATAAATATACAATTAAACACAAACAAAAAACATACCAGTTTTATTTTACATGAATGATGATCTCTTATTTAAATTTACAAGTTAAGATATGTGTGAGTGAACATGACAACATTTATAATGTCCTAGATGTGTTTATGTTCACTCAGACATATTGTTTTTGTTTGTGTTAAAGTGGTAACTATTCATTTATACAATATTGTTATTTTGATTTGTTTTTTCTTTCTGCAAAAAGTTAATAAAATTGATAATGATTATAATGAAAAAACTTGATTAAAAGAGTATTTTTTTTCTAAAAACCTAAGCATGGACCTGGGACCATCATAGCCTTTTTAAAGGCAGTGTCACATTGCAGTGCAAAGGTAAATGAGCATTGCAAAACCACAGCAGATGGAACGCTGCAAATAATATAGTGGGTATTGCAAAGGATAAAGTACTTTGCAGCATTCATTTTTTTTTGCAAAACTTAATTTTTTTTTTACAGATATATGTAAAATTGAATTGACTCATTACAGGAGAGGTCCCTAGGCTGCTTTTGGGAGAGAGTGGAGTCTGAGACAGGGATGGCAACAGGAAATAAAATAGCTTCAACTGCACCTGCAGAGACACTTTGTACTTCCCTTGACATTAGAATAAGTATGAAGCTTGGTCAAAGAGCTATTATATACAGTCAGGTCCATAAATATTGGGACATCGACACAATTCTAATCTTTTTGGCTCTATACACCACCACAATGGATTTCAAATGAAACAAACAAGATGTGCTTTAACTACAGACCTTTAGCTTTAATTTGAGGGTATTTACATCCAAATCAGGTGAACGGTGTAGGAACAGTTACAACAGTTTAAATATGTGCCTCCCACTTTTTAAGGGGTCAAAAGTAATTGGACATATTAACAATCATAAATCAAACTTTCACTTTTTAATACTTAGTTGCAAATCCTTTGCAGTCAATTACAGCCTGAAGTCTGAAGAAGGAACGCATAAACATCACCAGACGCTGGGCTTCATCCCTGGTGATTCTCTGCCAGGCCTCTACTGCAAATGTCTTCAGTTCTGCTTGTTCTTGGGGCATTTTCCCTTCAGTCTTGTCTTCAGCAAGTGAACTGCTCACACATGTTCAATCAGATTCAGGTCAGGTGATTGACTTGGCCATTGCATAACATTCCACTTGTTTCCCTTAAAAAACTCTTTGGTTGCTTTCGCAGAATGCTTCAGGTCATTGTCCATCTGCACTGAGAAGTGCCGTCCAATGAGTTCTAAAGCATTGGGCTGAATATGAGCAGATTATATTGCCCGAAACACTTCAGAATTCATCCTGCTGCTTTTGTCAGCAGTCACATCATCGATAAATACAAGAGAACCAGTTCCATTGACAGCCATACATGCCCACGCCATGACACTACCAACACACGCTTCACTGATGAGGTGCTATGCTTTGGATCATGAGCAGTTCCTTTTCTTCTCCATACTCTTCTCTTCCCATCACTCTGGTACAAATTGATCTTGGTCTCATCGGTCCATAGGATGTTGTTCCAGAACTGTGAAGGCTTTTTTAGATGTTGTTTGGCAAACTCTAATCTGGCCTTCCTGTTTTTGAGGCTCACCAATGGTTTACTTGTGGTGAACCCTCTGTATTCACTCTGGTGAAGTCTTCTATTGATAGTTGACTTTGACACACATACACCTACCTCCTGTAGAGTGTTTTTGATCGGGCCAACTGTTGTGAAGGGTGTTTTCTTCAATAGGGAAATAATTCTTCGGTCATCAACATTTTCCATTGTCTCCCGGCTCTTTTGGTGTTGCTGTGCTCATCGGTGCGTTCTTTCTTTTTAAGGATGTTCCAAACAGTTGATTAGGCCACACCTAAAGGCTTTGCTATCTCTCTGATGGGTTTGTTTTGTTTTTTCAGCCTAATGATGGCTTGTTTTACTGAAAGTGACAGCTCTTTGGATCTCATATTGAAAGTTAACAGCAAAAGTTTCCAAATGCAAATAGCACACTTGAAATGAACTCTGAACATTTTATCTGCTCCTTGTAAATGGGATAATGAGGGAATAACACACACCTGGCCATGGAACAGCTGAGCAGCCAATTGTCCCATTACTTTTGGTCTGTTAAAAAGTGGGAGGCACAAATATAAACTGTTGTAATTCCTACATTGTTCTCCTGATTTGGATGTAAATACCATCAAATTAAAGCTAAAAGTCTGCAGTTAAAGCACATCTTTCATCGTTCACATCGTTCATTTCATTTCACATCCATTGTGGTGGTGTATAGAGCCAAAAAAGATTAGAATTGTGTCAATGTCCTAATATTTATGGACCTGACTGTATGTATTCATTTAAAATAGGGATTAATGATGATGATGTAATGATTAACTGTGAGCCGGTTGAAAATCAATTAACATATGTCACGATTCAAGTCGGTTGAGATGTTAATTGAACATTTCATGCTTTTATAGGGGTTACTTTGTTAACTGCAAAATCGCTTTCAAAAATTTGTTACAGTTTCTAGCATGGAAACAACCAGTGCTGATGTTGATATTGTATCGGTCCTTCTCTCCTCTCTGCGGCTTCCTCTCTCTAGGTCAGCCTTACCTCTGTATAGCTGTCCCTCTCCAACCTCCACCTCCTCCTTAACACCAGTAAAACTAAATGTATGCTCTTTAGTCAGAAAAATGATGACTACTGCCTTCCTATAATCACCTATGCAGATGGCTTGGTTTTTACTTATTTTTACTTTTTAAACAACACGCTGGACCTGCTGAGCGACTGGAGCCTTGGTATCTATTTTTCAACATGTCTACAAATTCTTTCTGCCAAAATTTTTGGAAATATCTACAGGAAATCTGTAATGCGGGAATGAGGACTCAAGTGCGCACAAGACAGTGAAGGTAAGTGATACTTTATTAAAGTACAGATAGTGATAGGAAGCTGGAGAGACAGGCTGAGAGTTGGAGTTGAACCGTGAAGCTGAACCGAGACCTGGTGCCGAGCCGGTGACTGGAGAAAGCTGGGCTGAGCGTTGGAGTGAGCCGTGGAGCTGCGCCAAGCCTGAGCCGAACCGGTGACTGAAGACCAAGCTGGAGAGCTGGGCTGAGAGTTGGAGTGAGCCGTGGAGCTGCGCGAAGCCTGAGCCGAGTCGGTGACTGGAGACCAAGCTGAGAGCTGAGCTGAGCGTTGGAGTGAGCCGTGGAGCTGCGCCGAAGCCTGGAGCCGAGTCGGTGACTGAAGACCAAGCTGGAGAGCTGGGCTGAGAGTTGGAGTGAGCCGTGGAGCTGCGCCGAAGCCTGGAGCCGAGTCGGTGACTGGGGCCAAGCTGGAGAGCTGGGCTGAGAGTTGGAGTGAGCCGTGAGCTGCGCCGAAGCCTGGAGCCGAGTCGGTGACTGGGGCCAAGCTGGGTAGCTGGGCTGAGAGTTGGAGTGAGCCGTGGGGCTGCGCCAAGCCTGGAGCCGAGCCGGTGACTGGAACCAAGCTGGGAAGCCGGGCTGAGAATGAAGTCCAAACCTGAGACTTGGAGCGAAGACTGGAGAGAGGACTGAGACAAGAGCTGGAACAAACGCTGGAAACATTCACACAAAGTATGCTGAACGATCTGGCAGGGAAGAGGTGGACAGGAGAGGTTTAAATACCTCACTGATGGTAATAGGTTACAGGTGCTTGGGACAGGTGGCAGTGATGAGATGAAGGAGAGAGAAGGAAAGTGGAGTGGATCCCTGAGAGACACGGAGTGGATCTGACAGAACCCCTCCCTCAAGGAACGGCACCGGACGTTCCAACTGACTGCCCGGGTGTGAAGAATGGAAGTCCCTAATTAACTGTGGATCGAGAATGGGCGTGCAGGAACCCAAGAACGTTCTTCTGGGCCATACCTCCCAGTCTACCAGGTACTGAATGCCTCAACCATGACGCCTCTAGATCTAAGGAGCCGTCGCACCGAATATGCTGGAGCACCTCCGACGAGCTGGGCGGGAGGCGGGGCCTGGTGGCGGGAACCAGAGGACTCTCCCGAAGGGGCTTGATCCTGGAAACATGAAAGGTTGGGTGAATCCGCATAGACCGAGGAAGCTTCAACCTTACCGCCACCGGGTTGATGATCCTCACTATAGTGAAGGGACCAATGAATCGTGGAGCCAATTTCTTCGACTCCACTCGGAGGAATGTCTCTGGTGGAGAGCCATACCCGGTCCCCTACCTTGTACTGGGGACTCTGCTTGCGGTGGCGATTGGCCGCTGTTGAATACTGGGTGGAAGCTCGCAGGAGAGCCGCACGAGCCCTGTTCCATGTCCCTCTGCAACGTCGGATGAGGGCTTGGACAGACGGGACATTAGCCTCCCTCTCCTGGGCAGGGAATAGTGGTGGCTGGAACCCGTAGACGCACTGGAAAGGAGATATTCCAGTAGCCGAGCTCGTCAAGGAGTTGTGGGCGTACTCCACCCACAACAGCTGAGAGGCCCAGGAAGATGGTGTTTGTCCAGCCACACACCTCAAGGCCGACTCCATCTCCTGGTTCAACCGTTCCGTCTGTCCATTGGACTGCGGGTGAAATCCAGAAGACAAACTGACTGTAGCCCCTAAAAGAGAGCAAAACTCCGCCAAACTGTAGACGTAAACTGGGGTCCCCGGTCAGACACAATGTCCATTGGTAGTCCATGGATCCGGAAGACATTCTGGAGTACCAGTTCTGCTGTCTCTTTGCTGAGGGCAACTTAGGCAGAGCTATGAGGTGAGCCATCTTTGAGAAACGGTCAATGATGGAAAGGATCACCGTGTTGCCATTAGATTCGGAAGACCGTAACGAAATCCAGGGACATATGAGACCAGGGTCGCCTGGGAACCGAACTGGCCAAGAAGCCCAGATGGAGCATGATGAGAGGGCTTCTGCTGGCTGCAGACAGGACATGCCGTGACAACGCTCAAACATCCTCTTCCTCCTTAGGCCACCAGAATCGCTGTTGGAGAAAAGAGAGTGTCCGCCGTATCCCGGGGTGGCAAGCGAGTCGAGACGAATGGACCCACTGAAGAACCTCCGACCGCAGACCCGCAGGAACAAATAGTTTTCCTCTGGACAGGAACTGGGGACAGTAATGGTGTTCAAGGCTGTTTTAACGCGCTCTTCAATGGGCCAGGTGACGGCTGCTACCAGCTGGAATGGAGGTAAGATGGAGGTCACCTCAGAAGAGGTCTCCTCCTTCTGGAATTGCCGAGAAAGGGCATCAGGTTTCTGATTCGGACCCTGGTCGGAATGACAAAACAAAATTAAATCGAGTAAAGAACAATGACCAACGAGCTTGACGAGATGTCAAGCGTTGGCTGACCGGATATATTCCAAATTCTTGTGGTCAGTCCACACAAGAAAAGGTTGTTCGGCTCCCTCCAGCCAGTGCCGCCATTCCTCCAAGGCTAGCTTAACCGCCAGCAGCTCCCTATTACCTATGTCGTAGTTCTGTTCAGCGGGAGACAGGCGAGAGACAAATAGGCACACGGGTGTAATTTCTGGTCTGAAGTGGAACGTTGGGACAGAACTGCGCCTATTCCCACGTCCGGAAGCATCCACCTCTACGACAAACTGGCTACCAGAGTTTGGGATGATAAGCACTGGAGCTGAAGAAAACGAAGCTTCAGGTCCCGAATGCTGAATCGGCCGCTGGACCAGATGAACGGAACCTTAGATGAGGTAAGTGCTGTCATAGGAGCCGCCAAGGTACTATAGCCACGGATGAAACGTCTATAGAAGTTGGCAAACCCCAAGAAGCGTTGCAGTTGCTTTCGACTGCACGGAGATGGCCAATCCAATACTGCCGACACCTTGGAAGGGTCCATCTGAATCTTACCCTGGGCGACAATGTAACCCAGAAAAGAGACGCTGGGTACGTGAAATTCGCATTTCTCAGCCTTGACAAAAAGCGAATTCTCCAGCAGGCGTTGAAGGACTGACTGGACATGATGAACATGCTCCTTGTGATTCTTGGAAAAGATAAGGATATCATCCAGATAGACAAATACGAACTTGTCGAGCATGTCCCGCAACACATCATTAACCAGGTTCTGGAAAACAGCGGGAGCATTAGTCAGTCCAAAGGGCATCACCAGATATTCATAATGGCCTGACGAGGTGTTAAATGCTGTCTTCCATTCGTCCTCCTCTCGGATACGAACCAGGTGGTATGCATTGCGAAGATCCAATTTGGAAAACACCGTTGCCCCCTCCAGGAGTTCAAAGGCGGAGGCCAGAAGGAAGCGGATACCTGTTCTTTATGGTAATCTCATTAAGTCCACGGTAATCAATGCAGGGTCGGAGAGTCTTGTCTTTCTTCCCACAAAGAAAAACCCCGCCCCCGCTGGTGATGAAGAAGGTCTTATTATTCCGGCTGCTAATGCATCTTTGATGTAAAGATCCATGGCCTCTCTTTCAGGAGCGGACAATGAATATAGTCGGCCTCTAGGAGGTGAGGTGCCAGGAAGCAAGTCAATAGCACAGTCATATGGCCGATGCGGGGTAAGGCTGTGGCTTTGGCCTTATTAAAGACCTCCTTATAATCCTGGTACTCCCTGGGAACGTTGGCGGCAGAGAGGATACAGGTGTACCAGGTAGTGGGTTGGGTAATCCCGCTGACTGAAGACAAACAGAGTGATAAGAATGACTCCACCCCAGTATTGCCCCAGTGTCCCAATCAATGTGAGGATTATGGCGCCGCAACCAGGTGTAGCCCAAAATTAATGGAATCTCCGAAGACTGAATTAGGAAAAATCCGGCGTTTCTTGATGGTTCCCAGAGATCAATAGAGTCACGGGACTGGTCCGGTGGGTCACGGTACCCAGGAGGTGTCCATCCAGGGCCCGTGCAGGAACTGGTTTGGGTAGGGGCACTCGTGACAACCCCAACTGAAGTGCCAAGGTCTCGCCCATAAAACTGCCGCCTGCCCCAGAGTCAATGAATGTAGTTAAAGTCTGTGGGCCCCCAGGAAGCAGCAGCTGGACATGGACAAGCGGGCGATTGATGGAGGAGACCCCCTCTGTAAGACTCAACAGTACTCCTCCATCTACTGCTGAGCCTGTCCTTTTAACGGACAGACCAATGCAACATGGCCCGGGCCCCCACAATACATACAAAGGTTCCTCCTTCGACGCCGTAGCTTCTCCTCAGGAGTGAGATGAGAGCGGCCAATTTGCATGGGTTCACTGGAATCTGTTGTGGAACTGAAATCTGTTGTGGATACAGAGAGCTGTGGTCGCTGGGGTCAAGAGGAAGATAAAGAGAACTCCGGGTAGCCCGCTCCCCTCGACGAGCTCGGACCCTCTGATCAACCCGGATTGACATACGGATTAAATCATCCAAGTTTTCTGGAAGCTCCCGAGAGGCAAGCTCATCTTTCATGTGCTCGGCCAACCCGAGAAGGAAAGCCTGGTGCTGTGCAGGAGCGTTAAATCCACTCTGCCGAGCAAGCGTCCAAAGTCAATGGAATAATCCGCCACTGAACGAGATCCCTGTTTTAGTTGAAAAGGCCCCTGGCGCCGCGCCTCCTGATCCTCAGCGTCAAACACCTTCCGGAGTTCAGTAGATAAGGATTGGAAACTAGAGCAGGCTGGAGTACCTCTCTCCCACTCTGCGGTTCCCCAGAGATGCGCGCCCGTAAGATGATTAATGACAAATGCCACCTTGGCTTTTTCTGTGGCAAATGTGTGGGGTTGCAGAGCAAACAGAATTGAACAGTTAACCAGAAAGGGATTACAACCACCTGCCTCTCGGAGTAACGTTCTGGAATCCCGACCGAGGCTCCTGGACTGGAATCGGTTGAACCACCGGGAAACAGGATCTGAAGGTGGAACGGAGACCCGACTCTCTGTGGTCTTCGAATACTCGATAGCTGAGAAGTCAGGAGATGGATCTGATTTGACATGGCCTGGAATGTCCCTCCTGTTGAGACACAATCTGCTGGAACCCGCGGAAATAGTGTTCATTTGGGCTTCATGATGCTGGAGAGTTTCTTCAATGAGGGTAAATCGATTTATTACTTTCTCTGCTTTGGCTGAGTCCATCTTGGCCAGATCGTTCTGTAATGCGGGAATGAGGACTCAAGTGCGCACAAGACAGTGAAGGTAAGTGATACTTTATTAAAGTACAGATAGTGATAGGAAGCTGGAGAGACAGGCTGAGAGTTGGAGTTGAACCGTGAAGCTGAACCGAGACCTGGTGCCGAGCCGGTGACTGGAGACCAAGCTGGAGAGCTGGGCTGAGCGTTGGAGTGAGCCGTGGAGCTGCGCCAAGCCTGGAGCCGAACCGGTGACTGAAGACCAAGCTGGAGAGCTGGGCTGAGAGTTGGAGTGAGCCGTGGAGCTGCGCCAAGCCTGGAGCCGAGTCGGTGACTGGAGACCAAGCTGGAGAGCTGAGCTGAGCGTTGGAGTGAGCCGTGAGCTGCGCCGAAGCCTGGAGCCGAGTCGGTGACTGAAGACCAAGCTGGAGAGCTGGGCTGAGAGTTGGAGTGAGCCGTGGAGCTGCGCCGAAGCCTGGAGCCGAGTCGGTGACTGGGGCCAAGCTGGAGAGCTGGGCTGAGAGTTGGAGTGAGCCGTGAGCTGCGCCGAAGCCTGGAGCCGAGTCGGTGACTGGGGCCAAGCTGGGTAGCTGGGCTAAGAGTTGGAGTGAGCCGTGGGGCTGCGCCGAAGCCTGGAGCCGAGCCGGTGACTGGAACCAAGCTGGGAAGCCGGGCTGAGAATGAAGTCCAAACCTGAGACTTGGAGCGAAGACTGGAGAGAGGACTGAGACAAGAGCTGGAACAAACGCTGGAAACATTCACACAAAGTATGCTGAACGATCTGGCAGGGAAGAGGTGGACAGGAGAGGTTTAAATACCTCACTGATGGTAATAGGTTACAGGTGCTTGGGACAGGTGGCAGTGATGAGATGAAGGAGAGAGAAGGAAAGTGGAGTGGATCCCTGAGAGACACGGAGTGGATCTGACAGAAATCAGTGTGCTTCAAACAAAGAACGTTTTGCTTTGGAATCTGAATTGAACACAATATGGTAAGACTGTCATTCACAAAACTAAGCAAATCAAGGGGATTCAAACAAAATGATGCCACTTGGCATAAACTTGGTGCCCAGCCAAAGCAGCACTGGATTAGAAAATAGAATGCTGGCATCACAGGAGCAAATGTAACATCCTTAAACAGCAAAAAACAGATTCGAACCACTAACTGAGCTAAAGGTGAATGAACCAGAAAACTCTGCTGTGACTGAAAAAACATGGAGTAAATGTTACCTATTCTATAAAAAAAAGGAGACATGGATCTGTAAAAAAGCACCAGGCAAACAGAGACAGAGAATCTATGCCAAAAGTAAAGGGCAGAGATATCCTGCTGCTTGGAGACGGTGCTATCAGAGACTTAAACAACAGTAGATTTGCTACATGCAGCTTTCCAAGTGCTACAGTCACTGATATAACAGCACTCCTCCCCCAAGTCATGTCCAAACACACAGGGATTGAACAGCTGATGTTACATGTGGGTGCAGTTGACACCAGGCAAGGGGAAGACAGAAGTTTTAAAAAAAGATTTTTCCAGGCTTTTAGATAAACCTGATTAACCTGGAGTGGACCACTCCCAAACATTGACAGGCTGATCAATAAATTCAGTCGGCTGCTTGCACTAAATACATGGCTGTCCAAGGCCTGTGAGACAAGAGGACTACACTTCATTGATAACTTTAACTTGTTTTTGCAACAAGACGACCTGTTCAAAGGAAAGGGCCCACATCTAAACAGGGGATGGGTCAAGCTAACAGATAATCTCCCTGAGACACCTAAATGGTTCTGGGCGCCTTCTTGAACAAAAAAAGAATCCATCAGCCACCAAATGAAAAAAGCCCCCCTTGACCAGTCCAATGCACCCCTTGTCAGACTCCCTCAACCCCCTCCCAGACTTGATTAGCACCAAGGCTACTATCAGCGATTAGGACATTAAGAACCTCTGCTGTTCCAGGACTTTTATTTATAATAAACTACATATCAACCCTGGGAGAGAACACTCATCCCTAGCTCCATAGCTACAGTCAGAAGTCACAGATTGGAGAAGAGAATAACACTTAGATTAGGGTTGTGCCGATGGACGATATCCCCCGCCCCGCTGCGAGTCTTGCGAGTCAAGTATGTGAGCGGAGTGGAGTGGCGGCAATTTCCCCTCCACGCTCTATGCATTCAAGAATCACTCCGCTCCAGCTCCGGGTTTACCATCTCCCGCTCCCCGCTCCACTCCTCGCTCACTGATATCAGAAACACCGCTCCATCTTCGCTCCGAGGAAATTTGCGGCTAACTGCTAAAGTAGTGATCCATCTGTATCAAGCTGGTTGTTTACTGTGCGAGTTCTGATCACTGCACTATGCTTATTTAAATCTTTTCATCTCTACACATATTAGGCTACATATTTCTCATGTCTGTAAGGCAAACCTGTTGAGTTTCAGTTTATTTGAGACGTGCTCCAGTTCATGAGCAATGAAAGCGATCGCTTCCGCGACCTCATAGTCTACTTATTTGCTTCTTATTTATTAAATACATGCAATTGGCCAAAGAAACCTTTATTAAAATTAAGAGACAATTTATACAAAACGAAAGAAAGGCTTTTTACAAAACAAAACTTAATATTAAACTAAATATAACCACCAAAATCATTTCTGACCCACTTGCATCTTTGCACTTATAGTCTATCATAATCAGATGAAATTTAAAAATAACAATATAATATTTAAACATAAACATGAAAGAAAAAAACATTGTTTAATGGCTACAACAAGTATACAAATTTATGTCATGTCTGAGCTGGATTTGAACAAACATCATTTTACAGGTTTTTATGAGCGCCTGCGGATTATTGAGCTGAGTCACACCGGCTTTGCTCCGATCATTAGTCATTACAGGCTCGTTCTCCTCAGAACGCCCACGTATTAAAAAATGTCCATCGCGATGTTTTACTGTACACATCGTCAGCTGCCGATTTAGATGACATCGCCCAACCCTAACTTAGATTGTCTAACCAGACAAATCTTATTAAAACCCCTGCAAACAAATAAAGTCAGGTCCTGCTCAAACAGACTTGAAACTTGCACTGCTTAATGTCAGGTCTTTGGGTAACAAATCTTTCTTAATTAATGATTTTATAACATCAAAAAAGCTTGATTTTTGTGACAGAAATGCCAAAGGACTTTCTACTATTCTTTATACTTTTAGTCTTTGTCAGTTAATGAGTCGACCCATAACAGAGGTCACACTCTTATGGACATTATTGATAACACCAGGACAGTTTATGGACACACAAAATTCATTATGAGGTATACAAAGTCTGCATGTTTTCAATCAAACTTTGCAAAAAGCAAGAGCAATAACTTTCTCAAAGATCATCAACAACATCAGTAACAACCTGCGTGTCCTGTTTGCTACACTGAACAAACCCTCCAGCTTCATTTCCTCCAGAATTAGTTTCCACCACTAAATGCAATGGAGTTTGCATTGTTTTTCAATGACAAGGTTCAAGGCATTAAACATGCAATACAGTCCATAGTAGGGCTGAACGATATTCTGTTTTAACATTAATATCGCAATGTGTGCGTGAGCGATAGTCACATCGCCGGAACATGTTATGTGAAGGGTAGTAGCCCATGGTGTATTAAGAGAACGGTAGCACCAGGGTAGCACACAGTAAACACGGGTTTGTTATATGGCTTGTTGCTGGGGTGACATGCACGTTCCGCGTGCCTGCACAGCGATTGGTTTGCTGTGCCGCTGCTCAGCGATCGCTCACCGCTTACAGCCAACATTCACTGCTAAAAATGCGCAACGAAGAGGATCCGCTGCAAAAAAATGATTTTGAACCAAAAAGAAAGTCGAAATCATCTATGTGGGACTATTTCGGCTACAAAAGGAAGGATGTTGACCAAAAAGAGGTACTTTGCATGGAGTGTCATAAAGTTGTGGCCACAAAACAAGGAAACATCATGTTTTGGAAGCAGAGTTAAACACCTACCTGCTAACATCTCCAATAGACAAAGAGGAGGATCCGCTTGCATGGTGGAAAGTACACAGACTAAGCTGTCCTCGTCTCGCCAGACTTGCCCGCAAATACATTTACATTACATTTACATTTAGTCATTTAGCAGACGCTTTCATTCAAAGCAGCTTACATTAAGGTTCCATTCACCAGTGTTACAGCTGGAACACCACTGGAGGCAAGGTGGGTTAAGTGTCTTGCCCAAAGACACAACGACAGTATGAACTGTGGGGAGAGCAGGAATCGAACCGCCTACCTTCCGGTTGAAGGACGACTGCTCTACCACTGAGCCACTGCCGCCCCAAATACTTGTGTATTCCTGCTACAAGCTCGCCGTCAGAGAGACTTTTCAGTACTAGTGGCAACATCGTCACTTGCTAACGAACCTGTCTCAAGCCTGCAAAGGTTGATAGACTTATGTTCTTAGCTAAAAACCTTGAGTAAGCAAAGCATACAGCATACATAAGCATGCATGATAATAATCATGCTAAACAATACTCAGTTTAGAAGTTTTATTTTATTTTGTTTAGCCATGATTATGATGATGACCAACACCGTTTTACTTTGGCACATTTGCTAAGAAAAGTTGACTTAAAAACAAAAGATTGTTAACCAAAATGCTTATAAGTTGTTTTATAAAAAATATATTTATTTTAAGTTATGTTATGAACCAGTCAGGGGGGTTGGTGTTGTAAAGCTGCTGTTTAAATTTGTTGGTCTTTTCTGTCTACGGGAATATGTTCTCTAATCTGTTTAGAATATTTAATACAAAATATATTAAAGTCTTATTTCATTTTGTTTATTTCATATATTTAGTCATGATTATGATTACCAACACTGTTTTACTTTGGCACTTTGGCCAAGAAAAGATGACTTAAAAGATTGTGAACCAAAATATCAATCTCAATAATATCGCAATATATATTGTTGGGAAAAAAAATATCGCAATGTAATTTTTTTCCAATATCGTGCAGCCCTAGTCCAAAAGGCATAAAACAACACTGCAGCCACCTAGGAGACACTAGGTTTGGTTAACAAATTTTACACCTATTAATAACCGAACAATTGAAAAAACTGTCTCCAGCCTGAGTTCATCCACCTGCTGCCTCAATGTTTTACCCACTAGATTTCTTAAATAAGTACTAAGCGGTTTGTTACCACAACTCACTGATTTAGTCAATAATTCCTTACAGTCTGGAACATTTCCATGGGCCTCAAAAACGGCTGTCATTAAGCCTCTCCTAAAGAAGAGCAGTCTTGAACAAGCAACAAGCAACTTAATGACTTTCTATTACTTAACACCTGCTTTGATCCTTTTCAGTCAGGATTCAGGCCCCATCACAGCACTGAGACTGCACTTATCAAAGTCACAAATGACATCCGTCTGAACACTGATGCAGGCAAAGTCTCTGTCTTAGTTCTGTTGGACTTGAGTGCTGCGTTTGATGCAGTGGACCATGGAATCCTGTCACAAAGATTAGAGGAATGGATAGGTATCTCTGGAACTGCCCTTAAATGATTTCAGTCCTATCTTGAAGACAGGAAGTACTTTGTTTGGGTTGGTAACTGTGTATCAGACCAAATAGCCCTGACATGTGGGGTTCCACAGGGGTCTATCTTTATTCAATCTTTACATGCTTCTTTTAGGCCAGTTAATACGCAGCTGTGACATATCCTACCATAATTATGCAGACAACACACAAATTTACATTTCACTCACAGTAAGTGAAAATGTACCAATCCATTCACAGTGTCACTGCATCGAAAGGATGCAAAATCATTTTCTCCAACTGAACAGAGACAAGACTGAACTAATCGTCTTTGGGCCACAGAAACAAAGAGAAAGTGTCAGCAGTCTCTTTCTCTAAAATCTAAAAATCAGGTTAGAAATCTAGGGGTCATCATGGACTCAGACTTGAATTTCCACAGTCACATTAAGTCAATTACATCATCAGCATTTTTTCACCATAAAAACATTTCTAAGGTTAAAGGGATAATGTCTCAACCAGACTTAGAGAAACTTATCCATGCTTTTATCTCCAGCAGGTTAGATTACTGTAACGGCCTGCTCACTGGTCTCTCAAAACGAGGGTTAAGACAGCTGCAGCTTATTCAGAACGCTGCTGCTCGGGTTCTAACTAAAACCAGGAAGTACAACCACATCACGCCAGTTTTAAAATCTTTGCACTGTCTTCTTGTTGCTCAGAGAATAGACTTTAAAACATCACTGCTGTTTTACAAATCTCTTAATGGTTTAGCACCAGAATATATTTCTGACATGCTAGTTGCTTATGAACTTCCTCGGACTCTGAGAACATCTGGGACAGGCCTTCTGCTCGTGCCCAGAGTTAGAACTAAACAGGGTTCAAGATTCAAGATTCAAGATTTTATTTGTCACATACAAAATAATATATAACCAGCAGTGAAATGTGAGTCAGGTCCGCTCCATGGACAGTGCAATTATTTAGGAAAACACACAGATGAAAATATACATAAATGTAGCTATGTAAGAATGAGATAAAAGTAAACAATAAAAAATATAAGAATAAAATATAAAAAAATATAAAAAATGTGTAATGTGGGAATAAATCTAGATCGCAAAATAATGTACATGAATGTAAACTGTAGACTTAAAATATTAAAAATGTACAGGGATGTACAGTGTGCATATATGCATTTAGCTGTGGTCTTAAATATTAAGAATCACATGAAGGTGCAGGAAGCAAATGTGCAAAACAGTTTGTAGCAAAACAGAGTGACACTGTCAGTGTGTCAATGTGAGGTAGCTGGGGTGAAGCAGCGTTTAAGTTTCATGCAGCAAAAACCTGGAACAGCCTCCCAGATGAAGTGAAACAAGCCTTAACTTTAACAATGTTCATGGGGAAGTTAAAAACCTTCCTCTATAGTTCTGCCTACATTACAACTTAAAGTGTTTTTTATCTGCACTCTTCTTTTAAAAAGTTTTTATTTTTCTTATGTTTCTTAAATGTTTCTAATTCTTGTAAATTGTCTTAGTGTATGAATTGAGCTATATAAATAAAATACATTTTACATGCTCAAAGTCTTCTTCTCCGTGTATAGTGTATATCTGTGGCAGAATTACAGCGCCCCATACTGGTCTGGCATATATACTACACCGTTTTCAGTCGGATTCAGTGGTTTGGTGTGTACGCAGATATTTCTTGAGACGACGCCAATTTTTTTTAGAACGAGGCAAAAAAAAAGATTGGATAGGGAATGCACCAGCTTCGTGTGGACGTAGTCTGAGTGAGGCTGCTCACCATTTGAACTTTCAACAGTTGCTTTTGCTGACACTCTGCCGCAGCACCCCTCCCCCCTTCTCTTTAGCTCTGTCATTGGTCAGGTTTGTTGAACTGCTGTATAATCTGCTGCCTGTAAAAAGTAGGCGGGAATATAAAACTAGCGCTGGATTCAGAAAAACGGCAGGTAGTGGTCGTACGCAGCCGGAGGACTGGGCTGTTTTTGGGCCGGTCTGTTTAATTATAACACAACAGTGCCGTCAGGGAATTAAACAAAGGCTTGTTCTGTGGAGCCTTGTGGTTTTATTTATGGAATTTTGTTAGGCCTATGTTTGTAATGCCAAAACAACAACAATTAAATGCATTCAGTGAATGGCTCTGCAGCTTGTACGTAACCAACACTTGTGCCTTTAGTGTGCATCTGAGCTGTGGTCAGGTGGAGTTCTCCTGCACCAGCCTATGAGACCGGTTAAAACTGAGGCTCACATTACTACATGTACTACATGAAGGATCATGTCAAATGTAAAAGCTGTCGCTGCAGTTTTAGGTCTGTCTGTGTTGTCTGAGCACTTCTATCTCTTTCATGTGGACGAGTGAAAAGTAACTCACTATTTCATTCAAAGGCCTGTAAAGAGGCTAAAGCTGCAGCCTGTTGACAGGTTTGCCTCAAAACAGAGGCAAAACAATGTGGTGGGTTTTCAGGGCAAAAGTCTCCAATCTCACAATGTCCAGCTAAAACATTATAGCATCATCTAAAATTCCCTAGAATATATGGAATCTGTTTTGATCAAAATTTTTTGAAGGAGGACCCCCAGACCCCCCTGCTGTTCAGTCCCACATACTTGTACCAAGTACCATGGCGCCCCCCGAGGCAGACGTGTTTGCCAGCTCCGCGCTAAAATTTCGAACTTTTTCTCTTTTTTGTATGTTTTTCGTGTTTTTCGTTCTTTCTGCAGTGCACAAATGCCATGCACTGCTAACATACAACCGACAGGCATTATTGGACATCGCCAACTCACGAAACTTTGTTTTTAGTACCCAGCCTCTTGTTACCCTGGAAAACAAATTGAGCTACGAGCCAGGATTTCAACCCATCGGAAATCAGTGATTTTCACGAGACCTGGCTCTCAGACAAGGTCCCGCCATTCGCTACAGACTCACTCGCTTCACAGGCATCCGGTAAGTCTAAAGCGGGTGTGTGTGTTTGTAAACTGCGAAGATATACAGACTGTTGGCGAGCACTGTTCACCAGATGTGGAGTTATTACTGCTAAAGTGCCGTTTATTATTTACCGAGGAATTTACTGCTGTGTTTTGGCCGCTGTTTACATCCCCGTGCTGACGCCACAGCAGCACTCAGCAAACTCCATGACGCCATCAGCGCGTTAGAAGCGGCTCATCCTGACGCTGTTTTTATTGTTGCTGGTGACTTCAACCACTGTAGTTTGCGGACTGTATTCCCCAAATACCACCAGCATGTTGACATTCCCACCCGTGATAAAAACACTCTTGACCACGTCTACAGCAACATACGTGGTGCATACAGGGCTGCACCCGCCCCACTTGGACACTCGGACCACATCTCTTTGTTCCTGTACCCTGCTTACAGACAAAGACTGAAACAAGCACACCCTGTCACCAAACAGATCAAACTCTGGACCCCGGAGAGCGAGATCACCCTGCAGGATTGTTTTGCACTGACAGACTGGGATGTGTTTAAAGCTGCAGCCACTGTGGAGGACTCTTCCATCAGTGTACAGGATTATGCTGAGTATGTGTCTGGGTACATCAGCACTTGTGTTGATAACATCGTGCCCACCATACAAATCAGGAAGTTTCCCAACCAGAAGCCCTGGATAAACAGTCAGGTCACGTCACATGCTGTGCTCGCTCTCTTGCATTTAGATCAGGCAATGAGAACAGTACAAAGCTGCAAGTATGGACTGAGAAAAGCCATCACAGCGGCCAAGAGGCAGTACAGAGTGAAGCTGGACAGCTTCTACTGCTACTGGATTCAGGGCGGATGTGGCAAGGCCTGCAGCACATCACAGACTACAGGACCACCACCAACAACATCGCATCAACAGACAGCCTGCCGGATGACCTCAACAATTTCTACGCCCGCTTTGAGGCTCCCAGCAACACTGCAGAGAGGGAGCTCACACACACCTGGATCACCCAACCCCCCTCCCCTCCACCAACCATCTCAACAACACAGGTACACAGAGCTCTGAGGAAGATCAACTGTAAAGCAGCAGGACCAGACAACATTCCTGGGCGGGCCCTCAGAGCATGTGCCAACGAGCTGGTTGATGTTTTCACCTCCATCTTCAACCTCTCCTCAGCCAGCGCATTGTACCACCATGCCATCGCCCCCTGCCCAAGAAGAACCCACCCACCTGCCTGAATGACTACAGGCCAGTGGCACTCACTCCAATCATTATGAAGTGTTTCGAGAGAGTGGTGCTGGCCCACATTCAGAGCAGCATACCGACACCATTGACCCCCTGCAGTATGCCTACCGACCCAACAGGTCCACCTCGGATGCTATCGCTACTGCTGTCCACTACTCCCTGTCACACCTGGAGAACAAGGACTCATACATACGGATACTTTTATAGATTACAGCTCCGCCTTCAACACGGTCATCCCACACAAACTCACCCACAAACTGTCCACACTTGGTTTGCACCCCACCCTCTGTGACTGGCTCCTAGATTTCCTGACTGGCAGGCCTCAGTCTGTCAGGATTGGTAATAGGACTTCAGCCAGCACCATCACAAACATTGGTACTCCACAGGGCTGTGTACTCAGCCCCATCCTCTACACCCTGTACACCTACGACTGTGTCGCTCTCACAAGGACAACATTATCCTGAAGTTTGCTGACGACACCGCAGTGATAGGACGACGCTGGCGGTGACGAGGCAGCTTACAGGAGGGAGGTGGCCAGTCTGGTGTCATGGTGTGAAGACAACAACCTCACCCTCAACACGGACAAGACAAAGGAGATGATAGTGGACATGAGGAGAGAGAGGAGAACGCCTCAGCCACTGTTCATCCGGGAACTTGAAGTGGAGAGGGTGAGCAGCTTCAAATACTTGGGTGTCCACATCAATGAGGACCTCACTTGGACACCTCACATCACGCAGCTGGTCAAGAAGGCTCAACAGCGGCTGTATTTTCTGAGGAGGCTGAGGAAGTTTGGCATGTCGCCCAAGATCCTCAGCAACTTCTACAGCTGCACCATTGAGAGTGTCCTGACCAGCTGCATCACTGTGTGGTACGGCAGCACTTCTGTCATGGACCGCAAACGCCTGCAGAGAGTGGTGAAGACTGCGCAGAAGATCACCAGGACTCCACTGCCCTCTCTGCAGAGCATCTACCACCGCAGAGTCCACAGAAGAGCTGCTTCCATCCTCAAAGACCCCTCCCACCCCCAACATGGTCTGTTCACACTTCTACCCTCAGGACGGAGGTACAGAAGTGTGAAATGCAGGACTTCCAGAATGAAGAACTCATTCTTTCCCTCTGCCATAAGACTCCTAAACAGCAGATAGGAGTCTACAATCACAATCACAACATTACATGAACAATTGTTTACCTACTGCACTACCTCACTTTACTTTACACCGTCACTTTACTTTACACGTCACTTTACTTTACACCGTCACTTTACACCATCACAACTGCACTACCTCACTTTACTACTTTACTCCTTTTGCCCTCTTGTATTTTTTTTTTTTTGTATATTTGTATTTTTTGTACTGCATTATTATCACTTGTATATTTGTCTTATTTTTTATTTTTACTTACTTGTGTGACATTTTACTGTGGACGGCAAAGTAAGAATTTCATTGTACAGGGAAACATGCTTTCTGTCTGTACACATGACAATAAACACTTTGAATCTTGAATCTTGAATCTTGTGTCTGACTTCACACCCAAAACTGTTAACATCCTTCTTTTGGTGACTTTTGGTACATTTGACCTAAGTAGTGAGCTATTGTAATGAGCTATTGTCTTTGGGTTTTTACTGCACTTGTAATATTATTTTAACACATTTTAGTGCTTATACATGTAGTGGTTTATTACAGTCTATACATTTAAAGGAACTGTAAATGATGTCACATACAGTGACAATATAATGTTTTTTACTTCTTTTTTATAGGTATTTTACCTTTTGTTTTTTTATTCATGAACTTGATTTCAATAAGGGCGAGTGTGAGACATAAAATTCCCGAGCTGATCTACGAGCTGTGATAACGCTAACCAACTAATGAAATAAGGCTTATTGAAGGACATTAAGACAACAGCAGGGATCACAAGAGAATGTGTGATTTTATAGGATTTGTGGGCAAATCTCCAAATTAGAAAACTTTAGCTCAAACACAAACACTGATAAAGTGTAGCATTAAGTCATTGTCAACATAAACACTTTTTTTTGTGAGACAAAGACACTCAACCCCACTTTCTTCTCCCTTTGCTACAGTCTGTTCCATGAAATACACAAGGGATTAAAATGGCAACATTCAATTTAGAAGAAAACTGCAGGCATTTGTATTCAGATAAACAACAGCTTAATGTTAAATCTATTTAAATGTGAAATAGTCAGGATTACAGTGATGTACAGGGGCCAGTACAGAGGATGTAAAACCCAAGACAGGACACCAGTTCATTTCTGGCTCTGAACTGACTGTGGTTACTAAGTGTAAAAATACTAAGTGCAAGTTGGTGATTGCTATTGTATAATTGGGTTCAATGGCTGACTCTTCAGTACAAAAACCAGCAAAAAGCATGTAAAAAATAAAAATAAAAGACAGACAAATTAACTCTTACTCTTCATCTGGCCTCCCACCATGCAGGCCTTGTTGGTGTCCACACAGGGCATGTCCACACAGTACTCCAGACGCCCACTGGGCCCACAGCTACACATCTCGTAACACCCGGCTGGACCACTCCGAGTTGGGACCTGGATCTGGGCGTCTTGCTGCACCAGGAACTCCGAGGCCTCACCCAGTTTACAGCCTGAAAACACACACAATTTAGCTCTGCTTTCACTGAGAGGTACATGGTGTGAATTGGGAGTCATAATGGAAATTCCGGCCCTTTTTAGGGAACCGGATTGTTTTGCAAAGCCCTTTCAGCTCCCAAATGGCCCTTCATTTAGTACTACTTCTGGCTTTTTAAATTTAGTCAAATTTAATAATGTTTGGCCTGTGACTGAATATTTTACGTAAAATATGTGCATACAGTTGTGCTCATTAGTTTACATACCCAGGCATATTTCATAGAATATAAATAATAACACACACAAAAAAAGAAATTACTCAGTTAGTGGTTTGGTGAAGCCATTTATTGTCAAACAATTGTGTTTACTCTTTTTAAATTATAATGACAACAGAAACTACCAAACAACCCTGATCAAAAGTTTACATGCCCAAGTTCTTAATACTGTGTATTGCCACCTATAACATCAATGACAGCTTGAAGTCTTTTGTGGTAGTGAGGCTCTTTATTGTTTCAGATGGTAAAGCTGCCCATTCTTTTTGGCAAAAAGCCTCCAGTTCCTGTACATTCTTGGGCTGTCTTGCATGAACTGCACATTTGAGATCGCCCTCAATAATATTACTCAATAATATTGAGGTCAGGAGACTGAGGCCAGTCCAGAACCTTCACTTTATGCTGCTGTAGCCAATGACAGGACGACTTGGCCTTGTGCTTTGCATTGTTGTCATGTTGGAACGTCCAAGTACGTCCCATGCGCAGCTTCCGGGCTGATGAGTGCAAATTTTCCTCCAGTATTTTCTGATAACATGCTGCATTCTGATGTTGCATTTATCTTTTCCTGTGCATTTGTAGCTCACACATCCCCAAAACATCAGCGATCCACCTCCATGTTTCACAGTAGGAATGGTGTACCTTTCATCATGGGCCTTGTTGACTCCTCTCCAAATGTAATGTTTATGGTTGTGGCCAAAAAGTAAAGTTTTGGTCTCATCACTCCAAATGAAATTGTTCCAGAAGCTTTGAGGCTGGTCTCTGTGCTGTTTGGAGAAGGAGAAGCAACTTAGCAACAGAAGTTGACAGAAGTGTCTAAGTGTGTTTGATTCTTGTCTTTTTGAGTTTAGTGCCACTTTAATAATAATAATAATAATGCATAGTACTTATATAGCTCTTTTTATTCATTCCACTTCACAGTCACACACTGGTGGTGGTAAGCTACATCTGTAACCACAGCTGCCCCCAAAGCTGCATTGGGGCACACGTGGCAGCCATTTTGCACATGTGGACTCTCTGACCATCACTAAACATTCTCGCACGTTCATACAAGCAAGTATGGCTAAGTGTCTTGCCCAAGGACACAACGACAGTATGAACTGTGGGGAGAGCAGGAATCGAACCACCAACCTTTGGGTTATAGGACGACCGCTCTACCACTTAGCCACTGCACATACATCATGTAGAAGCTTATAGGAAGGTGAATAAGCTAACACAGCTACAGGTGAATGGACTAAACAATACACACAAAAAGGAGAATAATAATATACAGGGGTCCGTTATAACTGAAGAGCATCAGCAGCTGCCATAGCCACTAGAGCAATGTTTTGCAGCAGTACCCCGGAATATGAATAACCTTTATTAATGTTCCAGTCTCCTACAGCAGAGCCAATGCCACCGTAACAAGCTTATTAACAGATCACAACGAGTCCCATACCGCTTTGGTACCAAGGCAGTTTTGGAGGGTAAGGCAGGCCAAATCAGCACCTGGAAACCCGTGTCAATGCGTCCGCCCAACCCCCATTAAAACTTTGTCAGATACCAGAAGGGTGCTGGAGGTGCGAGCAGGTCTCTCACTGTTGTTTGTGTTTACGGGCCAAATGGCAGTGCAGAGTACCCGGCCTTCTTGGAGTCTCTGGGAGGGGTGCTGGAAAGTGCTCCGACCGGGGACTCCGTCGTTCTACTGGGGGACTTCAACACTCCTGTGGGCAGCGACAGTGACGCCTGGAGGGGCGTGATTGGGAGGAACGGCCCCCCGGATCTGAACCCGAGCGGTGTTCTGTTATTGGACTTTTGTGCTAGCAACAGTTTGTCCATAACAAACACCATGTTCAAGCATAAGGGTGTCCATCAAGGCATGTGGCACCAGGACACCCTAGGTTGGAGATCGATGATCGACTTTGTAGTTGTTTCATCTGACCTCCGGCCGTATGTCTTGGACACTCGGGTGAAGAGAGGGGCGGAGCTGTCAACTGATCACCAACTGGTGGTGAGTTAGATCCGATGGCAGGGGAGAAAGCTGGACAGACTCGGCAGGCCCAAACGTACTGTGAGGGTCTGTTGGGAATGTTTGGCAGAGCCCCCTGTCAGAAAGATCTTTAACTCCGAGTGGACCATGTTCTCCACCTCCATTGTCGATGCCGCCACTCGAAGCTGTGGCCGTACCGGCAGGCCAAGCGGACTGCAGCCCGGGTGGTCGTAAAGGCTAAAACTCGGGTCTGAGAGGAGTTTGGTGTAGGGCTGGGTATTGTTCAAAATCTTTCGATCCGGTGCCAATTTCGATACCTCAGTTTCGATACCGGTTCCTAACGATACTTTTTTCGATACCATGTGTTTTAAAATCCATTTCAAAATCAACACAAATACATTAAACACAAAACTTTTATTTTTCATCTTAATTAAAACAAATTCTGGTAACACTTCACACTCACACTTCGTATCAATCCTAACTTGGCCAAAATTTACAAAAAAAGAGAAACCTTTTTGCCACAACATGAACATATTATAAATAAATAAATTATATTGTGTACATCCTAATATTGAACCAACTAAAATTCAAAGGAATGTAAAAAAAAAAACTTTTTAGTGCAAAATCAAACTGTATTTGTGGGTAACCGCTCAGCAGTTTTTCTTCATAAAGATCAACATGTCGGCTTTTTCTGGCAACAGACAGGCCCGCTCCTGGATAATGGTGTCCACAGCCGTAGAAAATGTACGCTCTGAGGGCGTCGATGAGGCTTGTACACAGAGGAACCTGGCTGCCAAGCTGGATAGCATTGGCAGTGTGTCCTTCTTACTCCACCACCAAGTTTCTGGATTCACTGTAGAGAGTGTACACGGCAAACCTCTGTAGAGCTGTATCTCCTCCCGAATCTTCTCTGAGGTGCTGGTCATGCTGTTGGCTGTTACTTCTATCGCCATGTCTTCCTCTGCAAAAGGAGGCAGAGGCTAATGTGAAGGGGGAAATAACAGCGCTAACGCTACAGCAACCGACTAGCAGCACAAGCTAACATACATAAAGTGGTAGTCAACGTCATGGGGATGCATTTGGTTTAAGTAGGGAAATTACACTTATCTGTCAAGTATTTCTAAAATGTGAAACCTTAACGTTAGGTTGGAAAAACAAAGATGTTGCCTGGTCAAAGAATAAGGTTAAAGCTAGCGCCTGGGTAACGTTACATCGCAACGCAGAGTTGCATCCACACATTCAAACCACTCGCGTTAGCGTAAACAATTACTTTAACTTCTGTTCGCTAAAAGGTAATATCTTCCTTTCTTACCTGCTACAATGTCAGAAATGCCAGATGATGTTGAAGGGGGCAGGTTTGACTCCGATGAGGTGCAAGGCTCCTCTGGTTCCTTCTTTTTACAGTCGAATACAGTGCAACTTTCTGCCTTCATATTGATCCCATGCATGGTCAAATGCTTCATTAAATTTGTGGTATTGTCGGCTTTGGTTGCAATACACTTGTCGCATATGTTGCACTTTGCTGACTCGGCATCCACTTTTATAAAGTGTAGCCACACTTTAGATCTCTTTGGCATTATAAAACTGGAACGTTTGGAGAAAAAAACAACTAACGTTACACTTGTGTTGTGTGACTGCGAGTGCGAGTATCTTCAGATATCCCACCGTCACGTCACGTGGTGGTGGACAGCCAATCACGGCGAATGTAGTTCCTTACATGCACGTATGCTACAAGCTCACACAGACACAGCCGCTTGGCAAAAAAAGAAAAAAAAAACCCAGCCGCTTGGCTTTTGGAACCGAAATTTGGCACCGAAAGATAAATAATTTTTCGATAGTATCGAAGTTTTTCGTTCGATACCATAAAGGCATCGAAGTTCGGTACCCAGCCCTAGTTTGGTGAGACCATGGAGAAAGACTATCGGTCGGCCTCGGAAAAATTCTGGCAAACCGTCCAGCGCCAAAGGAGGGGGAAGCTGTGCCCTGCCAACACTGTTTACAGTGGAGGTGGGAATCTGCTGACTTCAACTGGGGATATTGTTGGACGATGGAATGGAATACTTCGAGGATCTCCTCAACCCCACCGACACGTCTTCCACTGAGGAAGCAGAGGCCGAGGGCTCGGAGGTGGACTCGTCCATCACCCGGGCCGAAGTCACTGAGGTAGTTGGGAAGCTCCTCGGTGGCAAGGCACTGGGGGTGGATGAGATACGCCCTGAGTACCTCAAGTTTCTGGATGTTGTGGGGTTGTCTTGGTTGACACGCCTCTTCAACATCGCGTGGCGGTCGGGGACAGTACCTCTGGACTGGCAGACCGGGGTGGTGGTCCCTCTTTTCAAGAAGGGGGACCAGAGGTTGTGTTCCAACAACAGAGGGATCACACTCCTCAGCCTCCTCGGGAAAGTCTATGCCAGGGTACTGGAGAGGAGAATGCGGCCGATAGTTGAACCTCGGATTCAGGAGGAACAATGCGGTTTTTGTCCCGGTCGTGGAACACTGGACCAGCTCTATACCCTCTCCGGGTGCTGGAGGGTTTATGGGAGTTTGCCCAACCTGTCCACATGTGTTTTGTGGATCTGGAGAAGGCATTCGACTGTGTCCCTCGTGGCACTCTTTGGGGGGTGCTCTGGGAGTATGGGGTCCGGGGCCCTTTGCTAAGGGCTGTCCGGTCCCTGTACGACCAGAGCAGGAGCTTGGTTCGCATTGCCGGCAGTAAGTCAGACCTGTTCCCAGTGCATGTTGGACTCCGGCAGGGCTGCCCTTTGTCACCGGTCCTGTTCATTATCTTTATGGATAGGATTTATAGGCACAGCCAGGGGCAGGAGGGAGTCTGGTTTGGGGACCACAGGATCTCGTCTCTGCTTTTTGCAGAGGATGTTGTCCTGTTGGCTCCATCAAGCCAGGACCTTCAGGGTGCACTGGGACGGTTTGCAGCCGAGTGTGAAGCAGCTGGGATGAGGATCAGCACCTCCAAGTTTGAGACCATGGTTCTCAGGCGGAAAAGGGTGGCTTGTCCCCTTCAGGTTGGTGGAGAGATCCTGCCTCAAGTGGAGGAGTTCAAGTATCTTGGGGTCTTGTTCACGAGTAAGGGAAGGAGGGAACGTGAGATTGACAGACGGATCGGTGCAGCTTCTGCAGTGATGCGGTCAATGTACCGGTCTGTCATGGTGAAGAAGGAGCTGAGCTGTAAGGCAAAGCTCTCGATTTACCGGTCAATCTACGTTCCTACTCTCACCTATGGACATGAGCTTTGGGTCATGACTGAAAGAACAAGATCCCGGATACAAGCGGCCGAAAGGAGCTTTCTCCGCAGGGTGGCGGGGCGCTCCCTTAGAGATAAGGTGAGAAGCTCGGTCACTCGGGAGGAGCTCAAAGTAGAGCCGCTGCTCCTCCACATCGAGAGGAGCCAGCTGAGGTGGCTTCGGGCATCTGTTTCGGATGCCTCCTGGACGCCTCCCTAGGGAGGTGTTTCGGGCATGTCCCATCGGGAGGAGACCCCGGGAAAAAGTAATTGTGGATAAAATATTACAAAATAATTAGTAATATCAGAGGAACAAAACGCCTTATTAGAAGTGGTCTACACTATTTTTTCTATTTTTTGGCATTTTATAATTTTTTTCCCCACCCATAATCAGCGGGAACTGGTTAAGATTCAAGCCGGGACAAGCGTCCCTCAGGCGGACGAGACAAGCTGCGCTTTCCCCCAGGCTTGAATGAGACAGCAACCGGACTGAAACTGTTTTAGGCACCCTGTTGAATGTGGAGGGGGCTTGGGTCAGATGGGCTACAGTTGAGTGGTCTACACTCAAGGCAAGGGAATTTTATTTATATAACACAATTCCTACACTGGGTAACTCAAAGTGCTTTACAGGAATAAAATACAATTCACAAGATTTAGATTAAGAAACATTAAAAACATTTTAAAAGAACAGTGCAGATAAAAAACACTTTAAGTTGTAATGTAGCTAAAGAGGAAAGTTTTTAACCTCCCCTTGAACATTTTTAAAGTTGAGGCTTGTTTTACTTTATCTGGGAGGCTGTTCCAGGTTTTTGCTGCATGAAACTTAAACACTGCTTCACCCTGTTTAGTTCTAACTCTGGGCACGAGCAGAAGGCCTGTCACAGATGTTCTCAGAGTCCAAGGAGGTTCATAAGCAACTAGCATGTCAGAAATATATTCTGGTGCTTAACAATTAAGATACTTATAAACCAGCAGTGCTGTTTATAAGTCTATTCTCTGAGCAACAGGAAGCCAGTGCAGAGAGAAGATACTTATAAACCAGCAGTGCTGTTTTAAAGTCTATTCTCTGGGCAACAGGAAGCCAGTGCAGAGATTTTAAAACTGGCGTGCTGTGGTTGTACTTCCTGGTTTTAGTTAGAACCCGAGCAGTCGCGTTCTGAATAAGCTGCAGCTGTCTTAACCCTCGTTTTGAGAGACCAGTGAGCAGGTCATTAATCTAACCTGCTGGAGATAAAAGCATGGATAAGTTTCTCTAAGTCTGGTTGAGACATCATCCCTTTGACTCTGGAAATGTTTGAAGGTGATAAAATACAGATGATGTAATTGACTTAATGTGACTGTGGAAATTCAAGTCTGAGTCCATGATGACCCCTAGATTCCTAACCTAATTTTAGATTTTAGAGAGAGACTCAAGGTGACTGCTGACACTTTCTCTTTGTTTCTGTGGCCCAAAGAAGATTAGTTCAGTCTTGTTTCTGTTCAGTTGGAGAAAATTATTTTGCATCCACACGTCAATCTGTTTGATGCAGTGACACAGTGAATGGTGGTCCATTTTCACCTGCTGTGAGTGAAATGTAAATCTGAGTGTCATCTGCATAATTATGGTATGATAGGTCAAAGCTGCGTATTAACTGGCCTAAAGGAAGCATGTATAGATTGAATAATAGAGGTCCCAAGATAGACCCCTGTGGAACCCCACATGTCAGGGCCATTTGGTCTGATACACAGTTACCAACCGAAACAAAGTACTTCCTGTCTTCAAGATAGGACTAAAACCATTAGGGCAGTTCCAGTGATACCTATCCATTCCCGTTTGTGACAGGATTTTATAGTCCACTGGTCTCAAACGCAGCACTCAAGTCCAACAGAACTAAGACAGAGACTTTGCCTGCGTCAGTGTTCAGACAGATGTCATTTGTGACTTTGATAAGTGCAGTCTCAGTGCTGTGAAGGGGCCTGAATCCTGACTGAAAAGGATCAAAGCAGTTGTTAAGTAATAGAAAGTCATTAAGTTGCCGATATACAACTTTTTAGATAACTTTCCCTAAAAATGGCAGGTTTGATATGGGCCAATAGTTGTTGAGCACTGTAGCATCAAGACTGCTCTTCTTTAGGAGAGGCTTAATGACAGCAGTTTTTAAGGCCCTTGGAAATGTTCCAGACTGTAAGGAATTATTGATAATAACAGCAAGTTGTGGTAACAAACTGCTTAGTACTGATTTTAGAAATCTAGTGGGTAAAACATCGAGGCAGCAGGTGGATGAACTCAGGCTGGAAACAGCATTAATTTGTGTAAAATGTGTTAAACCAGCCAAGTGTCTCCTAAGTGGGCTGCAGTGTTGTTGTATGTCCTTTGGACTGTAGCATGTTTAATGCCTTGAACCTTGTCGTTGAAAAACAATGCAAACTCATTGAATTTAGTGGTGGAAACTAATTCTGGAGGAAATGGAGCTGGAGGGTTTGTTAATCTGTTCACTGTAGCAAATAGGACACGCGAGTTGTTACTGCTGTTGTTGATGATCTCTGAGAAGAATATTAATCTTGCTTTTTGCAAAGTTTGATTGAAAACATGCAAATTTTCTTTGTATACCTCATAATGAATTAAGAGTTTCAATTTACGCCATTTTCTTTCAGCTTTTCGGCATTCCCTTTTCTGTGCTCTGAAAGAAAGCCTTCTGCCTCGTCCTGATCACTTTATCCTTAACAGGAGCAATGGTGTTCATAACATTTAAAACACCTGAAGTATAACAATTCAACAAATCATCAACTTGACCTGATGAGGCATTTTCAAACCTGACTGCCTCCATAAACTGTGTCCTGGTGTTATCATTAATGTGCCTCTTCTGAACAACTGTAGGTCCAGCTGCAACGTTTGCAATTATGGACAGATGGGAAAAAAAATAGAGCACCATCAATCACAGTGACATCTGAAATAAGAACACCTTTAGTAATGAGCAGGTCCAGAATGTGACCTCTGTTATGGGTCGGCTCATTAACATGCTGACAAAGACCAAAAGTATCAAGAATAGAAGAAAGTTCTTTGGCATTCCTGTCACAACATTATCCACATGCACATTAAAATCACCAGATATGACTACTTGTTCAAATTCTGTGCAAATAACTTAAAGCATTTCAGTAAACTCATTAATAAAATCATGACACTGTTGGGGTGGTTTGTAAAGAACTACATATAAAATATGGATGGAGAAAATCTCAACTCCATTTTGAATGACACATACTCAAATGATGAAAAGTCCCCAAGGGATAGTTTCTGGAAAAGAATATTATTCCTAAGAAAGGCACATACACCACCACCCTTTTTGTTTTTCCGCATTTTGGATAAAAATGTTAAAATTCGATGGGGTGGATTCAATAAGGACCGCATTTTCAGTCTTGCTGTCTAACCATGTTTCTGTTAAAAACATAAAATCAAGCTTATTTGAAGTTATAAAATCATTAATTAAATAATATATGTTTCCCAAAGACCTGACATTGAACACTGCAAGTTTCAAGTCCGTTTGAGCAGAACCAGACCTTATCTGTTTGCAGGGGATTCGAATCAGATTTGTCTGATTAGACAATCTAACTGTGATTCTCTTCTTCAATCTGTGACTTCTGACTGTAGTTATGGAGCTAGGGGGGAGTGTTCTCTCCCAGGGCCTCGGGTTGATAAGTGTTTTATTATGACAAAAAGTTCTGGAACAGCAGAGGCCCTCAGTGTCCTAATCGCTCATAGTAGCCTTGATGCTAGGTCCGCAGAAGGTGTTGATGTTACTGGGGGGGTCGAGGGTTCTTTTGGGGGGGTCAATGGCAGCGGTGGAGGTGTTGATGGTGGTGCAGTCAGAGGAGGATCCTTGGCTGGGGAGGCGAGAGTGCTTTTTTCATTCAGTGGCCTCTCAGAGGACCCTTTCTTCATTCAAGAGGGCTCACACACTCACAATTTCTACTCTCACCAACAACACCTTCCCACCTGCCATGTCGTGTCGTAATCCTGTGACTTTGGCGCTTAAAGGGTTAAATAGGTTTGATATGCCTGTCTGCACATGGCAGAGTGGTTAGCACTCCTGCCTCACAGCAAGAAGGTCGTGAGTTCAAACTGTTTTTTGAGTCGGCCGGTTTCAACCCGGCCGACTCAAAAAACATTCTCGGCCGACTCCGGTCTTTCTGTGAGGAGTCTGCATGTCCTCCACGTGTTACTGTGGGTTCTCTCTGGCTTCCTCCCACCATCCAAAGACATGCATGTATAGGTTAATCGACAACTCTAAAATGTCCCTAGTGAATGAGTGTGAGAGTGAATGGTTGTTTGCTACTGTCTGTCTCTAAGTGTCAGCCCTGCGACGAACTGGCCATTGTCCAGGGTGTACCCCGCCTAAGGCCCAAAAAATGAATGAATGAATGAATGAATGCCTGTTTTAGGACCTTAAGTTCCTCACATAGACAGAAACAGCTTCTGCTGTTAAATGCTTGCTTTCTTGTTGATCTAATTAAAAAGTGCTGCCTTTCATGTTGTTTTTTGACAAATGACAAAAGACAATAAGAATAGCTTTGTTTGAGACAATGTTGCAGTTGAGTGTTTTCTTTCAAATTATATTTTTTAGCCAAAGTAATGATTCAGGCAAACTGGCTTCTCCTTTTAGTAACTGCACAATGCAGCAAGTGGTGCGATATGTTTAGTTTTTGACAATGGAAACATATTAAGTCACAAGTTCCACCGTTCCACATGGTTTATAAATGAATGTGCAGTGGTTGTGTGGTGGAACCAGAGGTTGCCGTTAACCGCATATTTTCCGTCATGCAAGGCAAGGGACTATTGTAAGGCGCGAACCAAAGACCACTAATCCCCAAGTGTCCGACAAATCAATGACGAGTAAAGCGAGTTTTTGGTAGTTTTTGTATAGTTAATGGTAGTAAGAAAAATGGCTACAATGTTAGTGTTCGAGTTACTAACTGGTGGCTAGGGCACAATTATATCTGTTAGGATTATTATTTATTTTATATATTTTTGTCATCTGACAATGCTAATTTTACCCCCTGAATGTGCTGAAAAACTCACCAAACATTGCCCAAAATTCGGGATCGGCAAAAATCTTTTTATTTTGGAGGTCCCATACAAACACACATAAAAAGAAGCTCTACAGCGCACCCTGGAAAAGTGAAAATACATCACGTCAATGGAAAGTGAAAGTAATTTTTTGGGGGCTTAGAGTCATGAAATCTAGAAGACACATTCTTCATTCTTCATGTAACGCTGCTAAATGGAAGCTTAATGTAAAGCGCTTTAAGTGCCTACTAGGTGGAAAAGCGCTATATAAAATAAAAAAATAAATAAAAAAAGATGTAAACCATTGGTGAGCCTCAAAAACCGGAAGGCCAGATTAGAGTTTGCCAATGGAACTGGTTCTCTTGTATTTATTGACAATGTGACTGCTGACAAAAGCAGCAGGATCAACTCTGAAGTGTTTCGAGCAATATGACATATCTGCTCATATTCAGCCAAATGCTTTAGAACTCATTGGACAGTGCTTCACAGTGCAGATGGACAACGACACAAAGCATACTGCGAAAGCAACCAAAGAGTTTTTTTAAGGGAAAGAAGTGCAATGTTATGCAATGGCCGAGTCAATCACCTGACCTGAATCTGATTGAACATGTGTGAGCAGTTCACTTGCTGAAGACCAGACTGACAGGAAAATGCCCCAAGAACAAGCAAGAACTGAAGACAGTTGCAGTAGAGGCCTGGCAGAGTATCACCAGGGATTAAACTCAGCATCTGGTGATGTCTATGTGTTCCAGACTTCAGGCTGTAATTGACTAAAAAGGATTTGCAACCAAGTATTAAAAAGTGAAAGTTTGATTTTTGTTTGTTTATCTGTACCATTACTTTTGGTTCCTTGAAAAGTGGGAGGCACAAATACAAACCGTTGTCATTCCTACACCGTTAACTTGATTTGGATGTAAATACTCTCAAATTAAAGCTAAAAGTCTGCAGTAAAAGCTCATCTTGTTTGTTTCATTTGAAATCCGTTGTGGTGGTGTATAGAGTCAAAAAGATTAGAATTGTGTCATTGTCCTAATATATATGGACCCGACTGTATATACATACAGACGCAGCATATTTGTAATTGATTAGATATAATATAAAATGAATAGAAGTCAATGACGAGCGCAACAAGCTTGTCATTAACTACAGACCCAATGAACAACTGTGGAATGGCGAGAGCTTTCTGAAAAAGTACAGTTTGTGGTAGTTAGAATTATTATTTTTAATTATTATTAATAAACTCCGCAAATGATTGCTAATTAGAGGTTCTAAACGTTAACGAAAACCTCACCAAATTTGGCCCAACCAGCTGTTCTGCTAAAAAAAAATGTTTTTTTAGTCATTGTGCAATAGGAAAAAAAAATAAAACTGCCGCGTCAGTGGTTTTTTTAACCCCTATGGGAGGCCTTCTGTCTGATCCAGAACTAGAACCCTGTTAGGGGTTTGGTCTCCAGGCACACCAATGGTAACGTAATTCAATAAGATTTGACACACTGATTTATTTAAAAAATTTTGAAATTAATTTTTTGCCCATGGGTCAATAAATTCTTTAGTACTAAGGTACTAAACATTATTTAATTGACAGAAATTCCATTTGAGCAAAAGCACCCCCCTAAAATTACTATGGGAGGCCAAAGATCCCTGATGCCTGATGTCTGATCGGTCACACTAATCAAAAAATCCTCTTGAACCCATGCACAAATTTTAACGGTGTTGCGGTGGTAATGACCGAAATACAAAAGTTACATCTCAATACAAAAAACAAAAATTTACTGTTTAACTTAATGTTAAATAGAAACCAGAAATGTGTTGGGGCGCATTTTTTATGTGGACAAAAATCTGAAAGTCAAATTGGTGGAAACATGACCTTAGCAATTGATAATTGATTGAGAATAACGCAAAAACATAACGGTTTCTTGTATTTATGGTTTTATATGATGAGAACTTTTATGACTTTATCATAGGATTCATAGGATTTTGATTTTATTTGTTTGTTCTTTATATGGATGGAAACCAACATCAGAACAGATAATCTGAGAAATAATATATCGACTAGTAAAGAGCTAATATTAACTAATATTAAATTATCTTGGTTTACGTCTATGAAGGGAAATACACCTGTGAGCTGGAGTAGTGATGTGAGTCACATAACTTCTTGTGACATCACTCTGAACTTGAGTAGAGATCAGGGAAATTTGCAGGTGAGGTTAGGTGTCTTTGCGGAGGTAAGACCATTGGACCAGCGTTGCCTGCTGACTGGACACGTGTGCCCTCTACAGTATAGTTAGGTGGCAAATATCAATATAACGATTACGGGAATAATAAGAATGTGTTAAAACAAAGACAGCAGCGATAGAATGATGACTGTGACAAAAATAGTAATATATATATATTATACTTCCGTATAAGCTTCAAAACCGGAAGTGGGCATGTTATATTTTTTTGCAGAACTTTATATTCATTCATTCATTGTTTGCAAACATGTCCAGGATTCTACAACAAACAAAAAAGCCAATAAGACCCATGCCCTAACTTAAATTTTTACATTTTACACACAACCCAAATATTTATATTTGTAAAAAAATATATAAATATATATAAAATATATCAAAATATAATATAATAAATAAATATAATCAAAAGTTTATGATTTTATTCTGTAGACATGCCTGAACAGAAAATTGAAGTTTTTTACCAACGTTTTTTTTTTTTTTTTTTTAATTGACATGCTAAACGACTAATGAAAAACATTGCTTATTGGATCATCAAAAAATTTAGTTTGTCCAAATTTTATGAAATTTACAAAAATACACTTGAAATTAAAGCCGCAAGCGGCGATAAAGGCCCTCGCCTCCCTTGAGACCGCGGGGACACATGCACTCGGAGGATTGCATTTCGTGCTTTAAAGCGTAAACTTCACGGTAATGTCAAATAACCGGGCCTGTGTTACTGCTGGGGCCTGCTACACCACCTTTTAATTTAGAGTTAAAGGTCTCCACAATCCCTGGTTTTCCTGGGAGCTGTCTGAACCTTTGAAAATAATAGATTATGCTTGGGCTAAGGCGAGAAAAACAAAGTACTGGCTGGAGATTTGAGATGACTCAGGAATCGCTGCACCCCTGTTTAAAAGGCAAAATGTAAATATAACTTGTCTAAAAGTACAAGGTTACAAGTTCCAAAGGATTCTGAGGAGTTTTCTAAGACTCTAGCCGTGGCTCTGGAGGGGCCTCCTCTAAAGGAAGGATCCTGGCAATTGGGAAATGGCATTTATTTCCCAAAGAAATGGCTGCCTCTTCACAGACTCATTACGACCACAGCCACAAATGTATCAAAAAACAAATTGATAACTTTTTTGGCACACGTGTCTAGATGATACTCACCAATTTTTTGGAGCTGTTTAGATGAAAAGCCTTTATACACAAGGGGTGCGATTTAGGTGGCCACGCATTCCACCCAACATAGTAGATTTCCTGTTGAGTTTACGGTATGGCTGTAATAAACTTTTCTATTTGCCCTGAGGTGTCCTATGGATGTACCAAGTTTTGTATTTCTACATTGGAAAAATTTACTTTCATTTTCCATAGGCCCAATGTATTTTGACTTTTCTAGGGGTCACCACTGAGTCCTTTTTCGTATTTTTTTTTCGGGGACTTCAAATACGTAATTTTTTCCCCAGCTTTAAGTCTGGGACCAATAAAAATGACTTCTAATTGCACGTTTACTGGGTCAAATTAAGGATCATTTTGCAGAAAAATTATAATAAAAAAATATATACCAAATTATAATAAAAAAAAATACAACTCGAGCAAAAACGACAAGAAAAACGCCTGTCTATTTTACACACATGTGTTTAGCTCATTTTGCCCAAGTTTGGTGTCTGTGGAATGAAGCAGCTATTCTCTGTGTTCTTTTAAAAAAGAGGTGTATTTTAAGTCGGATCACATTTTCAATTCAAAATGGCCGCCTTCCCGTGTGTGATAGGGTGTGGTCCCCATTAACTTTTTTGTTCATAAGCCCATACTGGATGTGTGTACCAAGTTTCATTTTCCTACGACAAACTAAAATTTTCACTTCCCATTGACTTTTTCCAAATATTTGGGACGTTGCTATGGCAACACATTTATAGATAGGGGGTGGTTGTCATTGGCTTTTATGCTCGTCATGACATAAGAGATGTGTGTACCAAATTTTATGTCTCTATGACAAACTAAATTCTTGGGTCCCATTATAAGTTTGTAGGGGGCGCTGGAGAGCCATTTCTAAAGATAATCCTTTTATTTACATATTTACGCCGAAAAAAAAATACGAGTAATGACTCAGTGGCGACCCCTACAAAAATCAAAATAAATTGGGCCTATGGAAAGTAAAAGTAACTTTTTTCCAACGTAGAAAAATGAAACTTGGTACATCCATAGGACATCTCAGGGCAAACAGAAAAGTCAATGACAGCCACACCCTAAACTCAACAGGAAGTCCGCCATGTGGGGTTAAACGCGCGGCCACTAAAATCGCACCCCTTGCGCAAAAAGATGCAAATCATTGTGTTTTAATCTAAATGGCCCCAAATTTGGTGAGTATCATCTAGACACGTGTGCCAACCAAAGTTGTGACTTTGTTGTTGATATCTTATCGGGTATGGGTGTGGCAAGCCTGTAACGAGGTGGCCATTTTTGTGAAAATAAAATGTCTCTTAACTCTCAAACGCCTTCTCGGATCGAGTTGGACCCAAAAAGGCGTTTGTGCACATTCATGACCTGAACACAAAGATATGTAAATAAAAGGGTTATCTTTAGAAATGGCTCTCCAGCGCCCCCTACAAACTTATAATGGGACCCAAGAATTTAGTTTGTCATAGAGACATAAAATTTGGTACACACATCTCTTATGTCATGACGAGCATAAAAGCCAATGACAACCACCCCTTATCTATAAATGTGTTGCCATAGCAACGTCCCAAAAATGTGGAAAAAGTCAATGGGAAGAAATTTTTTTAGTTTGTTGTAGGTGAATGAAACTTGGTACACACATCCACCATGGACTTATGAACAAAAAAGCCAATGGGGACTACACCTTATCACACACAGGAAGCCGGCCATTTTGTATTGAAAATGTGAACCGACTTAGAATACACCTCTCTTTTAAAAAACAACAGAAAATAGCTGCTTCATTCCACAGACACCAAACTTGGGCAAAATGAGCTAAACACATGTGTGTAAAATAGACAAGCGTTTTTCTTGTCGTTTTCGCTCGAGTTATATATTTTTTTATTATAATTTGGTATATTTTTTTTTATTTTAATTTTTCTGCAAAATGATCCTCAATTTGACCCAGTAAACCAACAACTAAAAGTCATTTTTATTGGTCCCAGACTTCAAGCCCGGCAAAAAATGTATGTATTTGAAGTCTCCGAAAAAAAAAATACGAAAAATGACTCAGTGGCGGCCCCTAGAAAAGTCAAAATACATTGGGCCTATGGAAAATGAAAGTAAAATTTTCCAATGTAGAAATACAAAACTTGGTACATCCATAGGACACCTCAGGGCAAACAGAAAAGTTTATTACAGCCATACCGTAAACTCAACAGGAAATCTACTATGTTGGGTGGAATGCGTGACCACCTAAATTGCACCCCTTGTGTCTAAAGGCTTTTAATCTAAACAGCTCCAAATTTGGTGAGTATCATCTAGACACGTGTGCCAAAAAAGTTATCAATTTGTTTTTTGATACATTTGTGGCTGTGGTCGTAATGAGTCTGTGAAGAGGCAGCCATTTCTTTGGGAAATAAATGCTATTTCCCAATTGCCAGGATCCTTCCTTTGAGGAGGCCCCTCCAGAGCCAAGACTAGAGTCTTAGAAAACTCCTCAGAATCCTTTGTAACCTTGTACTTTTAGAAAAGTTATATTTACATTTTGCCTTTTTAAACAGGGGGGTGCAGCGATTCCTGAGTCATCTCAAATCTCCAGCCAGTACTTTGTTTTTCTCGCCTTAGCCCAAGCATAATCTATTATTTTCAAAGGTTCAGACAGCTCCCAGGAAAACCAGGGATTGTGGAGACCTTTAACTCTAAATTACAAGGTGGTGTAGCAGGCCCCAGCAGTAGCACAGGCCCGGTTATTTGACATTACCGTGAAGTTTACGCTTTAAAGCACGAAATGCAATCCTCCGAGTGCATGTGTCCCCGCGGTCTCAAGGGAGGTGAGGGCCTTTATCGCCGCTTGCGGCTTTAATTTATTATTATTATTAGTCCCAAGCCTGCCATGCAGGGGACTATTGTAATTGCTGCGCAGCACTCACTAGTAATCCCCAAGTGACGGACAAATGAATGACAAGCAAATCTCGTCATTCATTTGCACCTGCATGTTTGTGGCTGACACCGCCGTAATGAAAATACATTACGCCAATGACCCTGACAAAACCTTTTTTTGTCATAGAGTCATGAAATTCAATACACATGTTCGTCATGACAAGGTTAACAAAAAATAATATTATGGCCATGCACTATCTCCTCGTAGGGATTTTAACCAACTGAGCTAAAAATTGCTCAGCCTAATCTAGACAAGTGGGGCTTTTAAAGTTATCCAAATTCTTCGTAGATGAAACCCGGAGTGGCGGTGCCTCAAACTTAAACTAAATTTTAGGAAATTTTACACCTCTTAAATTGTTATAATTTGCAAATTCCGATTTGGCTCAAAGTTCAATGAATTTGTTAGTAGTAAGGCATAAACATTTTTGAATTGAGCGCCCCCTATAGTTATGCAAAAAAAATAGACAAAATTTTGCCTAACTCTATTTGTGTTATAGTGTAAACCGCCCAAATATTCATCATGGCAAAACACTTAAATATAGGCATCTCCTAAATAAATACAGTGGGGATCGAAAGTTTGGGCACCCCAGGTAAAACATTTTATTAATGTGCATAAAGACACCAAGAAAAGATGGAAAAATCTCCAAAAAGTTAGATTTTATTTCCATCATTTACACTTTCAAAATAACAGAAAACAAATAAATGGTGTCTGCAAAAGTTTGGGCACCCTGCAGAGTTAAAACCTGTTAGAGAGCAACGTCCCGGTACCGTCACGTAAACACGCTACAAAAAAGCGTCTTTTTTGCACTAATACCTTACCATACAAACCATAACAACCTATATACCAATTTAAAGCTTAAAGTCTCATCTTTCCAGCAATATAAACCATTTCAACACATTACAACCACAGCGCCGACACCAAAGCCTTTTTTACAGACAAGCACAAAGTTTAGTTTAGATTGTTCCTACCTTGGCTGGCTGTTTTGGACTGAAAACCGCACCAAATCCTGAAAGCTTGGGCTCTGTCTGTCCGTAAAGCTCCAGGGAATAATATCCAGTAAAATAATTAGGTCCACAAAACATGTTATATCCTCCAACGCTCAAAAACTGCAGCAAAGTATTTCCAACTTGAAATCAGCAGCGCCATTTTTGTCATTTCTTTGATAATAAAAGCCATAAGTCCTTTTAAAACCGGGAAAAAGCTAGTAGAATGCTAACAGGAAGTGTTAGCCTTCGATTGACACCTTTTAGCCAATTCGGACGAGTTTTGAGCAGGCTGGTCCTACACATCCGCCTATGGCGCACAGACTCTGCGGCCATTACGCATCATCTAAACGCTTCTAGCACGTTCCTTGTTCTCCGTATATGGTCATCATGACGATAGACGGATAGCCAATGATCTCCCGAGTCTAACAGTACTACCCACGTGGGGGTTTCCTTTGGCCTGAGGCTTCTCCTTCTCAGCGTAAACACACTGCTGCTCCATGAGAGAGCTTGTGCGTCATATGACGCAGCGCATGTTTATTGTGCTTTTACAGAGTTTTTTGCGTAAAAACTATGGCAAAACTTACAAAAATAATAAAATACTTGTTAGAGGATGTAGTGGAGGCATGTGCATTTCTTTTTATTGCTATTTTGGAAGAGCAGCAGTCGAAAGACAGCGTTTAGAGGGGGGAGGGGCAGATGTGGTCTGATGTGAAAGCTCAAGATATAACACCTGTATTTCCTTTCACAGAGGTGCAGTAACAGTAACAGAAGAAAAACCCCAGTAAAATGCTCCACGTGACATGCTCTTGTGCTTTCTGCAACAAGAGACAATGTTGCACATATATTGTAACATTGACACATATTTTGTAACACTGACCAACAGTTTTATAACCTATGTATATAGTTTCCAGTATAATTTTTATGTGTGGATATTATTCCAAAATATATATTTTGGCCCATAACACTCATTTTGACTATTTTTAATGTAAATATGTCCATTTTATTGTGTTATTATTATGGAATATTAATTTTCATAACTAATATAGTGATTATGTTTGTAAATACAGATTCCTCTAGATGTAAGCTTTCAGTAGAGCCCTCATTGATGCCTGTGGGTTGAAGCATTCAGAACTTATTGCACTTTTTCATACGTTTTCCAAATGTGTCCAATTTGGATAAATCTTGGATAAACTATGGTCCCTCTATAAAACGCATGGACCTACCAACATAAAAACTGGTGTAAAAATTCATTTTTACAGATATTCTTTCAAGTTTGAAATGTGAGCAGTCATCAAGTTATTATTTTGGCCCATAGTGGGTTTTAGTCCTCAGCTACCTCCTGAAGCCTTTGACACCTTTATTTTCACTAAATATTTCAGGCGAGAACACAAAAAATCATTTTTTCTGTGTGTTCCAAAGTGTATAAAATTGTATCAGTAGTACTTAGAGAGATTCTGACTGTTGTGGGTGAAACTAGAGGTTGTTACCTTTACAAAGAGCCCACACTTGTATTTAAATTCCAAAGGGTTCAATAACAGCAGTCATTTTAATTTGGAGAGGTCACATTACACACAATACAGCCAAAATGACCCCCGATTTATAATACCTTGTACTGCCCCCTTTGGCAAGTATCACAGCTTGTAAACGCTTTTTGTAACTAGCCAAGAGTCTTTCAATTCTTGTTTGAGGTATCTTTGCCCATTCTTCCTTACAAAAGACTTCCAGTTCTTTGAGATTTCTGGGCTGTCTGTCACGCACTGCTCTTTTAAGGTCTATCCATAGATTTTAAATTATGTTGAGGTCAGGAGATTGTGAAGGCCATGGCAAAACCTTAAGTTTATGCCTCTTGATGTAATCCACCGTGGATTTTGAGGTGTGTTTAGGATCATTATCCATTTGTAGAAGCCATCCTCTCTTTAACTTCAGCTTTTTCACAGATGGCATCAAGTTAGCATCCAAAATTTACTGATATTTTATTGAATCCATTTTTCCTTCTACTCGTGAAATGTTCCCTGTGCCACTGGCTGCAATACAACCCCAAAACATGATCGATCCACCACCATACTTAACAGTTGGACAGAGGTTCTTTTCATTAAATTCTGTGCCCTTTCTTCTCCAAACATACCTTTGCTCATTCCGGCCAAAAAGTTCTATTTTAACCTCATCGGTCCACAGAACTTGTTTCCAAAATGCATCAGGCTTGTCTGTATGTTCATTTGCAAACTTCAAATGCTGATTTTTGTGTTGAGGAGGTAGAAGAGGTTTTCTTCTGATGACTCTTCCATGAAGTCCATATTTGTACAAGTATCTCTTTATAGTGGAATAGTGTAGAACAACTCCAGTGTCTGCCAGATCTTTCTGGAGGGATCGTGCAGTCAAACGTGGGTTTTGACTTACTTTTCTCACAATCCTGCGAGCCGTTCTGTCTGATATTTTTCTTGGTCTTCCAGATCTTGCTTTAACTTCCACTGTTCCTGATGACTGCCATTTCTTAATTACATTCCGAACAGAGGATATTGGCATCTGAAAACGCTTTGCTATCTTTTTATAGCCTTCTCCTGCTTTGTGAGCATCAACTATTTTCAGTTTCAGTTTTCTAGACAACTGCTTAGAAGAACCCATGGTGCTGATTGTTGGGGCAAGGTCAGATGAGTCTGGGCATTTAAAACCTCTGGGATTGACATCACCTGGTCTAATCAGACGATGATTGAGAACAATCCATACTGTCAGGTCCTAGCTTGCCAAAGGGGGCAGTAGAAGGTATTAACTCTGCAGGGTGCCCAAACTTTTGCAGACACCATTTTTTTGTTTTCTGTTATTTTGAAAGTGTAAATGATGGAAATAAAATCTAACTTTTTTGACTTATTATAAGGATGTCTAATCTGTCATTTGATGCCTTTTGGAAATTTTTCCATCTTTTCTTGCCGTCTTTATGCACATTAATAAATTTTTTTACCTGGGGTGCCCAAACTTTCGATCCCCACTGTAGATAACATATACATTGGCAGCCTTTATACAGAACCCACAGTTTAACCTTGGCACCAGCACCAGGTTGTGACGGCGAGGGAAGATCATCGCCGCTTGCAGCTTTAATTGTAATTCCTACTCCTGTCCAGTTGGTGGTGAAAGTACATATTAATTTGCAATTATCTTGAATCGTCTCGTCTTTGCCACGCTGCATTCAGTTAACACTCAACAGGGCAGACAGATCTACAGAACAGCAATTTTTTGTTATTTCCTTTTGTAGTCGGAATCATATTGTGTAATATACTGCATTTTATACCTGCCTGTTAGAGCACAAAATATCCTTTTGCTGTCAGTGCTAAAAAAAATCTCTGCTTTGTGTTGTACATAAAGTGCCCTTTTGTTCATCTGTTCATACATAAACCGATTAATCTGTCCTCTAAGCTCGTCTTGTAGCCTAATTTCTTAGAATGTGAGTAAAACAAAAGTGAACAAAAGTAGAAGTATTATTAGAGTATAAAATGAAAAAAATATATTTTACGCCTTGGCCGTCAAAATGGTGGAGAGTGAGAAAGTGTAGGACATTTTAGGTGGAACTGACCTGGAACACAGATGTAGGGCAGGCAGTTTAAGTCATCAAGGCAGCCCCTCCTGTTGACCTGGCACAGATGGTTACTGGGGCAGGGGTTGGGGTTACATGGATGAATGATTTCCTCGATGATGCTGTTTCCAAGGGAACTGGGAGCTGAGAGAGAGAGGAGAGAGAGAGAGAGAGAGAGAGAGAGAGAGAGAGAGAGAGAGTGAGAGAGAGTGAAGCATTGGCTATATAGCACATATAAAATATCATATAATCTCTTTATTATTCAGGTGCTTCAGTGAACCCAATTGAATTATACTGACAATACCACAGGTGGACACACTTAAACTAAATGGGACACTGGTGCGTTAGATGGAATATTGGTAGGTTAAAAGTGTGTTCTAACTCAGTAAAGCTCTTTTATTGTGGTTTGTACTGGGCGGCAACTCACTGAGGTATCTGTGGAGGGGGATGCAGCGCTCAGGGTCGTTGATAGGTGAGAGCAGATCACAGATTCTCTCTGGAGTCTGTCCTTCATGGAAGCGTTTCCTGTCGCCACACTGAGTCAGGATCTCCACACAGTCAGACCTGGAAACAGGGGAGAAGGACATGTTTGAAACTCAAAAAACTTGTTTCTATGCACTTTATTGTCCCTAGTGCTTGGGTCACTATGACAATTTCTACAACGTTAGCCAGTAACCTTAGCACTCTCTACAGCACTCTATTATGGATGATAAGGTTGAAAGGATACTCATAACTAGCAATAAATTTGTGAGTTGTATTATTTATTTACTGCTCATGGAAGCGGACTTTGTTGAAGGGTGCCCACAATTCCTCTGTTTTTAAGTCGTTTCAACCAAAAACGGGGAGAACTAGCCTGATTGAGTGCAGCAAAATGAGCAAAATGGAGAAAAAATGTATTTTCAAGTGTAAAGTGTTCCTTAGTACTAAATATGATTCTGTTTTTAATATACCCCTCCTTTCTTTTAACCTTTGATCTAGTTCCCTTGTGACCCCTTTGGCACCATGTCTCTTATCTTTAACCACATCAACCCTGTATGTGTGTGTGTGCTCATTAAACTAATAATGCTTTAAACCATACACTCTGACATGTTTATGTTTTCTCTTTTCTATTAATATGTGCCTATATGTATTAATATAACATCCCCTACATGATTATAAACCATACAAAATATAAACCATAAGACACTTAACATAAACTCATGCATGAATGAATAACTAAATAAGTATACAAAAAAAAAAAACATAACATCAAAAATGTTATGGGGCGGCAGTAGCTCAGTGGGTAGAGCGGTCGTCTTTCAACCGGAAGGTAGGCGGTTCGATTCCCACTCTCCCCACAGTTCATACTGTCGTTGTGTCCTTGGGCAAGACACTTAACCCACCTTGCCTCCAGTGACTGTAACACTGGTAATGTAATGTAAGTCGCTTTGGATAAAAGCGTCTGCTAAATGAATAAATGTAAATGTAAATGTAAAATATTACACTACAAATGTCGATGTGTCCTTTGGCAAGACACTTAACCCTCCTTGCCTCCAGTAGTGTTCCAGCTGTGACACTGGTGTATGAATGTGTGAGAATGTTTGGGTATGGTCGGAGAGTCCGTAGGCGTAAAATGGCTGCCACGTCTCTGTCAGACTGCCCCAGGGCAGCTGTAGTCACAGCTCTACCGTCCCACCACCAGTGTCTGACTTTTAACTAGGACCTACAAAATTCATGTTTAGAATCTGGTATAGAAGTCTTCTTTGGTTCTCTGCTTTTTCTTTCGGGAAATGATTCTATGCTGTAGATTTATCATAATTTTTAATAACAGTAAAGCGCGTAAAACGCTATCAGTGCTGGCATTTTGCCATCACAATTACGACGTACAGATGCATGTTGATGACGTAATCTTTGCTGTCCCAATTCTGCACACTTACATCAAAGTGCACTTCCACCAAGTACACCCTTCACGGGAAGACCGCAGGGCATAGTGTGGGTATTGGGACAGGGCCTTTTTATGTGACTAATAAGTCTGTGCCTTGAGAACACATGATGTCTATGATTAGAGTGACGGTTTACGATAGTTTGTGGGAAAATTCTTTGGTTATAACTCCATCTTCTACCAAGACCTAGCAGTCTTTTCAGCATATCATAAATTTTCTTACCGTTTTGAACACTTCAAATCCTTTGACACATTTATGCAAACTATTATGTACAATTGCCATTTCTAAAAATTGGTATGGTTATACATGGTATGCGGTTGTGAAGAGGTAACTTCTACAGACAAAAGCATGGCTGTGCCATGGGATCACTGTCTCCCCGATTGTGGCTCACCTGTACATGAAGGAAGTGGAGAACATCTCTGATCTCTTTCCCAGGTGCACTGCCCAGTCACTGGTTCAGATATGTTGATGACACTTCGCACAAAATCACAACCCAGGAAGTAGAAGCTTTCACAGAGCACATCAACGCAGTGGACAAGAACATTAGGTTCACCTGTGAAGATGCCATAGACAACCGTCTGGCTTTCTTAGACTGTGCAGTGGTAATTTGTGAGGACAAGACACTCCAAGTAGAAGTGTATGGGAAGCCAGCAGACATGGATCAATATTTGCCGTTTGATTCCCATCACCCTCTGCTGTGATTCATCAGGACTCATCAGCACACAGAGCACATGAGGTGCCCACATCATAAGAAGGTAAAAGGGAAAGAAGAACAACACATTTGTAAAGCCCTGAGAGTCTGTGGATACCCTAGATCAGGGGTCTTCTACTAAAATCAGCCGAGGTCCATTTAGTTAACTTTCCTTACAGTGAGGGGTCCAAAAAATTTAAACTAAAGGATATGTGTTTAAATATAATTCTTTAAAGTAAAGTCTCACTTATTCCACACTTACAGCCTCTTAAACAATATGGAGATGAATGTAGGTAATCCACTGTTGTCTGTATTTTTTCCTTTGTTTACATGAGGAGGATGTTTGAGTGTTTAGCTTTTGTGTTGCATTTAGGGCAATTGTTTTCTTTATAAATAAATTCATGTGTTAAAACATATATTAAAATGCTAAAAGTGTTATGTCATTTCAAAGTATTTTGCATAAGTTTTTTATGATTATTTGCAGTGGTGGACGAAGTACACAAATCAAGTACTTGAGTTAAAGTACAGATACACTAGGTAAAATATTACTTCAGTAAAAGTAAAAGTACTCCCTTTTAACTTTCACTTGAGTAAAAGTACAAAAGTATTTGCCTTCAAATGTACTTAAGTATCCAAGTACTATCATTTATTATGGCTATAATGCCTTTATAGATTTTTTTTTATAGATTTTGTCTCTTGCCCCCTTTAGGCGCCAGGGTTTATTTTAAAAAATACAGATTTTTGAGATCCAAATTTCAAAAGGCTGTGGTTTGAAAATGATAAGAGATAGAGTCCTACTCTAAACTAGAAAAATGTCAAGTATGACCCAAAGTATATAAGTAAATAAAGTTTAAGCATAAAATTTGCATCTAATTTGCATACCATGACATTATATATTGGCAGTTATGTTATTTACAGTACATACACACTAATGAACATATTATAATTTTTTTTTCTTATTCTGAAAAAAAAAATTATAACAGTAATTTGTAAAAGCAACATTACCAAAATAAAGAATAACTACAACTTCTAATAAACCATAACTAGTAAAACGTATGCAAATAGTTATGAGAAATATACACATGTACTGTATGTGTGTGGTTGCAGTTGCTTTATCTTTTCTTATCCATCCATGTGGCATAGTTAATAGTTTTTTAGAGTGTGGGACCTCTCATAAAGCACAGCACACAGCCATCACTTTTATTACGATCGCTGCTTTGATTAGTGCATTCTCGCTGACTATGTTTACCCCTGCCTCTCCCTCCTCGACTGGGTAAAGTGTCAGGATGACCAACACGTATTTGTCCCAAACAGCTGTCAATAGAGGTCGCATTATTCCCAAACACCCTGTCACTACTGCGGCCATGGCAGTACACGCGCCCCGGCTTATATCACCTGTGCTAAAGGTAAAGCTGCAGGTGCTAAAGGTAAAGCTGCAGGTGCTACGCGCTCACGGCTTCCCTTCCCAACCTCCCCTTCACTACCGCGGCCAGAGCGACTAGTTTTCCTCCCGTTTCTTTCACTGATGTTTGGCAAAATGTGGGAAAAACAGCGTGTGCTTTATGAGAGACACTGAGAAAGGCACGAGCAGCGGCTCCGCTGTCCAAGTTACACACTCACTCACTCTCGCTCATTCTCACTTTCACTCGGCTGAAAAGACTCTAAAGGTAGATGTTCTCCCTCAGAATCAGAGTCAGCCATTACTAATACCAAAACCTCATCACAGGTGTATTTTTTATTTGTTATTTTCATGTTTATCAGCTCGCGTGTAGAGAATGAGGCTTCTATTGAGCCGGTCCTGACACTCCCACTGATTCAAGATTCAAGATTCAAAGTGTTTATTGTCATGTGTACATACAGAAAGCATGTTTCCCTGTACAATGAAATTCTTACTTTGCCGTCCACAGTAAAATGTCACACAAGTAAGTAAAAATAAAAAATAAGATACAAGAGGGCAAAATACAATAAAATACAAGAGGGCAAAAGGAGTAAAGTAGTAAAGTGAGGTAGTGCAGTTGTGATGGTGTAAAGTGACATGTAAAGTAAAGTGACGGTGTAAAGTAAAGTGAGGTAGTGCAGTAGGTAAACAATTGTTCATGTAATGTTGTGATTGTGATTGTAGACTCCTATCTGCTGTTTAGGAGTCTTATGGCAGAGGGAAAGAATGAGTTCTTCATTCTGGAAGTCCTGCATTTCACACTTCTGTACCTCCGTCCTGAGGGTAGAAGTGTGAACAGACCATGTTGGGGGTGGGAGGGTCTTTGAGGATGGAAGCAGCTCTTCTGTGGACTCTGCGGTGGTAGATGCTCTGCAGAGAGGGCAGTGGAGTCCTGGTGATCTTCTGCGCAGTCTTCACCACTCTCTGCAGGCGTTTGCGGTCCATGACAGAAGTGCTGCCGTACCACACAGTGATGCAGCTGGTCAGGACACTCTCAATGGTGCAGCTGTAGAAGTTGCTGAGGATCTTGGGCGACATGCCAAACTTCCTCAGCCTCCTCAGAAAATACAGCCGCTGTTGAGCCTTCTTGACCAGCTGCGTGATGTGAGGTGTCCAAGTGAGGTCCTCATTGATGTGGACACCCAAGTATTTGAAGCTGCTCACCCTCTCCACTTCAAGTTCCCGGATGAACAGTGGCTGAGGCGTTCTCCTCTCTCTCCTCATGTCCACTATCATCTCCTTTGTCTTGTCCGTGTTGAGGGTGAGGTTGTTGTCTTCACACCATGACACCAGACTGGCCACCTCCCTCCTGTAAGCTGCCTCGTCACCGCCAGCGATGCGTCCTATCACTGCGGTGTCGTCAGCAAACTTCAGGATGATGTTGTCCTTGTGAGAGCGACACAGTCGTAGGTGTACAGGGTGTAGAGGATGGGGCTGAGTACACAGCCCTGTGGAGTACCAATGTTTGTGATGGTGCTGGCTGAAGTCCTATTACCAATCCTGACAGACTGAGGCCTGCCAGTCAGGAAATCTAGGAGCCAGTCACAGAGGGTGGGGTGCAAACCAAGTGTGGACAGTTTGTGGGTGAGTTTGTGTGGATGACCGTGTTGAAGGCGGAGCTGTAATCTATAAAAGTATCCGTATGTATGAGTCCTTGTTCTCCAGGTGTGACAGGGAGTAGTGGACAGCAGTAGCGATAGCATCCGAGGTGGACCTGTTGGGTCGGTAGGCATACTGCAGGGGGTCAATGGTGTCGGTATGCTGCTCTGAATGTGGGCCAGCACCACTCTCTCAAACACTTCATAATGATTGGAGTGAGTGCCACTGGCCTGTAGTCATTCAGGCAGGTGGGTGGGTTCTTCTTGGGCAGGGGACGATGGTCGTGGTCTTGAAGCATGGTGGTACAATGCGCTGGCTGAGGGAGAGGTTGAAGATGGAGGTGAAAACATCAACCAGCTCGTTGGCACATGCTCTGAGGGCCCGCCCAGGAATGTTGTCTGGTCCTGCTGCTTTGCGGGGTTGATCTTCCTCAGAGCTCTGTGTACCTGTGTTGTTGAGATGGTTGGTGGAGGGAGGGGGTTGGGTGATCCAGGTGTGTGTGAGCTCCTCTCTGCAGTGTTGCTGGGAGCCTCAAAGCGTAGAAATTGTTGAGGTCATCCGGCAGGCTGTCTGTTGATGCGATGTTGTTGGTGGTGGTCCTGTAGTCTGTGATGTGCTGCAGGCCTTGCCACATCCGCCCTGAATCAGTAGAGTAGAAGCTGTCCAGCTTCTCTCTGTACTGCCTCTTGGCCGCTGTGATGGCTTTTCTCAGTCCATACTGCAGCTTTGTACTCGTTCTCATTGCCTGATCTAAATGCAAGAGAGCGAGCACGCAGCATGTGACGTACCTGACTGTTTATCCAGGGCTTCTGGTTGGGAAACTTCCTGATTTGTATGGTGGGCACGATGTTATCAACACAAGTGCTGATGTACCCAGACACATACTCAGCATAATCCTGTACACTGATGGAAGAGTCCTCCACAGTGGCTGCAGCTTTAAACACATCCCAGTCTGTCAGTGCAAAACAATCCTGCAGGGTGATCTCGCTCCGGGTCCAGAGTTTGATCTGTTTGGTGACAGGGTGTGCTTGTTTCAGTCTTTGTCTGTAAGCAGGGTACAGGAACAAAGAGATGTGGTCCGAGTGTCCGAAGTGGGGCGGGGTGCAGCCCTGTATGCACCACGTATGTTGCTGTAGACGTGGTCAAGAGTGTTTTTATCACGGGTGGGAATGTCAACATGCTGGTGGTATTTGGGGAATACAGTCCGCAAACTACAGTGGTTGAAGTCACCAGCAACAATAAAAACAGCGCCAGGATGAGCCGTTTCTAACGCAGCTGATGACGTCATGGAGTTTGCTGAGTGCTGCTGTGGCGTCAGCGCCGCGGGATGTAAACAGCGGCCAAAAACACAGCAGTAAATTCCTCGGTATGTAATACGGACGGCACTTTAGCAGTAATAACTCCACATCTGGTGAACAGTGCTCGTCAACAGTCTGTATATCTTCGCACCACGAGTTGTTTACAAACACACACACACCCCGCCTTTAGACTTACCGGATGCCGCCGTGCTCGGTCGCCTCGGTGAAGCGAGTGAGTCTGTAGCTGAATGGCGTTGTCCGGGACCTTGTCTGAGAGCCAGGTCTCGGTGAAAATCAGGGCAGCACTCTCTGATTTCCGATGGGTTGAGATCCTGGCTCGTAGCTCGTCCAATTTGTTTTCCAGGAACGTACATTCGCTAACAGGAGGCTGGGTAGCGGTGGTCGGCTAGCGCGAGCTTTAGCCTAGCATGTAGCCCTCCTCTTGCCTCGCTTGCGTCGCCGTCTCGGCACTCTCCTGGGGTCAGCGAACTCACTCGAGACCGGTGCTTCGTGGCCCTCGGGGTAAAAGTTTTGGTGGTATGGGCGAACAATGAGCTGCAGCTCCAGCGGAATAGAACCACTAAAAACAAAGTTTCGTGAGTTGGCGATGTCCAATAATGCCTGACGGTTGTATGTTAGCAGTGCATGGCATTTGTGCACTGCAGAAAGAACGAAAAACACGAAAAACATACAAAAAAGAGAAAAAGTTCGAAATTTTAGCGCGGAGCTGGCAAACACGTCTGCCTCGGGGGGCGCCATGGTGTATCTTTATCTATCTGAGACGCGTCTTTGAGATCTTCTTTTACAAAAAATTTTAATGGCAACACAAGGAACGACTATTTTTGCAAAATGTAATTGAGTACGTTGAAATGTAGTGAAGTTAAAGTAAAAAGTATCCCTTAATGGAAAAACTACTTAAGTACAGTAACGAATTATATTTACTTCGTTACTGTCCACCACTGATTATTTGTTAGTTTAGTTTAAAAATGTTACCGAATTATTCAACTTCCGGTTTGCCGATGCACTTCCGGTTTACGGTCACGGTAAACAGACGCATGGGAAAGCTAGTATGGTGTGAATCAATCTGTCGCCATCCACCTTGAGGCACTTTGAAGGCAATGCCGTAAGTTTGTTAATGTATAGATATGTGTTTAGATATCTATATTCGTCATTGTTAAGTTAAAATGTGATGTTTATCAGGTAGACAAATGCACTTTATTTTGTGTAACAGTCAGCTCAGTTTTCTAAGAGCATGTTATAAATGTTCTGCAGTTTTCACCATCTGGAGAGGGAAATAAACGTAACAAAACTTCTTCTGTGGTCCGGTCCTTCTTCAATGGTTTAGCTTGGTGTTATATCAATGACACTACAGTGAAAAGGCAGCATTCAGTGCTTCGCTCGTGGTCAAAATGCTAGCAAAGCAAATACAGAAAATTGATGCAGAGCTACAAGTGCTAACATTACAAAGAGAAGCAGCCGCAGCAGTAGCTGAAGCAGAAGTGTTAGAGGAGGCAGAAGCATTACAAGATGGATTTAAGAGCAGAAAATCAGTATTGGACAGAGTAAAAAGAGAAATAACAAATGAGTTTGTGGAGTCTCAACTTAAGTAAACCTCAAGGCACAAGCCACCTGTCATCAAAATGGGCTCTCAGATGGCATGTTCATAACCTGGCATGTAACTGAAGATGACATTTCAGACACAGACCCACCACTTGTCAGCAGTAGGCCAAAACAATATGACAACTTCACAGATTTGCCTTTTCAAAGCGTATCCTTTAGCCCTCCTAAAGTTGAGACTAAACCAAATGTTGCACAAACAAAGAAAGCTTTTAATCCATCCTCAAGCCCATTCACGCCTCGTTTTAATACCCCTGCAAGCGTGTCACATCCAGCTGAGCCATTTGCACAATACATGGCTCGTCGTGACCGTACATGACGTCGTGATCACTTCAGGTCTCTACCAGTATGATGATAGGCCAGAAAACTTCAGAGCATGGTACTCCTCGTTCACTGGCGCTAAACATATCTCTGTGAACAAAACGAACATTACACCCCCTAACAAAGATATTAACAAGAACTGCCCACTGCACAATAAACCACATCCACTCAAGAAATGCAGGACATTCAGGAACAAACTATTGGACAAAAGAAAGGCCTTCCTCAAAGAGAAGGGAATCTGCTTCAAGTGCTGCTCTTCAGACACTCATCTCGCTAAGGACTGTTAATCTACAGTAAAGTGCTCTGAATGTGAGAGTACAAGCCATGCATCCTGGTCCTCCATCACATATCTAAAAGGCTCCTTCCCCTGCTCAAGTTGATGGTGGGGAGGGAGAAAACCACTCGGACAACGTCACCGTAACTACAAGTTGCACTGAAGTGTGCGTCAAGGTCAGTGGGGTCGTTCTTGTTCAAAAATATGCCTCACATGGGTGTACCCTAAAGGTTACAAAGAAAGTGCAGTTAAAGCTTATGTTGTCCTCGATGACCAGAGTAATCGTTTCTTAGCTAGGCCGGAGTTCTTTGAACTGTTTAACATTAAAAATGAGCCCGTGTGCTACAACCTAAGAACCTGTTCTGGCCTTGTTGAAACATGGGGCAAAATGGCTGAAGGCTTTCAGATTGAGTCTTTAGATAGGTCAGTAGTTATCCCAGTTCCTCCTATTATTGAATGTCAGGACATTCCCAACAATAGGAATAAAATCCCAACTCCAAGTGCTATACTGCATCAGCCACACCTTAGGTCCATAGCAAAGTATATTCCAGAGCTAGACCCACTAGCCACTAGGTCGCCCCTCTGCCCTTTAAAGAACCTCGCAAGCAGATGACCAACAATAGAGAACTAGCAGTCAGTCGGTTTTCTTCCCTAAAGAGAAACTTGCAAAGGAAACCCCACATGCAGCAACAATATGTGGAATTTATGGAAGGTATCTTCTCCAGCGGTCACGCCGAAGTAGCACCCGCATTTAAGCAAGGAGAAGAGTGCTTGTTTCTTCCAACATTTGGGGTTTACCACCCTCCAAAGCCCAACAAAATAAGGGTAGTATTTGATTCCAGTGCCCAGCACTCGGGTGTCTCACTCAACAACGTGCTCCTAACCGGCCCTGATCTAAACAACAGTCTCGTCGGAGTGCCCCTTCGCTTCAGAAAAGAAAGTGTTGCCATCATGGCCGACATACAGCAAATGTTTCACTGTTTCAAGGTGCGTGAAGACCACCGAAACTACCTCCGTTTTCTGTGGCATAAGGACAATTATGTTGACAAAGAGGTTATTGATTGAATGAAAGTCCACGTGTTTGGTAACTCACCATCTCCTGCTGTAGCTGTCTATGGACTGCGCAAAGCCACTCAGGCGGAAGAAAAAGACTGGTGCTGATACAGTCAAGTTTGTGGAGAGACACTTTTACGCCGATGACGGCCTGATCTCTGTGCCTTCTCCAGCCGAAGCAATTGACTTGCTCCAAAGAACTCAAGCCTCACTTGCCGAGTCTAATCTGCGCCTGCACAAGTTTGCTTCTAACTCACGGGCAGTCATGCAAGCCTTTTGCCCTGAAGATAAGACCTGGATCTTGGTGGCGAGGAAACGCTGTCACAGCGGAGTCTAGGTCTCATTTGGGAAACAATGACGGACGCTTTCACTTTCTCAGCGGCCACCACAAAAAAGCCATTCACTCGGCGCGGTGTCCTGTCATCTGTTAATAGTGTTTATGATCCTCTGGGCCTATTAGCACCTGTCACTATCCAGGGAAGGGCTCTGCTCAGAGAACTCACTTCAGAAACCTCGGATTGGGACTCGCTACTTTCGGAAGACAAGCAAAGCAAATGGGAAGCTTGGAGAGATTCCCTCACAGACTTAGAAGATCTCCATGTCCCAAGAACTTACACTTCTACTTCCCTCAGTCAGGCAAAACACAAAGAACTGTGTCTATTTTCAGACGCTTCAACCAAAGCCATAGGCGCTGTAGCCTACTTAAAAGCAGTTCATTCAGATGATAAAGTTGAGGCAGGATTTGTCATGGGCAAGGCAAGACTATCCCCCCAGTCGGAACCCACTATACCGAGACTTGAACTGTGCGCCGCCATCTTGGCAGTAGAAATGGCTGATCTTAGGGGGCGGCAGTAGCTCAGTGGTAGAGCGGCCGTCCTTCAACCGGAAGGTAGTAGGATCGATTCCCGCTCGCCCCACAGTTCATACTGTCGTTGTGTCCTTGGGCAAGACACTTAACCCACCTTGCCTTGGAGCGCTGTCCGGCAGCTGCACCGGTGTGGTCTGCAACCTTAGTGTGTCTGTAATAGGTTGCACCACCCTCTCACATTTCACTGCTGATTATATATGCTGTATGTAATTTGGTATGTGACAAATAAAGTAATCTTTATCTTTATCTTATCTTATCCAGGAAGAGTTGGACATACAGTTTGACGCAGTTCATTTCTACACGGACAGTAAGGTAGTCCTTGGCTACATTTCCAATGAATCAAAAATATTCTACACAAATGGACACAACAGAGTGCAGCGCATTCGTCAGTCCTCAAAGCCAGAGCAGTGGCACTATGTACGCACCAAGGAAAACCCAGCAGATCATGCATCGCGCTCGCTGACTCCATCGCAACTAACAAGAACGACTTGGTTCACTGGACCTTCCTTTATTCATCATTCACCTGCTGGGACAAAACAAGAACGCAAAAAGTTTGAGTTAGTTGAACCAGACAAGGACTGTGAAATCAGGCCACAGGTAAAAACCCGTGCTACTCGCCTCCAGGTGCTCACCTGTAAAGGCTTAGAATGTTTCTCCACCTTCAAGTCCTTAGTCAGAGCAGTAGCAGTCCTCATCCACATTGCAAAATCTTCCAATGGTACTAACCCAAACAGTCAATGTAAAGAGTGGCACAAATGTCACTTACCTCATACACCAGACGAAATGTCTCAAGCAAAACATATAATTCTCAAACAGACTCAAGAGGCCGCCTTTGAAAAAGAACTGGTTACCCTCAAAGCTGGTAAATCAGTCGCCAAACAGAGCCCTCTGATAAAACTCAACCCAGTTCTAGACAACGGCATTATTTCAGTAGGAGGCCGACTCAAACACTCAGAAATTGAGAACTTTGAAAAGAGCCCTATAGTTCTCCCCAAAGACAGTCACGTTTCACTCTTGCTCACTCGCCACTATCACGAGCAAGTCAAGCATCAGGGTCGCCATCTGACAGAAGGAGCATTAAGGGCAAAAAAAAAAAGACTTCTTAACTTTGTAATCCACAATTGCGTTATCTGCCGCAAACTTCGTGGAAAACAGGAAGCGCAACGCATGGCAGATCTTCCACCTGAACGGCTTAAAATATTTCCTCCCTTTAGCTACGTCGGCCTTGAGGTTTTCGGGCTTTGGACAGTAACAACCTAACTGACGCTATCGGTTCTGCTTTCGGTACTGGAGGGGAAAAAATTAATGTACTATGTATTTTTGCACATTTTATCTCACCAAACATTTCTAATGTGCGATCATATTAAGACGTTTGTCTGTAAAATCTGCGAGATCTCTCATGTGCGCCGCGGAGGCTGTCTGTGAGTCACACACACACACAACACAACGAGCGCGGCACACGCACACCAGTACGAAAACTCCCGCTTAATACAAAGAGTGACGATGGCGGAGAGAGCCAAACGTTCCAAAGTGTGGTTACACTTCTTTAGAGTTGATGCAGACAACGCTCGTTGTCATAAGTGCAACAAAATGTTTGCATGTAAGGGCGGAAACACAAGCATTCTGTCTAAGCACCTTTCAAAAGTGCATTATGTGCAGACAGAGAAATGCAAAGTTTTCGACTGCCTAGCTACCTCGTCTCTGGTTGTTGCCCCATCTACGTCTGGTATGTATGCTAAAATCATGTTGAATCAACGTTGTTTCACGTCATTTAAAATAAATGTAAAATCTCCCTGGTTTGTTAACCTTATGTAGAAATTCTGTTGATTTCTTTTGGGAGAAATGAGAGAATGAAATCAACATTTGTACCACCGTATGTTCTTTAGCAGAAAAATATAGTTTATTTCATTTGTTTTACACTCATTTGTTCAAACATGGCTGTTTCTTGCACTACAAATAATTGTTTTAATAATTTTACATAAAAAAAATAAAGAAATGTTAATTCTGTTCTCAACTTGTTTTTAAAAAAACACACAACACAAAGTACCGATAAGAATACCGTTAAAGTACCGGACCGTTAAGCAGTATCGGTAAGAGTAGTAATACCGTTAAAACCATAACGATACCCATCCCTACTCATGAGGTGTTGTGCACACTCATGGCCGAAGTCACCGCAATTATTAATGCAAGGCCACTTCTTTCAGTTTCCTCCGACCCAGACAACCCTTTCATCCCCCTCAATGCTGCTAACCCAGAAATCTTGCCTTTTGCATCCTTCTGGGGATTTCCTGGACAAAGACCTTTACACATGGGGGCGGCAGTAGCTCAGTGGGTAGAGCGGCCGTCCTTCAACCGGAAGGTAGTAGGATCGATTCCCGCTCGCCCCACAGTTCATACTGTCGTTGTGTCCTTGGGCAAGACACTTAACCCACATTGCCTCCAGTGACTGTAACACTGGTAATGTAGTGTAATGTAAGTCGCTTTGGATAAAAGCATCTGCTAAATGAATAAATGTAAAATGTAAAAATGTACACCAAGCAATGGAGACAAGTTCAGGCTCTTGCCAACCAGTTCTGGACACGCTGGAGGCGAGTGTACCTACCTTCACTACAACAAAGACAGAAATGGACTGTATCCCGTAGAAACCTGCAAGTCGGTTACCTAGTTCTGCTTAAGGATAAGCAGGCTCCACGCAATAGCTGGCCCATGGCTAGAGTCACTGCCACATTCCCAGGGAAGGACAGTCGTGTAAGGAAGATCGGGGTCAAAGTAAATGATCAAGGCAGTGTAAAGACTTTTATGCAACCAGTAACTGAAGTAATTCTTCCTCTGCCAAAGGACTAATTCCTACAATGTTTAGTCAGGTATAGTGGCCTCATATAGGTCAGGCGGGGAGTGTGTTGCCTTTAGGGCAATTGTTTTCTTTATAAATAAATTCATGTGTTAAAAAATATGTTAAAATGCTGTGTTAATAAGTGGTATATAAGCATTTTGAAGTATTTTGCATAAGTATTTCATGATTATTTGTTAGTTTAGTTTAAAAACGTCCTCTGTGGTCCGGTCCTTCTTCAATGGTTTTGCTTGGTGTTATATCGATGACACTACAGCTTTCATCAAACACAGCTCACAGACAATTGGAAAATCCTACAAAATCAAAAGAAGCCAAAGCTAAGGCTCAAGACCTGGTTGTTTATTGACAACTGAAATCCGGCATATTATGCCTTTTAATACTCCTTCATAAATGTGTAAGAACATTTCAATTACAAAACCATCAATTCAAGCCAAAACATAAATGTTAAACAAATCTGACAAAGATGCAGTCATAATTCATCTCTTTCTATTGTCAATCCTCTGAAAACAGGCACAAGGAAAAATGCACTGAGCATTTCTTTAGCATTAGTAATTGACAATAACTAAAATGTCACTGTTTAATTTGTAGGTTCATCTTAAAACATGTTCAAAATCAGAATACAAAGATTTATGTTCTGTGTTTATGTAATATTTTAATTAAAATATTTATGATCAGTTCTCTAACAGGATTCCCACAGAAAATGACACAACTTAAGGAAGACTTAACCTGTGTCACGCATCTCCAAACCCTCCTTTCACACCTTTTCTGTTTTAATCACCCAAATGAACACATGTTAGGTTCAAATGAACGCGAATAGCGTGAGCTAATTACTCACATTGTTTTTGTAAATGAGGTCAAATATGCGACAAACAGTCAAGTACCTAACTTAGAACAGAATAAAAAAGTTGATAGACAAATTAACAACTCACCATATTATAATACGTCCTCACTTCCCTCTGCACTTGAGTCTTTTTAATCCTGACATGATAACTGTTCAGTCCTGGTTCAGTTCTGGATTCATTCTCTGATTATCACATGGACTGGAGGATAAAGTGCTGTCGTTCAGCTTTGACACTGACACAGAGCTTAGGAGCTGTATTTTCTGATTAAAATAAAAGTTCCCTCTCCGTCCATAACGTCAGTGAATGTAATGTTTTGCTGAGGCTCAACTTTTAGATTTTAGTCCTTTCTAACTCATTATCAGGCTACGCTAAACAATTGCCCAATTGTTAGGCAATTGTTCATACTGTCATTGTGTCCTTGGGCACCTTGCCTACAGTGGTGTTCCAGCTGTAACACTGGTGATTGTTGAAATAGCCCGCTGCTCTGTCCGTAACCATAGTAACCTGAGGACCCGCGCGTGTATACATAGCTGTCCTAGAAGTGCCGGTTCAAAAATATATTTTACACAATGCGATGCGCTTGTAATTATGAATAATGTCTTGCGGCCTCTCGAGGTCAGTGACGGGCCCATCACAAAACAAGGGATGAACACCTGCTACAAAAGGGGCTTTCGATTAAGGTAAAAACAGCTGTTTAAAATACAAATTTAAAGGTTGCATTGAAACGTCCGACGGGGGACGAAGAGAGAGAAAAAAAATTACAATAACTAGTGAGACTAAAACAAGTAATTTAGTTTAAAATTGGTTAAAGATTGTTTTCTTATACTAGATCCAAACTGATGGAGAGAACCTATGTCTTGTGACTATTGTAAGTTAATCCTAAGCTAAATCATAAGTAGATATATTGCGTATGACTCCATGCTCTATGGACAACTCAATACACACGTGGACAAAATATTTGGTACCCTTCGGTCAATGAAAGAAAAACTCAATATGGTCACAGAAAAAACTTTATTCTGACAAAAGTAATAATAAATAAAAATTCTATGAATGTTAACCAATGAAAGTCAGACATTGCTTTGCAACCATGCTTCAACGGAATTATTTAAAAAAAAAACTCATGGAACAGGCCTAGACAAAATTGTTGGTACCCCTAACTTAATATTTTGTTGCACAACCTTTTGAGGCACTGCAATCAGACGATTCCTGTAACTGTCAATGAGACTTCTGCACCTCTCAGCAGGTATTTTGGCCCACTCCTCATGAGCAAACTGATCCAGTTGTTTCCGGTTTGAAGGGTGTCTTTTCCAGACGGCATGTTTCAGCTCCTTCCAAAGATGCTCAATAGGATTGAGGTCAGGGCTCATAGAAGGCCACTTTAGAATAGTTCAATGTTTTCCTCTTATTAACCATTCTTGGGTGTTTTTAGCTGTGTTTTGGGTCATTGTCCTGTTGCAAGACCCATGACCTGCGACTGAGACCAAGCTGTCTGACACTGGCCAGCACATTTCTCTCTAGAATCACTTGATAGTCTTCAGATTTCATTGTACCCAGCACAGATCAAGACACCCTGTGCCAGATGCAGCAAAGCAGCCCCAGAACATAACAGAGCCTCCTCCATGTTTGACAGTAGGGACAGTGTTCTTTTCATGATATGTTTCATTTTTCCGTCTGTGAACATAGAGCTGATGTGCCTTGGCAAAAAGTTCCATTTTTGTCTCATCTGTCCATAGGACATTCTCCCAGAAGCTTTGTGGCTTGTCAACCTGTAGTTTGGCATATTCCAGTCTAGCTTTTTTATGATTTGTTTTCAACAATGTACAACAATGTAGTCCACTTTGGCTCAAACAACGACGGATGGTGCGATCTGACACTGATGTTCCTTGAGCATGGAGTTCACCTTGGATCTCTTTAGAAGTCTTTCTGGGCTCTTTTGTTACCATTCGGATTATCCGTCTCTTTGATTTGTCATCAATTTTCCTCCTGTGGCCACGTCCAGGGAGGTTGGCTACAGTCCCATGGATCTTAAATTTCTGAATAATATGTGCAACTGTAGTCACAGGAACATCTAGCTGCTTGGAGATGGTCTTCTAGCCTTTACCTTTATCATGCTTGTCTATAATTTTCTTTCTATTCTCCTGCGACAACTCTTTCCTTTGCTTCCTCTGGTCCATGTTGAGTGTGGTACACACCATGTCACCAGACAACACAGTGACTACCTGAAGCCCTATAAATAGGCCCACTGACTGATTACAAGATTGTACACACCTGTGATGCTAATTAGTGCACACACCTTGAATTAACATGTCCATTTGGTCACATTATTTACAGTCTTTTCTAGGGGTACCATCAATTTTGTCCAGGCCTGTTCCATGAGTTTATTTTTTAAAATAATTCCGTTGAAGCATGGTTGAAAAGCAATGTCTGACTTTCATTGGTTAACATTCATAGAATTTTTATTTATTATTACTTTTGTCAGAATAAAGTTTTTTCTGTGACCATTGTGAGTTTTTCTTTCATTGACCGAAGGGTACCAACATTTTTGTCCACGTCTGTATATAACAAAATTAGGATTCTTAAAACATGTGTTCTGTGATGGGCAGCATTCAAACAAACTCAGTAAACAAACTAACTTTCTTAATACTGTTAAAGTCTGTGAGAAGACTTAAATAAAAAACTCTGTGCCACGTTAAAAAGAAGGAAAATCTGCATGAGACGCAGAAGAAGAAGAAAATATAAATGGACCTAAAATGAGAAATAAAAGAAAAACCTAAAAGTGTGAATGTGTGTGATTGTGTTGGTTACAACAGTAACAGGATGGTTATTTTAAATAAAAACAACAAACACTAAAGTGGGAGCTAAAAAAAAAAAAAAAGGAAGTCCAAAACTGTGAATAGTTATGAAAAGTGCATATGAACCTGATAACACTGACAATTTTTTTTTTTTTTTACAAATGATTCCTCCTGTGAGCTTCTGGGTCTCTGCCTTCCTCAACAGCAGCATGCCGTCGCTCAAGGACTGCCACGCTCCTCCACACCACCCTACGCGTGCTCCACCAAGGCCTACAAGAAGCTGCCCGGTGCTCAGCGGATCAGACACTAGAAGCGGTAAGATACATAAAACTTAAACATTTTGAAAATGTAATTAGTTTATTTGTCTGTTCTTCATTTGGATGGAAGCCAACTACAACTGTATACCAGTTCAGAAAAGAAGCTTTGACAATTAATATAGCCACCAGTAAGAGCTAATATTAACATAGTTCTTTAAACTAAAATTAAATAATCTTGGTTTACGTCTATGAAAGGAAATACACCTGAGAGCTGGACTAGTGACATGAGTAACTTAACTTCCTGTGACATCACTCTGAACTTGACAAGTGGAGAAATCGGGTACATTTGCAGCGCAGGGCGGACGACTAGAGATTTTGCGAAGGTAAGACTATTAGACCAGCGTTGCCTGCTGACTTGAACCATGCGTACCTCATTTAATTGATCCTCCTGTTATATGTGTTTTCATACAATGTGACGGAGAACACCGTGAGCAGAAACTCACACCTTAGGAGCAAGAGAGTAGCTCCCTTAGGTTCATTTGATAGCCACAGATACATCGATGTCCCTCGAGGTGTCTCTAATAAATATAATGCTAGAAATTAGATGGCAGCTGGATTTAAATCTATTCTCTTTTGAGACAATTTCTACAAATATGGATTGGATTACTCCTCTCTAGTGTTGTCAAAAGACCCGGTACTTCGGTACCAAGTCGGTACTAAAAAAATGTAAACGTCACGGTACCAAGTTTTCTTAAGTACCGGTAGTACCGAGGACCCGTTCAAACCCGGTTCCTTGATGCGCATGCGTGCAGTAGCGCGTCCTCTTTATTAAAGCACTGAGACATGGCGACCGGCGGTGCAGCTGATGTGGTAGCTCTAAATCCACTTGTTGAGAAAAAAGGAGGAAAGAGCCATGTGTGGAAATATTTTGGATTTGCGGCTGATGACGAGGGGAACATCATTGATAATCAAAAACCCATTTGCAAACGATGTCGTCGTAGTTTTCTCTCAAAAGGAGGAAACACATCGAACTTAATAAAACCCCTCAAAGACCGACACCCAGATCTGGTGAAAGAGTTCAAGCAGGTAAGTTTCAAACTAATTTCAAATAGAGCTTCCGTTATGAATTATATATCATATTTTAATTTGAATGTCGGAATCAGTCGGATAGAAATAAACAGCCATTAGTGTAGTAACTTAAATCGTTAGCATCCGTGATGCGGCTAACGCTAATATAATAAGTGTTATAATCAAGATTCTTTATTAACTATTTAAAGCTCCTATACATTAGGGTAAAAAAAAGAAACGGGACGACATAAAGGCGTTTACTGCTTTTACACACTAGAATTGTTTTAATGATTGTATATCCAAAAGGTGTACAAAAATGTATGGGTCAGTGTTTACGTCCTCAAAATCAGTCTCAAAAACCAGTTCTAGCCTAGGCTTATTCTTGGCTGGATAACTAGCAGGTTTAAAAAATAAAATAAAATATGAACACAGTTTGATTAAATAAAGTTGCATTAAAAAAAAACTTATGATAGTAGGCTTAGGCTAGTACCATTCACTAACATTATGCTACTTCATGCATTATCTAACATCAACTTAAAGTGAGTGAATATATTTTCCAACATTAATTAATGTTTGTGCGGAAGTTAATACAAACACTTGATCATTCACATTTATTCATTGTGCATTAAATTAAGTTAACAGATAAAAACTTTTTATTTTATAAATGTATGAGTACATTTTGAAATGTATAATTTTTTATTCATTTTTTAAACTTATCTAGATTTATTATAAAAGCTGAGGTTTGTTATTTAGAGAAAAACTAATGTTTCATTTGTTCAGACTCAGCCCATTTTTGACTTCTATACTTATAAAGTATATTTATTATATTTTCCTTTTACAGCTGCAGGCTGAGGAAGACCATGGAACACCCCCGCAAACTCATAAACAGGCAACAGTTACAGAAGCTTTTCAGTGGCAACAAAAATATGACAAAAACTCACCTGAGGCAAGAAAGCTGAACCGAGCTGTTGCTGAATTCATATGTATGAATAAAGTGCCCATTTATACAGTTCAAAAATGTGGATTCCAACAAATGCTCCATCATTTCAACCCAAAATACCAGCTTCCAAGTCGAAACTTTTTTATGTACACTGAGATTCCCCGCATGTACAATGACACCAGAGACCTCATAATCCAGCATCTCAGAGACAAACCTTTTTACAGCTGCACAACAGATCTTTGGACAAGTAGAACTGCAGACACTTTCATGTCTTTAACTCTGCAGTACATTACTAAATCGTGGGAATTGCAATCCTGGTGTCTTGGCTGTTGTGGTCTCAACACAGACCACACTGCTGAAAGTTTGAAGGAGGCCTTTGAAGAAAAACTTGAAGACTGGAAGTTGGACATTGCAAGAATGTCAGGCATCACAACAGACAATGCCACAAATAACAAAAAAGCCTTTGAGGACTACACCTGGATTCCTTGTTTTGGACACAATCTCCACCTTGCTGTAAATAAGGCATTAGACATAAACAGGGTGTCTGCAGTGCTGTCAAGGCTTCGAAAAACTATTTCTGCCTTTACAAGATCACCAAAACTTTCACGCCAGCTGACCAAGAAACAGAAAGATCTGTCCTCTCCAGACCACAAACTCATTCATGATGAACCCACTCGCTGGAATTCTTCATACGATATGGTGGAACGTTTCTTGGAGCAGCAGCAGGTTGTCTGTGCTGTCCTGGCTGAAGACAGGAAAAAATGGTATCTGATGCCAAAAGACTCAGACATTACAGTTTTAGAAACTGTTAAAGCAGTTCTTGAGCCACTCAGTCCTTTTACTGATGCACTTAGCGGGGAAAAACATACCACCCTGTCTTCAGTCTTGCCGTTACTCTGGAAGATATTTGAGTGTCTCAGTCATGAACAAAGTGACTCTGCATTAGCCCAAGAGATGAAGGAAAAGATACACGAGTATCTTCAGCATCGCTATGATGACCTGCAGCTGCGGTTTCTTTTGAACACTGCAACCTACCACGATTTAAGAACAGCTTTGTCTCTCTAAAGGATGATGTGAAGCAAAGTCTCCTGGATGAGGTGAAGAAAATGGGCAATGAAAAAGAAGGAATTGCATCTCGGGTGTCTGGAGGAGAGTCAAGTAAAGAAGTCAGGCCATCAAAAAAATCCAAAAATGACCTAAAGTTTCTGCTTTCCACCATACAAGGGGAAAAGAAAGAAAAAGGAGAGCCAGCATCCTCAAGTCAAGCACCTCTTTCTGCAAGTGATGAGATAAATGGTGAATTCTTGGTGTACGATCAGATGCCTGAGGTCAGTGCTGAGGATGATCCACTTATCTGGTGGAAAACAAATATGGGTACTCTACCTCAAATATCAGAGTTTGCCAGGAAGTACCTTTGCATTGCTGCATCTAGCTGTTCATCTGAAAGAGTGTTCAGTACTGCAGGGTACATTGTTAGCCCAAGACGCTCAAGACTGAGTCAGGAACATGTTGAAATGTTAGTGTTTCTTTCGGAAAATCTGGAAATGGCAAAGAAAGTAACTTAAGGAATAACTGTGTAGACCAGTATTGATTTGGGGGAAACTTGTTCGAAAAAATGGTTGTTATTTATCTAGTTATTTAATTACTCAAATGTTTACAATCGTTGGCTTGAAATACTTAAATTATGCCATTGTTTCTTGTTTTTTTTACATTTATAATAATATTTTAATTTATAACTTGTTGTTCAGTCATGGCATATTTTGTTTAATTTATAAAAATGTTAAAGTTTATAAATAAGAGTGTTTATTCAGTCATGGCTTATTTTTTTGTTACTCATCTAGTTATTTAATTACTCAAATGTTTACAATCCTTGGCTTGAAATACTTAAATTATGCCATTGTTTTGTTTTTTTACATTTATAATAATATTTTAGTTTATTACTTGTTGGTCATGGCATATTTTGTTTAATTTATAAAAATTGTGTTTTTTAGGTTTGTAATTTTTCATTTATTATTTGTGGAAAAACTTGAAACACAATTTTAAACAAGTATGAAGAATGGCATTGTTTAACTTTATTAATAAAAATAGTGTGTTGTTCAGCTAGCATGTTTTTGTGTTTTGCTTTGGTACCAAGAACCATGAATTTTTATTGGTAAATTTAGTCTAAATTAAACTTTGGTTCGGTACCGAAATTGGTACCGAGAACCGTGGATTTTCACTGGTATCGGTACCGAATACTGAAATTTTGGTACCGTGACAACACTACTCCTCTCTGCTGTAAAGTGTTCGGCTTGTGGAGGACCTACTTGCAGATGACACTGCCTCTGGACTTGCTGTGACAGGGCTTGATCTGCAGAGCGCAGGCCACAGCCTTCCACATGTCGGGCAGGCACTTGCGGATGTCCAGCACTGGGATGTTCATAAAGGGCATCTTGATCGTCCCATTGGACCAAAGCTTGATGTCATTCATGGCGCCCTGGTCTGATTGGACATTACAACTCCGGAACAGCTCTGTGGGCCTGGAAACACACAGTTAGTTAGTTACAGCTTTTTTTAGGTAGTTTTCCATTGCCCTGATGAAGGCTCTGAGGACAAGGGGTGTTGTTTTGTACATTCTGTAAAGCTGTGTTGTAATATTGTGCCGTAGAAATAAAATTTAACATTTGATGTATTATTTTATTTACAACACAATGTTTTATAGCTAGTGATGTAACAATTCTCTCAACTCTGGATTTGATTCACGATTCTTTTTAAAATTTATTTTATATTGTTTTATTAATTTCTTTATTATTTTATAATATTATTAAAATAAAACAAGAACACAAGAAAAAAATTAAACAGAAAAATAAAACAAAATAAAATTGGGAAGGAGAGGGGGGTAGAGACCGCAGCATCATAAAGTTTGAAACATTTCCAGGAGTGGCCACCACTTGCCTGCAAACTTACTCAGGCAACCACAACTGGAGTATCTGATCCTCTCAACTTTTAAAAATTACATAACTTCATGTGTGTTGGAAGGAGCTGTTGCTGACTTCCAATGTAGGAGGAGATGATGTCTGGCAATTAGCAGTAAAACTATCATAGGTTAGAATGGTGTTATAAATAATAAAAACAGATTTCTGGGAGGGATTTAACTGTAAATGTTCATCCCACCCTTTTTTAGGAGGGAGGTGAGGGAAAGATGGAAACAAGGACTTAGCACAACTTCTCACCTGGAAGTACCTGAATGGGTGGACGGTAGATCATATTCACCAATCAACTCTATAGAGATCTTTAAAACGTTTTAGTTCCTAAATCCTGATTTTGCCATAAGGCAAAATTAGGATCAGTAAATGTGGTTTTGAACAAATGTTTTTTCTGGAGTTAACAAAGAAGCCTGGCTATATATGAAGTGCTTCCTAATCTGGAACCTTCCTAATCGGGAATGACTGTGCTTCTAATTGACACCAGGGCAAATCACTAGATTTTGACCACGATGTAATTCTATTAATATTCATTGCCCAGTAGTAAAGTTGGAAAGAGCGGTCGTCTTTCAACCGGAAGGTAGGCGGTTCGATTCCAAAACAAATATTTTGGCAGGGCATTTATCTTAATGGAGGGAGAGCACTCCACCTTTGAAAATCTGCCTTTACCTCAGTAAGGAGGGCAAACCCAAAAGGGCTTAGTTTAAAAGGAATGTCAGATTGTGTGAGCAGTGTTGCTAGTTTATTGAAACATGAGTCTACAGGGTTCATAACATACAGTAATAAGTCGTCTGCATATAATGAAAGTTTGAACTCTGTATGCAACTGGGAAATACTTTTTAAAACTATAAGACAACTTCCGATAGATACACAGCGGCTCTATTGCGAGAGCAAATAAAAGAGGGGACAGCCATGCCTGCAGCCAGTCATTTTTAGAAAAAAATGATCAGACTTGACATTAATAGTGATTATACTTGCGCATGGTAGTGTGTATAGGAGTTGAATCCATGATATAAACCCTGTACCAAATCCAAATTTTGTCAATAAACAAATAATCCCATTTAACTCTGTTAAAACATCTTTTCTGCGTCAATGGATATCACTACCTCAGGTGTTATTGTTTCTTTAGAATATATTACATTAAGCAGAGTCTGTATATTGTAGAAGTGCTGGCGCCCTTTAATAAATCCAGTTTGCTATTTTGATTCACGATTCTGATGTCACAATTTTCTTTTATGAAATGTGTTGAGACAAATTAGAATTAGTGCCCTTTTATTATTTCCTGAATCAGGGCTCCAGAAAAACTTTTTTTTTTATCACCGTCAGTAAACGTCAACTGTCCCCATATTTATTTAAAATATAGGGTAATGTTTGTCTTTTCATACGTTTATAAATAAACATAAATAAAATCAAATTCTACATAGTTTACATACTATTTAATTTGCTTATAAGGCTAGCTTCTTTCTTAGCAAAGTTTTCTTAAAATCCCCAATAAATCTGCCTTTGATGGGTTTAGATCTGGTTAATTATTTTGTGTTCATTAATTAGTTATTATTCACTTTAAAATTGGGAAGGGGAGGGGGTAAAGACCGCAGCATCATAAAGTTTGAAACATTTCCAGGAGTGGCCACCACTTGCCTGCAAACGTACTCAGGCAACCACTACTGGAATATCTGATCCTCTCAACTTTTATTACATAACTTCACTTCATGTGTGTTGGAAGGAGCTGTTGCTGACTTCCAATGTAGGAGGTGCTGACGTCTGGCAATTAGCAATTAGCAAGAACCTTCAACTGTGCTGATGAAAACTCAGGAAGGCTAAAGTCGGCTACATGCGGAGAAACACAGTCTGATACTGAGAGAACCTTGTCAAGTGTCAACTCTTTGATGAATTTAGACCTAGTTAATTATTTTGTGTTCATTAATTAGTTCTTTAGCTTTAACTGAGACCTAAAACCACTTTAGGGCAAGACAAGATCAAGAGTTCATTTTAATTTTGATGTATTTTAATACAAGAACAATAAACTTAACTAACTAATGATAGTAAGAATGTATTAACAATAATTATTAATGTGAGGACCAGAAGCACTTCACAAATAGTTCTAAATAATAACGATATTTGTTCTGCCCTGCTCTTCACTCAGTGGCTGCAGCAGAGACACATGATCCAGAACATTATTACATCTCTCTGACAAGGATGTGCCTCAAACAGGTAAACACTTAATTTCAGTTGGGTTTTACCTTGTTATGAAATAATAATTTATGGCTCAGAGATGGTTTATATCAGTACCGGTCTGTGCAGCTGCGGAAAGAGACAGACGGTGAAGGCCTTTTGCTAAAGTTGGTTTATTTATGCCGCCATACCACTGATTTGAATGACGATGAGGCTTCCTCAATATCAACATCCACATTTGTTGTTGCCATGCTAGAAACTAACAACTTTTTGAAAGCAAGTTTGCAGTAAACAGAGCGGCCCCTGTTGTTTAAAACATCAATCATGATTCAATTAACATCTCAACTGACTTGAAAAGTCACATATGTTAATCAATTTTCAACAAGATCATGGTTAATAGTTACATCCCCAGTTATAGCACACATACTAATTTTCAACACCTGTCTAAAGAGGTTTTTTAAGAAAAGAAAATGGGAACATAGGACTTGTGTAAACAAGACATATTTTCATATATTCACATTCTTGTGTGAACACCTCTGCCTAGACTTAAGCCATTGCTCTATGCCTATATTAAAGATGTTAATGTTTTTTCGCAGTTTAAGGTCAGACTTTTCATATGTCTGATCATGTAAAGATGAAAAAAGGCACTGCTATACATCAGAGAGGTACAGTAAAAGCACTGCTCCCAAACCTCCTGCCCAGAGGTGTGTAGAAAATCTTTTTACAAAGTAGAACAGATATACTTTTTACAGAAAGAGCACGTGTTTGCCACAAGACAGTGCTCACATGCCTTAAAGAAAGATTCGGAGACTTTACTGCACTGCTTCTGTTGGCTACTTAATGCAGTCCACTAGTCCACTGGTTCCCAAAGTGGGGGTCGCGACCCCCCTGGAGGTCGCGGAGTGGTGGGCGGGGGGTCGCAAGATGATTTCCAGAAATTTTTTTTTATTTTTTTTTTATGATAATTATTTTTAGATATTTTTTAAACGATTCGAGTATAAATTTAGGATAATCAAAATAAACTGAAAGTAAAACTTTGTTTGCTCCAATTAATTATGACAGTTAAGTGACGGCGTGTTGCCAAGTCCGCGGGCTACTTTCAAAGTCCATTTTGGGCAAAAAGCATAGTATAATAAAATCACCAAAACAAGTCTTCATGTTAAGAATGAATAGTACACAAACATTTCTAAAACTGTAAAAACTGTCTTTCTTTCTTTCTTTTTTTTTTAAAATAAAACATTCATTAATTATTTTATGATAAACATACTGTCTTAAGTGCACCCCTTTATAATCATAAATTAAATAATAATAGATAAATAAATACATTCCAAAAATAAATACAATAGGCTAAATAATAATAATTTGCATGTGGGCTACATGCATTTAGAAGAAGAAAAGAGGAACAAAGAAATGAAAAGTCAGTCATACCCCCGGGGGGTGGGGTCGCGGATCAGCAGCAGTCTAATATTGGGGGTTGCGGTCTGAAAGGTTTGGGAACCCCTGCACTAGTCCATGAATGGAAGGCAGCTGTTTGATAAATAAGGATGTGTCTGTTAAGATTCACAGTCCAGATCATCTGAACTATATTTTCAAGGTGAAGACGTTTCGTCTTTTCTCCAAGAGACGTTGTCAATTCACCTTTATCTCTAGAGGGAGGGGTCTGACCTTAAACTAAACCTGATGGGACCAGGCTGTTCTGGTCTCATAGTGAAAGGGCTTCTGATGTGAGAGTCGTTAAGGCTCAGGTGAATCGTCAATGTTTCCTTTCAAGTATTGTCCTTCTAGAGTGAAACTGTTTTGAATTAGGTTTTAAACTGTTTTAAATACTAGGCAACAAGAATTTGAGGCCTCCTCCTCTATTCAGAGAAGGCTTTTCCATTTAACAAAAATGGCTTCCAGTCACAGTCTTTCAGGGCTTGTTCTTTCTGTCTGAGGTTGTGGACACCTCCTGTGCTCTTTGCTGAAGAGTTCAGTGCTTTATTGGTCGGTATGCAAGTAAATAGGTATATGATATCAAAGGAGACAATTGTCTGATCTGCATCTAGTTGTAGATGTTTGATTTGTTTGCAAAATGCTGTGAGTTGAAGCCAAGATGATGGCCAGGTGTTTGGCTACATAGTAGGTGACTGAATCTGGGCAGCTTACTATAGGTTGTGGTAGAGTTCCTATATTTATTTTGGGTAAGCCATTAATCCAATTAGTGGTGTTCCCAGGATACAGCCTGTGCTACAAAGGTGGATCAATGGCTTGGTCCTTCTCCAGCCTCTGCAGAAGAGTCTATAACCTTCTTCTTGTAACCACTTGTAGGATACTTGTAGGATCTCTTCTCAGTGCCTCATAGGTTATTATCTAATAATTAATAATTCCATTTCTTTTTAAATGGATACTATTACACCATACATAACAAATATTTATTGTGTTTCTAAAATTTAACCTCTTAAATGCCAGTTTTTGTGATTAGAATTTGATTTCAAAATAAGATCTAAGTTAATAATTTTCCATACATTTATCTTCTTCCACTTATCCAGGGCCAGGTCGCGGGGGCAGAAGTCTGAGCAGAGACGCCCAGATTCCCAACTGCCCAGATATTTCCTTTTCTCCAGACGCTTCCTCCAACTCTTGGAACTCTAGGAATATTGTAAGGTGTTCCCAGGCCAACTGAGAGACAGTCCTAGAACAGCCACTCCTTTAATAGTTTGAGTTTCTCGAGTAGCTTCATATAAATGATACAGTTCAGTCACTCTGTCTCTCTAACTTTACGCACAGACTGCCGGGGTGGGTTTAGAGCGGAGTTAAGGAGTGTTGCCTCCTTGGCTGTCCTTTGCTCACAAAAATAACTAAATGGAAATAAGGAACAGTCTTGAATAAGTACTGTTAGCAAAGTGGCTAAACTTCAAACGAGGTGCTGTCTGATAACTCTGAGCGATGAGTTATTTCTGAACAAGTTCACTCAATACTGTTTGTGGCCTGTCGCTGTCTCAGAGCTCAGAGACACTAATGTGGTTCATGAGTCTGTTTTATGCCTTTGCTGAAGCCACTGACAGTAAAGACCAAGTGGGCAGGCCAAATCGAGGCCTCTGTTATTTATATCTGGTCCTTGCATAAATAATGCTATTAAAAAATTGTGTTTATTTTAAAGTAGGCTAATAGGTAAAAAATATATTTTTATGGGGGGGCTTGTTGTTTTAATTTTGGGGTACTAAAATCTGCAGAGTGCCTCTTACAATGGGCTACGATGTATTTTTTACTTTTGTAATAGGCCTGGAAGTCTTCTGAATAACAAGTTGTTTTCCTTCTACCAGCAAGAAGTATTTGGAGGTCTGACTGGGGGCTTTGGACTCTGACTCAGCTAATTGTTGGTTTTCTTGGCAGAAGTTCTGGGTGTGTCTCTATCATTCCATTTGCTCCTGATGAGTGCGTGCCTCGTTTATCCTGATGCCATGTGTGTGTCTCCAAATTGTTTATTCAGTGTTGGGAATATGAATAAAAACACTTTTTTTTACATACTTAGTGGTTGGGTGAAGCCATTTATTGTTAAACAATTGTGTGTACTCTTTTTAAAACATAATGACATCAGAAACTACCCAAATTACCTTGATTAAAGATTAACATACCCTGGTGATTTTGGACTGCATAACATAACATCCACACAAGTTGACACAAACTAGTTTGAATGGCTACTAAATGTAACCATCCTCACCTGTGATCTGTTTGCTTGTCATCAGTTGTGTGTGTATAAAAGGTCAGTGAGTTTCTGTGCTCATGCATCTCTTATCCAGTACTGCACTGATGTTACTGTATTCCGAGTCAGGGGGAAAGCAAAAAAATTGTCAAAGGATCTGCGGGAAAAGGTAATTGAACTTTAAAAAACGGGAAAGGGATATAAAAAGATATCCATAATCTATAACTTTTGGAAAATGAGGAATTCTGTTTAAACCAAACAATGACCAGGTAGAGCAACAAAGATTTCAGCCACAACTGCCAGGAAAATTGTTTGGAATGCAAAGAAAAACCCACAACTAACTTCAGCTAAAATACAGGACTCTCTGAAAAAAAGTGGTGTGGCTGTTGCAAGATGCACAATAAGGAGGCACTTGGGAAAAAAATGGGCTGCTTGGTCGAGAAAGCCATTAATACGCAAATGCCACAAAGCATCCTGCTTACAATATGCCAAACATCACAGAGACAGGCCTCAAAACTTTTGGAACAAAGTTAGTTGGAGTGATGAGACCAAAATTACACCATTCCTACTGTGAAACATGGAGGTGGATCGCTGATGTTTTGGGGATATGTGAGCTACAAAGGCACAGGAAACTTGGTCAAAATTGATGGCAAGATGAATGCAGCATGTTATCAAAAAATACTGGAGAAAATTTGCACTCATCACTCCGGAAGCTGCGCATGGGACATACTTGGACGTTCCAACATGACATCAAAACCTTTATGGAGAATAAAATATCAAGGAACGTAACCCGATATGGCGCAACCGGTGCCCTATCCCTGGAGCCAGGCCTTCTTGGAGTCTCTCAGAGGGGTACTGGAAAGTGCTCCAACCGGGAAAAACTGGGGGACTTCAACGCTCATGTGGGTAGCGACAGTGACACCTGGAGAGGCATGATTGGGACAAAAAGGCCCCGCTGATCTGAACCTGAGCAGTGTTCTGTTATTGTACTTCTGTGCTAGTCACAGTTTGTCCATAACAAACACAATAAGGGTGTCCACCAGTGCACATGGCACCAGTACACCCTAGGGCAGAGGTCGATGATTGACTTTGCTGTTGTTTCATCTGACATGGGTGAAGAGAGGGGCGGAACTGTCAACTGATCACTACTTGGTGGTGAGTAAGATCCCCTATCAGAAAGATATTCAACTTACACCTCCGGCAAAGCTTTGACCATATCTCTAGGTAGGCTGGAGACAATGAGTTCGAGTGGACCATGTTCTCCACCTCCATTGTTGACGTGGCCACTCGGAGCTGTGGCCTTAAAGTCTCCGGTGCCTGTTGTGGCGTCAATCCCTGATCCCGGTGGTGGACACCGGACGTAAGGGACACCGTCAAAATGAAGGAGCGACTGAGGACTGTGAACCAGGAGCTCCGTGTCTGCCTCTCATCCATACCTGCCAGGATAGGGCGGCTGTGTGCGTCGCACCAGGCTCACGTCTCTCATTGATTGTGGTCACCCCCACCCCCGGCTTGTGTGAGCATGCACATATAGCACGGATGAAAACAAGCACTATATGGAAAAACATTCCTGCTTATCTCTGTTGCATGGAACATGGATCTTTTTCTTATCGTATTGTATCTGATTTTATTTATTTTTGTTATGTCTGCCCCTTTTTATTTTATTTTAACTGCATCCTGCACTTCAGTTTAGTTCTCCTGGTCAGGATTTGTTGTTGTGTTCTTGTATTGTGCGGTCCACCTCTATACGGTTTTATGGCATTTGTGTCTCTGATTAATTATTTTGTGAATTACTTTGCAAACCTTTGTATTTAAAGGTGCTATAAAGTTGTTGTTGTTATTATTATTGTTATTGTTATTTACAGTTCGTATTATGCTCTGTTCATTATTGTCCTGTCTAAATAAACAGGACATTTGCATTTAAATTTGGGTTATGCAGTGTTTTTAAATTATATTTTAAACTTGGGTGCCTTGAAATTTTATGCATTTTTGAAAGGTGCCCTGACTGAAAAAAGTTTGAGAAAGGCTGTTCTAGAGACATACCTTCATCAAAAATCACACCTAGGTTTCTCAGATTGATTTTAGCTGAGTGGCCAAGATTACTTACTAAGTAATATTTGTTGCTATCAATAGCGCTATCTGGTCTTATAATATAAAGTGTCTCAGTTTTTTCCAAGTTTAGCTGTAAAATCCTCAGGTGTGTGAATGAGTGCTGAGGAGAAGGACCTGTTGTTGAAGTTAGTGCAGTAGTTGAGGTCCTTGCAGCCCAGTTGACAGGGCTCTCTGACGTCTGCCAGGCAGTTGATGAGCTCCGTCTCCACTGGATTGTACTCACACAGCTGATCAAAGTCATGCCACGTCTGACTGCCCCAGTTGGTGCTGATCTCCTGACACATGTCCCTGTGATCGCAAACAGCCAGGTTTAGGACACAACACAGTCACTCCAGCTATTTACAATCACATCTCATTTTCAGAAAAGTATAAGAAAGCCAAACTCCAATGACTGACAAAAGAATGAAACTTCTAATTGGTAAATGTATAAAAAATATTGTAAAATACAAGATATAATATAATTTATTCAAAATATTCAGTCTATTATGGACTAAACTGTTCTGCATACAATTCTAACCTGGATATGGTCTGAGAAAAAAATGTGCAATGTCTTTAAAAAATGGTGAAATAAACACTCTTAGACACTTCCACACTACTTTTAATAACTAGTGTGTAGTCAAGTATGTCTATTGTAAACTACAATTTTCTCCTCGTCTGCGGCTCTGTGAGGATGGATGTGTACCTGCAGAGTGAAGTGTTGGCCTTGGAGCAGCAGTGTAGTTTGGCACAGTCCATCTTGGCAGGATGGGGGGTCTCCTCCTCTGGGGGTGAGGGGGGGTGAGCGCTGCCCAGAAAGCACTGCCACAGTGGGTCCTGGGGCAGCGGCTGGGAGCCACACTCTTCGATCAGACCCTCCATGATCTCATGCTCAGTGTTCATGGTGCGCAGGATCCGGCGACAGGCCACCTGACAGTGGCTCTCCACGGCCCGGTCACAGCAGTACAGGCCTTGGGGAACAAGTCACGCAATTGGTATTTACTCTTCAGATCACAATCTGCCTTTTTCTTCTAATATTACATTCAAGAGTAAGTGACACTCACACACAAGCTCCAATGTGAAAGAAAGAGAATACTGAATTTACAGACATGCCAACGCAGGGAAATGTTTTAGAGTACCACATCGGTGTTGCGATGTTAGGAGAAGTTATAGAAGCAAACATGTCGACTCTGAATTAACCCATACCCATATATTCCTCAGTAGACTTTAATTATTGACAATTAAAATAAAATTTATTTTGGTACAAATAAAACACGGGTTTGTTTCAGTTATGAATAAAATCTTATGAGGATTGTGAATTTTATTTTCACTTAATAAAATACATATGATATACTCATATAACTTATATGAGCGAGCATCATATTGGCCTAATGACATAATGGAGCTTACTCAGGGGGAAAAAGTCAAAGAATTTTGAAGTTTGAACAAACTTGGCACAGTCTCCTGATCTCTCTTTACTGTAAGCTCATCCCTTTAAAGAGAGCTAAGTTATTAATGCTTTTGTAGCAAAGGACACTTAAGGTAATAACATTGTATCAGTAATAGTCTTTTTCTAGAAATCCTGCTTTTCATGTAACATATAGGCTAGTGATTGTAATATTAATGGGGAGGCAGTGGCTCAGTGGTAGAGCGGTCGTCCTTCAACAGGAAGGTTGGTGGTTCCCGCACTTCCCACAATTCATACTGTCATTGTGTCCTTGGGCAAGACACTTAACCCACCTTGCCTCCAGTGGTGTTCCAGCTGTAACTGTCAGGACCAGGCAAAAGGACTCACAGAGATGATCTCACAAAAGACAGAGCTTTCAATATCTTTATTTTCCGAGGCAAAGGTACAAATCCGAAATCCAAGTGACGTAATCAAAAAACAAGGCGAAGGTCAAAAACACTAGAATCTATCAAACAACACACTAAGAAACGCTGGAAAGCTCACACTGGGGTAAAGACAATCTGGCACAGGACAAGGGAAAACACACAGACTATAAAGGGAACACAATGAGACACAGAGGGAACACATTAGGGGCGGAGCAGGTAATCACAGTGGAGGGAAAGACACAAGGGCAGGAAGACAATCTGGAACACAAACGGGGTTAGTGATTTCACAATAAAACTAATGATATACATTACATAGGCAGACTGACACATAACACTAGGATATGACAGTACCCCCCCCCTTTACGAGCCGTCACCGGACGGCCCAGGATCCTCTGGGTGGCGATGGTGAATGTCCCGAATGAGGTCCAGAATGTCCCTGGCGGGTACCCAGGACCTCTCCTCCGGACTGTAGCCTGTCCAATCCACAAGGTACTGGAACCCTCGCCCCCGGAGTCGAACTGCCATCAACCTCCGCACAGTATACACCGGTCCACCATCAATGATCCGGGGAGGTGGCGGGGGTCTGGAGGCAGGGACCAAGTAGCTCTCCTTTACAGGCTTTATCCGGCTTACATGAAAAGTTGGGTGGACTCTCATGGTCCTGGGGAGCTTTAGTCTGACAGCAACTGGATTCAAGACTTTGGACACAGGGAAAGGACCAATGAAGCGTGGTGCTAGCTTACGTGACTCTACCCGTAATGGAAGTTCCCTTGTGGATAGCCACACCTTCTGTCCAGCCCGGTAAGTTGGGGCCTCCCTCCTTTTCCGATCAGCAACCACCTTGTATCGGTCGGAGCTTCTTTGAAGGGCTTGCCGAGCCTGACTCCATGTGCGGCGGCAACGGCGAACTAAGGCCAGGGCAGATGGGACACTGACCTCTTGCTCTAAAGCAGGAAACAAGGGTGGCTGGTACCCAAACACACATTGAAATGGTGACAGGCCAGTAGATGCATTAGGCAGAGTGTTATTGGTGTATTCCAGCCATCCCAGTACCTTACTCCAAGACTGCGAGGTCAAAATCTTAGTCCAACCTCCAGATCCTGATTGACCCGTTCGGTTTGCCCATTGGTCTGGGGATGATGGCCTGAAGACAGACTGACAGTAGCACCCACAAGGCTGCAGAAGGCCCTCCAGAACTGTGCTACAAACTGCGGCCCTCGGTCGGACAGCATATATACCAAAAATTCTGCAGACATGAGTTAATAAAGATGAAAGGATACCCGCGACGAATAAGCCTGTCCCCGTAGTGCTCGTGGCAAACAGTTACTTTAAAATCACACACTCTTGTCTCATGGAACAAAAGCTAAAGGTAGTGCAAAACATTGTAACAAAGTAACAATCCCTCCCTTCAGTTAGGTTACATAGTGTAAATAGTGCAAAAATCTGCAAAACAACCAAATTAAATAAAATAATTAAATTAAAGTGTAAACAATGATATAATCTTAAATTGTAAAAAAAAAAAAAAAAAAAAAACAAGCACACATACTATTTAAGCATGTGATTCAGGAAGTAGCAGAATTAAAAAAGAGAACACTGCTCAGAGCTCACACCTTAAGATTGTTTGTCAAGAAGACCAACATATTCACTGTAGCTGGTTTCAGAAGCGACCTTTGGCATGTTACTACATTTCCACTAGCACTGAATACCCTCTCTGAGGGTGTACTTGTGGCAGGGATGCACAAGTATTTTTTTGCTAAACAAAGGGAAATTCACCTTGTGTACCTTCCACAATGTGAGGGGGTTGCTCTCATTATCTGCCAGTGAGCCATTCAAGTAGCTGTTTAGTTCAGCCTCGATTTTCTCTGTGTCAGAAAGACTGGTGGTCATCTCAGCCGCTGGTTTCTTGAAAAAGCTTCCAAGACTCTTCCTTTGCTTCTTTGATGCACTCTGGGCTTCTTTTGTAGATTCACCAGATGTTCCAGGGGTAGCAGAGCCAGCATCACTTGGCTTGACAGAAAGGGACTCCACCTCTCTGACCACTCTAGCTCTGATGACCAGGATCTCTTCTTGACTCAAATACTGCGTGCGGAAGCGTGGATCAAGAAACGTTGCCATGTTGATTAGTTTCTGAACCTCTGGGTCACTGTATTTGGTGTTCATATAGTCTAGTATTGAACTTTTAATAGTCATGGTGAGATCAGTGTCTTCATCTTTCCTCTGCAGCAGCTCATTGTTGAACAGGTGAAGAGTAGGCTTCAAGCACAACACTGTGAAATAGTTTTCAGAGGAGAGTGAAATCAAGAAGAGGCCCAAGTGCCTTACTGACAGAGTCCAGGATATCAATATCCTGCCATGTAAGTACCAGATGCCTGGTTGACCTGTCAGCAGCCAGGACATGCGTGATGGCCTTCTCTTGCTCAAGCAGGCGCTGTATCATCTTCTGCCTTGATCCCCATTGTGTTGGTGATTCAGTCACAGGTTTGTGTGGAGGAAGGCCAAGTTCTACTTGAGCATCTTTGAGTGCTCGCTGCTTTTTCCAGCTGTGTGAGAATGCACAGACAACCTTCTTACAAACCCCCACAGCTCTGTCAATCCTCGGATCCCTAATGCTCCTCTCTGCAAAACAACAACAAAATGAATGAAAGTTCAGTTAAAAATTAATCTTAAATATACACAATCAGGGCTTGAAATTAACTTTTTTTTGCCTGTTATAATGTTAAAATTATATACAAGAAAAAATGTAATCTAACCACACATTTTAATACAATAAATTTTGTATTTAACATGATCACAATTTAATAAATATTTTAAGTTACTATTATAATGCTTTCATTTCCAGTAATTCAAAAATGATATACAGAACGTGAAAAAAACATTATTATCACTGACTTAAGTGTAGTGCAATTTTATAATTTTATACATTTTTATCATTACCTCTAATGAAACATATGCTACTATGCTCAATATACATGAATAAAATACATTGACACTGAGAGAAAGAGTATGCTTACCAATAGCAATGTGTAGACGATGGCCAAAGCAAGACAGTCTTGTCCACATGTTTAGAGTGGCTGCTTTAACTATATTAGCACCACTGTCCGTTGTCAGGCACACCTGTTTCTCCTCGTCTAAATCCCAATCTTGAAGAAACTGCTTTAAACCACTCGCAATGTTTTCTCCCGTGTGGTCATCTGGGAAAAAACTTGTCTGGAGGCAGCAGCTGTTCAAACTCCAGTCGTTTGTTATGTAATGTGCCGTAAGGCTAATGTACGGCTCGGTCGCTCTGCTACTCCACATATCTGCAGTTGAGGCATAAAACTCCACCGTAAACAGCGTTGTTTGTAACCTACTACAGCACTCATCATACATCGCTGGCAGGGCCGTTTTGGAGAAATACTTTCTTGAAGGCATCTTTACATCTTGCGTCGAGTTTATGGATCATTCGCTTGAATCCTTCCTTTTCGACAGTTTGGAATGGCAACATGTCTTTTGCCAAACAAAACACCACCGCCTCTGTTAGTTCGGCCCATCGTTTACTTTGTTTATCATAAGGAATGCAGTTTGCAAATGCGCTAGCAATTTTTGTCTGAGTAGAAAATGTCTTAACTTTAGGCTTACTTGACGGCTCTTTCTCCTCACGCATCTTCATATTTTCGTCATACTCAGGTTTGTGTTTAAGATGGTGGAACAAATTGGATGTGTTTTTCCACCCTTTTTAGCCACCGTTTTCTTGCAAAGTATGCATATTACGGTCGTTTGCTCCACATCTGATTTTCTATGACCAAACCAGTTCCAAATTGTTGAGACAGCGCCTTGTTTAGCGGTTAACTCCTCAGCTTCACGCCCGCCTTCCGCCATTCTTGTTTTTGCTCTAACTTGTTACACGTGAGCTGCGAATGGGTCACAGACCGACGCACACAGAAATACGTCATCAAATAGGATTTATCGTTATTATCGCGGGAAGGCAAATTCTTATCGCAGGGATGATTTTTACCGGTATATCGATAACGATAGGATATCGCACATCCCTACTGCGTACCCTGCAGCAGATGTCTCCACTCCTCCAGAGCTACTTTAATTGCCAGCAACTCTCGATCTCCAACATCGTAATTCTGTTCTGCTGGGGAAAGCTTTTTTGACAAGAATGCACAAGGATGTATTTTATCATCGTCTGACCTTTGTGACAGAATTGCCCCCACTCCCGAATCCGAAGCATCCACCTCTACCATAAACTGACGGTTGGTGTCTGGAAGAGTAAGTATAGGAGCGGATGTAAAACAGTTCTTCAACCACTGGAAGGCAACCTGGGCACTAGGGGACCAGGAGAACTGGACCTTGGAAGAGGTGAGCGCATGCAACGGAGCTGCGATGGAACTGAAATTCCTAATGAACTTGCAGTAGAAATTGGCAAATCCTAGGAAGCGCTGTATGTCCTTACGTCAAGTGGGAGTAGGCCAGTCAGACACGGCTTGAATCTTGCCCGGCTGCATCTTCAGCACCCCCTCTGCGATGACCATTCCTAAAAATGACACTGAAGGTACATGAAATTCACACTTCTCAGCCTATAACATATAACTGATTCTCCAGAAGTTTGCCAAGCACCTGCTTGACGTGGACGATGTGAGTCTCTAAATCAGGGGAAAAAATGAGAATGAGAAACCGCAGGCGCATTTGTCAACCCAAATGGCATCACTAGGTACTCATAATGGCCACTAGGGGTGTTGAAAGCAGTCTTCCACTCGTCGCCCTCCCTTATTCTGACCAAGTGATAAGCATTTCTCAAGTCCAACTTTGTAAAACCTTTTGCCCCTTGTAACAGTTCCAAACAAGAAGCGATTAACGAAAGGGGGTACCTGTTCTTAACTGTGATGTCATTCAGTCCCCGGTAATCAATGCAAGGGCGAAGCGTCTTGTTCGTCTTATCCACAAAGAAGAATCCAGCACCGGCTGGGGAGGAGGAAGGACGAATAATACCAGTCTTGAGAGAGGAGTCTATGTATTCATCCATGACCGCACGCTCACGGTTGGATAGAGAGTACAGACGTCCCTTGGGTGGAAAAGTCCCTGGGAGGAGGTCTATGGCACAGTCATAAGGCCGGTGTGGTGGAAGTGTGGTTGCCTTTACCTTGTTGAATACCTCTCGCAATTCCCAGTAGTCCTCCGGAACTGAATCTAATTCTGCGCACTGGGTCTCCTCTGATGAGAGTGTCTCCAGGCGCATCTGAAAAGGAAGAGGAGGACTGGAAACACTGTGGGTTGCACCGAGCACCCCACGATAATATAGCTCCAGAGGACCAGTCAATGTGCGGGTTATGTAGAATGAGCCAGGAGTAGCCCAAGGGCTAGTTGGTTCCACCCACTGTCTGCTGCTAATGTGCGGAACTCGATAGCATGATGAAAAACGCTACGGCGTTCCTGCTTTAAAGTTACCAGCGCCTTCGCTGCTTCACGGCCTGGAGTGACAGTTTGAAAAAGTAGGGTAAATGTCTGTAAAAACAAGGGCAGCGAGTTGCAAGCTGCTGACTCTCTATCCCATTCAGCTGTGGCCCATGCTCTCGCATGGATGGACAAATAGGAGATAATGTAAGCTATCTGATGGAAAAGAGGACGCCTGAAACTCAAAGTGAAGCTTACATTGATACAAGAAGGGACGACAATCCCCCGATTCGCCCGTGAATCTCTCCGGACTGGACAGCCGGATATGTGATAACTCACGAGTGACAGTTCTCGGGGCCGCTTCAGCCGGAACCTGGTCAGTAACAGCACTCTCTGCTGACACCGACGAGGCCTCCTTCCTCTGCATCTGTTCAATGACAAATCCAATTTGTGCAGAAAGTTGGGAATAGGCCCGCTCATGGCCCTCTGCTGGAGCCCTCATCTCACGTTGGAGCAAACTAACCTGCTCCTCCTGAAGATGAATCCGTTGTCCCTGTGCCTGCAGGGCGGCACGCACTGGATCTGCTGAGTCCATGTTATTGGCCAGATTGTACTGTCAGGACCAGGCAAAAGGACTCACAGAGCAGATCCCACAAAAGACAGAACTTTCAATATCTTTATTTTCCGAGGCAAAGGTACAAATCCGAAATCCAAGAGATGTAATCAAAAAACAAGGCGAAGGTCAAAAACACTAGACTCTATCAAACAATACACTAAGAAACGCTGGAAAGCTCACACTGGGGTAAAGACAATCTGGCACAGGACAAGGGAAAACAAAGACTATAAAGGGAACACAATGAGACACAGAGGGAACACATTAGGGGCGGAGAAGGTAATCACAGTGGAGGGAAAGACACAAGGGCAGGAAGACAATCTGGAACACAAACGGGGTTAGTGATTTCACAATAAAACTAATGATATACATTACATAAGCAGACTGACGCATAACACTAGGACATGACAGTAACACTGGTGAATGGAACCTTAAAGAGTAACTAAACCCTACACCAACTTTTTTTAGTGAATGATCTGTAAGAATGGGGCATTATTAGTGCTGTTCACTGATCTGAGTAAAAGTTTTGAAATTTGAGTATAAAGTATATTAATTTTACATTTTATGGTGTAAAACCGTCTAAGTGCTGCCCTCCTCAGGTTGAACGGTAGTTACTGCAGTTGAATTTTTAGATTGAAGATTGTTCCTTCTGTGACGTATACTGGCTCGACTAACGGCTCTCTACCCACGCCCTGGCACCACACCCTTGGCATTGGCTCACGCCCCTGGTATAAAAACATCTTCCCAAGTAGCGGGTGTTCAAAACATCAGGCTAGCTATATTAGCATGTACTTGTAGTGTTGCTGGTTGCAACAGCACTGCTGGACTGCATTGCTTAACAGTTGAGTTGGAAATTAGACGCCAGTGTGCACTTGGCCTGGAACACCGTGAATTCCTGCTGAGAGCTGGAGTTTGCAGCCGGACATTTTAAGCGGGATTGCTTCTCCAACGCAATGGAGGTGGAAATGTGCTTCTCAAAACAGCTCCTGCTGAAAAGCAACACAGCGCCTAATGCTGCTCCTGCATGGATTCCCACCACCGCAGCGGCGTCTTGAGGTAAGTGAACATATATTTTGAAACACAATTTATGTTTCTTCCCAGTAAAGCTAAAGTTAATTAATCAATTTTGTCATGTTGCTAGTTAGGTAAAGTATGCTAAACGTTAGCTTCAGCTGCTCCTGATATCGGGCTGACGCTAATGAGGGCTGCTGCGTTGATATACTGTGTCCCAGTACACACAGACATCTAGCTTTACTCTATCACTCAATATTCCGTTAGTTATTTCTCGTAAATGTGCAGCACTCTGTTGTACTTGTAGCAGAGATGCAGCCCTTGGCACTAAAGACCTGTCACTGGCTCATGACTCTGGACTTGACTGAACATGAACATCTCATGACTCGTGTAACACCGTGAGTTTTGACTCAACACAGACTCAAAAACTTGTGCGTTTTGTGTCAACTTTGCTAATTAGATTGAACGCGAAAGCGTGCACCATCAGTGTACGTTGTTTATCGCTGCTCCTCGGGGTAAACCGAGCAGAGCTGGCGCTGCTGAGGAGACAGGCTGCAGCCAACCAGACCGACCCAGTGACAGTACACATGGATTAAAAGACTAGTGCTTTCACGGAGGATATACAGTAATAGTAATGAGAATATTTGTGTTATTAATATCCTTTATAAACATTTTAAAATGAATTAATATAATACTGTAATTGTAAACAATAACACAAATCTTTTGTTTGGCCTAAGATGACCAGAGAAACTGGGGGCCAGCCTGAACCAGTCGCTGCAGATCTGCAGGTGAAGCAAAGGTGAGTTTGAATACTGTGAAGCTTTTGTATGTTTAATTTTTGTTTATTCTTTATTTCTCAGGCACCATGTACAAAAGCAATAATCTCACAAGAAAAGATATGCTTTGTACCAGATTTAGAATTTCAGACTGTCTAGGATCTGATTCATTGTTTGATAGTTTGAAATGAAAAGGCTGATTGTGCAAAGGCAGAGCATCTTTTAGGGATTGTGCAGTTTTTGTGAGTTGTGGACCCAGATGTTTGGGTCTCATCATATAATCAAGATAACAAATCATTTGTGAAACTCTTTTTTTGCAGCCACCCAGGCCAGAACGCCTAATAGGAGTGTGTCATGTGACAGACACAGACACTGATGGAGCTGCCAGAGTGTCCCAGGACTAGCTCTACTCCAATAATGAGGAAACGGTGTGAGGTGCCCACTGCTGAAGGTAATGCATTTATTCCCATTCTTTAGTTTGTTTTGTTTGTTTTACTGTTATAGTGCAATTACTTGTTTTTAAATACTCTAACAAGAACACATGAGGTGTTTGATAATCTATCATTTTATTGTCATTAAAATGGTCTAATTTAAGAAATAAAATCATGTTTATATGTTTATTTTATTTTCAGGACCTGGTAACTGTTCCTGCGTCACTTCACTGTTGAAGATACTTCATCCTTCAACTTTGCTGCTGTCTATCATCTTGGATTCAGACTCTGAAAACTGCAGTTAGCTCTATAGTTTCTGAGACTACATTTAGACTAATGTAAATGTAACCCGGTCAACAGAGGGGCAGATTGGATACACCTGAACCCGGGGAAGATAAATACCGGAGCACTTCCTGTTGCGCTCTCACTGTGGCTGGGCATAAACACGGCAGATTCACACATGTAGATGCATCTTTCCATCTTCGAAAACTCTTGAACAAAGCACTTAGATTCAGCGGTAAGTTTTGTTAATTTATTTCATTGATGGCTCTGTTGCCAACCGCTGCGGTTAATTATTTAAAATGACTTTACTTATGGTTTATTTGAGGTCCGTTTTCGAACTGAACTACTATACGAAAACGGGTAATTCTTGATTGTCTTTCAAATTGTAAAGCTTGGAGTGAATAAATATTGTATATGAATATTCTGCATTGTACTTTAAATTCGGCTGTGTAATGCCGCTATTTATGTTCTAATTTATGTTTTAATTAAGGTTTGATAAATTGGTTGTGCTAACTGCTTGTTAGCTTCATTGGAATGTAATGTGTGGCTAAGGATAAGTGCTATCACTGGCTAATGGAGGTAAGGGAAAAGGCTGTGAACGAATGTAGTGAACTGTATGATTTTTCCCTTACTGAGATATAGTAATGAAGTAAAGTAATGACACTGAGATGAATGTTACCGGTAATTATAAGACTAAATGATTTATGTTAAAACCTGAATATTGATTTATGGCTGACCTTGTTTTCAGGTCAGGTTTTTTATGTGGGATTGGGATTCCACCACTGAACACTGGATGGCGAGCGGGTAGGATGAACTTTTCCTATTTTTTCCCAATGGAATGATTGAGGACTACACCTTCTGCCCTTTTAATTTTGTTTGGGAAAACTAGAACTGAACTGTTTGGGAAAACTAGAACTGAACTGTTTGGGAAAACTAGAACTGAACTGTTTGGGGAAAAACCCCAAAAGGACTATACTTTAAGGGATTATCTCTATCATTTCTATTTTGAGAAATGTGGTTATAAAAGAACAAATGAACAGTATTCTGGGTACCACACCCTTTTCTGCTGTACTGTATTTAATTGAGCATTCTGTTATTATTGGTTGTTAATATTGTTATTATTATTATCATTCTGTTCTCTTATATATTCAATATATTTCATTATTGCCAATGCCCTTTTGTTTCATCCATTATTTCATACTGTCAAGCTCCTTAAACAACCTGGTTTTTCCTGCCTATAGTCAAATGTTATCCAAAATTATACTTTAGCCCATAATATAGCAAGAAAGCGTTACATAAACACTAATACACTGTTGAACACACTCAAGATTCTTAAACATTTTGGAACAGCTCATGAAGTTATGATCAGCCTGTGTAACACTAGCTCTTGCTTTTCACCATCTTCGCTCCAATAAGTGCAACTGACAGTGACTTTCAAACACAAAGTAAAAAGCCTCTGTCCTGACTGTGCACGATTTACAAAGTTTGGACCTGCCTTGAAATGATGTATGAGAATTTACTATGACATTTATTTTTTATTTAAATTAAGTGTGTATATATAAAATATATCAATATAAAATGCTTACTGTAAGAACAATCTCTAAAGAATATAAGAATTATGTAAAGGCAGTTTGAGAAAAGGGTGTCATTTAGACATTCTTTTGTAAATGTTTATGTTGATTTATGTTCATTTTGAGTTGTATAGCTGATTTTATAATGCATGTTTTTAAACAATTGTTTTGTGTGTAACTTCAGGTATAACTGTTTCTTCATATTTCAATTTTTTATATACCAACTATATTTATAAATCCAGTATTGGAATCGTCTGTAAGGACAGCACAAGGAGGTATGACCTGTACCTGCTGGCCCAGGTATCCCCAGCTCCACCTGACCACACTGCAGCAGACAGGTGTTTATAACCGCTGAAAGAGCTGGTGCACATGTACAGTATGTGTAAGTGGAGGGTAAAACATTAAATTTACTTATTTATAAAAACATTGCTCTCTTCTTCCTGGAACTACCCTGTTTAACCACGTCTCACCAAAAAGCTGAAGATAAGTGTAACACTACAAGTGTTAGAGCCTGTAACACAGGGGTTTAGTGCTACTGCCTCAAAGTCTGGATGGACTGTTATGCAGCCGACTCACCAACCTGTCACACCTGTGCATTACCTACAACATGAGAAACAATGTTTATCACTACTTTGTTGGGATGTAAATATTATATTTGGTTAGTGTCATTTTTGCATAATACTTATTAAATTAACTGGACTTGACACTGGTCTTATTTCATAGCTATACCTTGAGTATCTCTATAACACATTCTCTCCCAGGACCAGTGAGCTGCAAGACAAGAGTGTTTTAACAGTTGTAGAGGGAGACTTGAAATCTCTGTTTTGTGTGTAATTAACACTAATTACCAAAATCAAACTAAATGCATAGGTTTGCAATTTCTGAAACTTTGTTAGCATTTGCTAAGCATTAGCCTAAATTAGACAATGCTAACATTTTATCACAGGCCCCATTTTCTCTTGTGCTGCAAGACTTCGCTCTTTAACTTTGGGAGTTGTTGAGACCGCGGTGTGAGCCAGTGGCACAAACTGATAAGGTTCTAGCCCTGTGTGCACAGAAATGTCCTCCACTTAGAAGGACCGCTCCGTAGCAAAGCTACTCGCGTCCTTCAAGTCTACATTTTTGTGAGTCTGACAGCTGCTGTCAATCAATCCGTCACTGCGGGTCTCAGGTTCACGCCCCCGATGAGCTCCGCCCTCTGTTCTTCCCCTCTGTCTCTGCTGGGCTCTGCCCACTTTTCCAGCATTTTTCAAATTTTGTGAGTGGGTGGAGTTAGGCTCTGACCAGGGGTTTAGTTACCCTTTAATGTAAGTTGCTTTGGATAAAAGTGTCAGCCAAATGACTAAATGTAAATGTAATACAAGTATTATGAGCATTAATTATTATACAGTAGCCAACAGTAAAAATATGCAAATGGACTCTATTTATTGGGAATAATTACAACACATGCCTGTTAATCAAGTCTTATTTACAAAAACAGACCTCAGCATCTGTAAAGATCTATTTTAAAGTATATCTTCTTTATACAAAGGGAGAAGGGATATTTACTCCTCATTTGTAGTCGGACTGTGTGTTAAATTGTCAATCTCATGAGGTTTGTGTTTAAGGTTGTGTTCTCCCCTCCATTTTCTTTGTTTCCTTTTTTATTTTTATTTTTTCAGCAGTTCATGTTTGTGGCAGGGGGCGTGGCTGGTTTTCTCTCACGACTGCAAACAAGACACACCTGTTTCCATTTACCTCATTACCCCTGGATATAATCCTGCTCTACTCACCTCCACGCTGTCAGATAATTCTGTCCTGTTTGGTAGAGGTGCTTGTGACTCGACTCGACTCTGTTCTGTTCTGGAATATTTTTGAACCACCTTGTGTCTCGCATCTTGTGCCCTTCTGCCAGCCAGCCATCTCCCTGCCTCCACTGCCTGCTCGAGTTTTGTTTTTTCCAATAAACTGTTGAACTTTATTCCTGGCTCTGTTGCTGCATTTGGAGTCCACCTAGCTAAAACCATAACAAATCCCTCAGCCTCATGCTGTTTGAGATTCCTTTAGCAGCAAACCTCAGGCTCAACGACAGACTGTTGTGCAGCCCCCTCCAATGGGTACTCTTCCCGCTAAGCATGAACAATCCAAAAGCGCATCACAAAGCGGTATTTGGAAAATGCGTACAGGTTGGCATGTCTGAATTTATGTCAAAAAGGAGAATCAAAAGTTATATTTGTCTAACAGAATTATATACTGTGCAGTGTTTTTGTTTTGTTTTGGAATTATTGGTCATAAATACAAAACTAAACATTTTTGGTTTGTGTATTTTTTAAGTAAGGCTGTATGATATATGATATCTGATCTTATATAAGATTTTTTAACAAACCAATACTTTTTACTTTTATACAGACAGCTCTGAGTCAATTACACTGTGATAACAGACTTGACTAAAGTCTTCCTATTCCCTCACCAGAGAAGTAAGAAAATGTAGACTTGGTTAAGTGATTCAAATGAGCTTATTTCTTGACACTTCATTCAGTAACTACAAACAGTGGATGAGAGTGATGTGGGTGCAGTGCACTGACTGTCCAGCGGGCTACGGATGGGGTAGGACTTGGTAAAGTTGCTGACACAGTTGAGCAGCTGGGTGCTGTGGCTCTGGCAGTACTCCTTGACTGCGTTGATCTGGGAAACGGTGGGCGTGGAGTCGGTCCTGAAGATGGCCTGGCAGTATTCTCTGCACGTGGTATGACGACCAGCGTAGCTACAGCACGTTGAACCGACTGCAAAGCACAGAAATAGATCAGAGTTTTAAAGAGCGGCTCCATGTCTGTAAAAACTGCACACTTGACATTTACATGTTCTGGACAATATACAGTTGTGCTCATAAGTTTCATAAGCAGAATTTGTGATTTCTTTGGACATTTTTTGGAGAATATGAATGAAAACACAAACACCTTTTTTTCACTCATAGTTAACAGGAAAGGGATATAAAAAGAAATCCAAGGAATTGAGAATGCCAATCAGCAGTGTTCAAAATGAGAGATTCTGTTGAAACAAAAACAAGGTCAGGTAGCCCAACAAAAATTTCAGCCACAACTGCCAGGAAAATGGTTTGGAATGAAAAGAAAACTCCACAAATAACTTCTGCTGGAATACAGAACTCTTTGGAAAAATAGTGGTGTGGCCGTGTTCAATATGCACAATAAGGAGGCACTTGAAGAAAAATGTCCTTCGATTGGAAGCTTAATGTAAAGCGCTTTGAGTGCCTACTAGGTTGAAAAGAAAAAAGGTTGTCAGAAGGAAGCCATTACTACGCTAATGCCACAAAGGATCCCGCTTACAATACGCCAAACATCAAAGAGATAAGCCTAAAAAAAAAGTAATTTGTAATAAGGGAAACCAAAATATTTTTGGCCACAACTATAAATGTTACATTTGGAGAGGAGTCAACAAGTTCTATGACGAAAGGTACATCATTTCTACTATAAAACATGGAGGTGGATGTTTTGGGGATGTGTACGCAAGGGACGTACTTGGACGTTCCAACATGACAAAGATCCAAGGGTCCTCATCCTAGGGTAGACGCAAACCTCTGAACTGCTGGGTGATATGTGTTTATTTGAATCAAAACAAATGTAATTCCGTGTTTTCTAGGCCATTTTAGATGGTGTTATAATATTTTAGCTGAACATTGTGAGTGGCCCCAACATCTCAGACTGAAGGCTTTCAAAAAAGGTGTGGTATGGATCCCCCCTAAATTGGTGGCTTTTGCTTTGAAAACCACATTGTTCTGACTCTGTTTTGAGACAAACCTGTCAGCAGGCTGCAGCTTTAGCCTCTTTACAGGCCTCGGTATGAAATATTGATAGTTAAGGGCAGTGGCCCCTTTGTGAGGTCACGACTTAAATCTACTTTTTAAAAATAAAAAAGATCTGTAATTAGAGTGGCTGTGTCTCAACAGTTTTATCACAATCTGGACCAGGTTTATCTGGCTCTATTAAAGTCCAACTAGGCGTGAAACTGTGTATTCCTATGCAAACTCTAACCCTGATGTAAGCACATTCTGGAGACTTGGCCCAAAGGCAACACACATTGCGAGGGGATGAACTGAAGCAAGTTTGATATTCGTATCATTTTATTTTACTTTATTTTTTTCTAAAAACATATCAGTTTTATTTGGGTATCTTTTAAGCAAAAGTATTGTTTAAAATAAAAAAAGGACGCTGTTTCTTTTTTCATAATTTGGCTCAATATGTATCAAAGTAACACAATCCATTGCGTGTAAGAGCACCAAAGCCCCTGCACGTTTCTGAAGCTGTTTACTGAAGCGCAGTGGCTCTGGCTCTGCGTCATGGTCCTGTTGTGAAGCGCAGTGTAAAGTGAAGCAGGGCTTATCTTGATGAACCAGAGGCTGCATTTATTTATCTATTGGACATGAGCCTGAGCAGCTCCTACTAACGCTCCATTCAAGGATGTTTTGTTTGCTGTATCAAACTCCGGCTCACTACAACTCTGACTTTTTTTTCCCCACTAGGCGTATGCACTAGTTTAGTAGAGATCCTATGCAATCTTTTATAAATAAGGTCAAACTAGAGATTAAGCTCAGCTCTCATCAGTTGAACTCAGAACTGGAAAAGTTGGAATTAAGGGATGAATAGTCTTCACCTTGATAACTAAGTTCAGATGCCTTTGCCTTACCCTTTTCTTCAAGATGACCCGGATGACTGAGAACCTTCACAAACATTAAATATAGAAACAAGTTGACACATGTTATTTGAGTAAGTAAGCGAAATCCCTATAATGCACTTATAAAGGCTTCACATTGTAATCAGAAGCAATGCTGGAAAGTGCTTAATACTTGACCCACCCGGGGGTCATAAATCTACTGTCCTTCCTGACACGAGGGTCAAGCAAGATGCCAAAAATGTTTATAATGATGATGAACTTGCAAACATCTTTAGAGTTTTGGTATAAATTAGAGTTAGGTATTTTTCATGAACTGTAAGATATTACGCATCTTGGGCCCCCATTCATAATCTCTGGCGCTTCTAGGGAGACCCATTTCACAAAACTTATCTTGCAAATTATGACTTATATAATTTCTGAGTGTTAAATGTTTGGTAAATTTTCCTTTTGGCTGTTCCCTTCAGGGGTCGCCACAGCAAATCATCTGACTCCATCTATCCCCTGCATCTTCTTCTCACACACACTTTTTTTTAAAGGAACAGTGCATGGTAATGAACATACATGAGACAGACCCACATGAATGTAAACATGCCAGATTGGAGTCTTAGGCTAATTTCCATCCGTTGTCTCAACATTCTCACACATTCATACAGCAGTGCAACATTCTCACACATTCATACACCAGTGCTGTGTCACTGGAAGCAATGAGGTTTAAGTGTCTTGCCCAAGGACACAACAACAGTATGAACTGTGGGGAGAGCAGGAAAAGAACCGCCAACCTTCCAATTATGGGTCAACTGCTCTACCACTTAGCCACTGCGCCCCTTTGGTCTTCCTCTTGGCCTCCTGCCTGGCAGCTCTAATCTCAGAATCCTTAGCACATAGTTTATGATGTGGCACAATATTCTGCAGACAGCACTTTCACCTATTCTCACCACAACATTATCAAGCACCCTGTGTGACAGACTGAAAACTTACTTTCATTTTTGGTGATGCAACTGTACAGGGGTTTCTGAAAAGAAAAAAGACTGAAGTTACATCAATAACAAAGTTTAAACTATATTTAGAATGAATAATGAGTAAATGAAAATCGTGTTTGTGGACTTACCTCTGTGACTTTTTTGCAGACTTTTGTTATGTCATTTTTAGATGTTGCCTGTGGAAAAACCATAACATTAATAAAACATCATACATTTAGAACATCTTACCCCCAATTTACAGCGTACGCGGGTACGTAGCGTAGGCGTAGTATTTTTAAAAGCGTCAATTCACACCAGAAGCGTAAAGTCCCGCTGCTGCTATGCCGCTTATGTGGATCTTCTCTCTCTTTCTCTCTCTCTACTCTCATGTCTTTGCACCACACTGTTTTTTAAGTGAACCTCTGGTAAACAAACAAACAGACAAAATGGATGCCGCCTGGGATAACTGTGCTGGAAACAGAGAAAAAAAGACGAGCATTTGTGTACTGTAAATTGGCTAATCGCTCACCGTCTAAACCCAAAGTGGATGCTATTGTGCCTTATCCTACTTTACACTGTCCTTGTAAAACTGGTGTTTGATGTCACAGATTATATTAGACTTCTCCACCTTGAGAATTAACATTTTGTCATCCATTGTTAAACATTCACCAAAGTTCTGGATGTAATGCGCAATGTTTTTGCTAATAGAAAGCTTTTCTTTTGAAAAGGTAACATAAATTTATTTTGACACTTCGCATCTACTTCCTGTGTTTCCCTGCTGTAGCTCCGTAGAGTGATACGTAAACGCTTGAAAAATAGAACTCCAGCATATCTTGAGCGGCGTATCTTGGGGGTTACTCTTAAAAAACACTGCTGTTAAGTAACCTGTTTGCACTCCCGCCGACACTCTGCTGAGATGGCCAGCTCACAGCAGCCCAGTCCCACCCAGCCGTCGGACTTTCTGGAGACTCCTGGAAAAGACAATGAGCCCATTTGGTTTACAATATATCCTTTTATAATTGCTACCCAATTTTAATATGTAGTTTGATAATATAAATGTTCTATTTGACAGCTTGATGAGTGTTCATTCTGTAATACATCAAATACTGTAATATTATTTCAGATAAAGCAGTCTTTTGCGATATTGTAAATGCTAAATGATATTAAATTTTATAATAATAAAGATGATAGTAAATGTTAGTTAAGTAAGTTGAGTTAGAAATATTACATTATTAAGTTAAGTCAAGTTAACTAAAGTAGTCCAGGCAAGCTGCATTATGCAATATCTGCTATAGTTACTTCTGTTATAGTCTGTCAATTGAAATCTTTCTGGTGTGTTGGAGAAAGTGTTGGACAGGCCACAAAAAGGTCTCTGAAAGCTGGTGGGTTGATATCAGAGAGTCAGGGATCAGAGCTAGAATAATCTCACACCCAAACTCACCCATAAGGCTCACACCGTCTGAGCTCAGAGGCTATTAGGCTCTGACAAACTGGAGTACTGAACACACAGAGAGAGCAACTCCTGTCTTTGGTCCCAGACGCTTTTGGACTGTATCAAGAGCAGCATATCAAAGGTTTCAGTGATGCAGCTCTGGACCCCTTAGTGGAAGCAGCCTGACACTTTGATGTCCACTTTAATGGCGTGCCAGATTTTCATCTCCTATTTATTTAAATGTATCAACTTTAGTTTCACAAAGCAAATAGGAGGATGGAAAAACTTTACATAAATGGAGCCATCAATAACATACTCAATTTGAATGCAAAGAGGATTAACCAGGCCACTGAGAGACCCTAGTGAGTCAAGAAACTTAAAAATGTTGTATAATATTTTAAAAGATAAGACACCTGATACCAAAAGGCCAATGCCAGTTATTATAAAAACACCTGTAAAGAGTCCGCCCTGTGACTAACTGGCCACTGTCCAGGGTGTACCCCGCCTAAGGCCCAAAGCTGCTGGGATAGGCTCCAGTCACCTGCGACCCCTAACGGGACTATGCAGAAGAAAATGAATCAAATTAATGAATGTGTGAATGAACTTTAGATATGATACTAGTTTCATACATGATGACATTAGGAAAAGACAGATTGTAGTAAGATAAAGTTCTACACTATACAATACATGTAAAGAAAGCCGCATCATTGTTCTGGGAAAAAGACTCATACTCTCATGTTTCGATAACAAAATAAATGCAAATGAAACCGAAAGAAAGAAACTGATACTGTGACATGTATACACAGTGTCACAATTTCTGACCGGTGCTGATGAGTAGATGCAATCACAGTCGAGTGACTTCTGTTTGTCTAGCTATTTTTGTTCCTTTCATTCTGGAAATGTAAAAATGCCATGTCTATATGTTACTTTACTAAGTTTGATGTGCATCATAACAGGGATGTTAAAAAGCGGTTTTCTCTGTGTGCATGTAAAGTAATTTCCCATTTCTATAGAAATGATTGATAATACATCAATTCATATGAAGTTCTCACCTGGAAGTGTAGAGTTGATGCAACTCCACAGTTCATTCTGGAACAGGACAGAAGGAAATTCAATTAGTTATCAAACCAGCAACTCTTATACAGTATAGATGTATGACCATCAAATATACTGTATCTTCATGTTTATTAGACAATGTCATCAAAATCATAAAAATAAAACATTACTATGTGATTTACTAAGGTTTGTCAGTCTCATCATTTTAACACAGAACGCAAGGTCCTGTCTGCACCTGGATTTGACTTGTGGCTTTGAATTGCAAACATGAGGCGAAAAGATAATTGTTAGTACAATAGGTTGATGTGCCTAAAACCCAACCTCTGTGAGGTTAGAGTGTATTTACATACTCTTTGACTCTCTGTTTAGTGGTTTCAAAAGGTAGGTCTGTGTTCAAGCAACTCACCACAGCACACAAAGAATGACAAGGAGACCTATTCTACCAGACCAGATCTTGCTTAAGGAAAGCAGTGGGCTGTCTTATATAATAATTATACAGTGGCAAAAAAAATGTATGTGAACGTTTTGGAATTTCATGTTTTTCTAAATAAATTTAAATTAAAATGTAATCTGAGTCAAGGGTATTGACAAACATAACCTGTCTAATTACAGAAAAGAATTTGGATCGTTCATGTCTGTATTGACACACTGATTCAAAATTCAAAATGGCAGTGGAAAATGTATGTGAACCCTTGAGTTAATGACCTAAAAAAAGCAAATTCGAGTCAGGTTTTAGCACACCTGGAGTCTCGTTAAGATAATACAATTGGAGGTGTGGACTACAGCTACTTTGACAGACAAAAACCCTGCACAAAAAGAACACCCAATAGAGATGCTATGGATTGACTTGAAGAGGGCCATACACATGAGACACCATTCTGAATGGGCTAAAATTCCTCGATACGCAGGTCTAATCCACAGCTACAGGAAGCGCCTGGTTGAGGTTATTGCTGCCAAGCGGGGGTCAACCAGTTATTAATTAATTAATTAATTTAACTTACTTTTTCCACTGCTATTTTGAATGTTGAATGAGTGTGTTCAATAAAGACATGAAAAAACAGATTTTTTTTTGTGTAATTATTTTTAGACATATTATTTATTGTTTGTCAATACCCTTGACTTAGACAAAGATCAGATCACATTTTTAAGACAAATTTATTTAGAAAACCATGAAATTCCAAAGGATTTACATACTTTTTCTTGCCACTGTATGCCGTGTTTTGGCTCCTGCAGAGTGCACTGACTTCCTGTTGTGCTGCTGATATAAAGCTTCTCATTAGTCTGATGTAGGAAGTGGACTGGTGGTTTCCAGAACAAAGTAGCACCTGGTCCAACCGCACACAGCCACACACACTTTTTTTTAACTGTGGTTAATTACAGAACGGCCTGGTTCAAGGCTGCACTAAAACCAGATAAGATGCAGCAGAGTATTTCCACTAGCTCTTTTAGAAAACGCCTGTGGAAATACTGTAGAGCAAGTTTGATGTGCAGTGTATGCATAAAACATGACTTTCATGGCTTTTCTGTGTGGAGTTTGCATGTTCTCCCCGGTTTCCTCCGGGTACTCTGTCTAGCACAGGGGTGTCAAAGTCAAATGGACGGAGGGCCAAATAAAACATTTTGCTACAAGTCGAGGGCCAGACTGTCCGAATGTTCATTGAAATCAAAATTTGACCTACTGAAAACCTAAGAAATATATTACGATTAGATAAATAAAGCAATATTTTCTTATGACTGTCAGTAATTTTTAATTTTCAACAGGCCGGCACAAAAGACAAATATGTCAATACAAAAACACCTCATAACATGAACATTAAATGAACAAAGTGATATTATTCAAGGCACCATCAGCTATATTTTTTAATTTAGCAAAAGTGGGCTGAATTTAAGCAACTTTAAAGAAATAAATAATATCAGCAATTTTCTGCCATTCACTCCACTGATAAAAATATACATATATATTGCATTGAAATACAATAAAAAAAGTACAAAAATCTATGAACCAGAAACAAGACTTTCTTCAAGGAAAAGTCATATGTGCAGTGCAAACAAATATTATTTAACTTTTAAATTTGAACAGAGTAAAACTCTAAATATGTTATTGCACAGTAATGTTCACTTTTTTGAGGCTGATGATATTTGGTGGTGTCTCATCTTTTGTACAAGCTCATCAATGTTCGGGGTCAGGCTCTGAGCTGAGGAAATCCTCAGAACTGAGTGAAGGTGTTCAGCAGTAAGTCGACTTCTGTGTGAGGTTTTGTTCAGCTTCATTAATGAAAAAAGTTGTTCACACAGGTATGTGCTGCCAAACATAGACAAGGTTTGAGCAGCCTGAGTGCGCAGCTGGGGCATTGTGTCGGGGAGGAAGCGCGCAAACTCAGCAGCACCCACTGCTGCGTATTTTGCCTTCAGCGCATCATTGCATTGTAGTTCGATCAACTCCATTTGGAGGGTTGGCGGTGAGGTTTCTACGTCAACTGCAAATGGATTGCTGAGCAGTGCAAACCTGCTTTTTTGTGCTTCAGAGTCCGCAAATCGGCGTCGGAATTCAGCGGCAAGTACACTAATTTTATCAGCAAACTCTGCGCTCGGAAACACACTGGTAGAGAACTGATATTTCATGGTCTGGCAGCTAGGAAAGTGGCTCAAGTTTTCTTTCCGCATTTGTGCCTCCCATAGAGTCAGTTTGGTTTGAAACGCCTTGACAGTACTGTACATATCAGAGATGACACGACCCCGACCCTGCAGCTGCAGGTTCATTGCATTCAGATGGCTCGTAATGTCGCACAGAAAAGTCATTTCACACAAAAACCCTTCGTCTCTGAGTTGTGTTGTATCTTTCCCTTTGCTGTCCAAGAACAGACAAATCTCCTCACGGCTCAAACATCTGTGCAGCACCTTTCCCTGGCTTAACCAGCGCACCTCACTGTGATAGGGCAAATCACCATGCTCCGCCTCTAACTCGCTCAGAAATGCCTTGAACTGGCGGTGATTTAACCCTTTGGCTCTGATAAAGTTAACTGCGCTGATGGTCCTCATTACATGTTCCATTTTCAAGGCTTTACCACACAACGACTCCTGGTGAATGATACAGTGATAAGCTGTCAGCTCACCTGTGTCGTTTTCCTGCTGCATCTTCTCCCGTATCTTTGCCACCAGTCCACTCCTATGTCCACACATCGCAGGTGCTCCATCTGTTGTCAAACCCACGAGTTTTTGCCAAGGCAGCTCCATCTCGTTCACACATCTTGAGACCTCTTCATACAAATCATGTCCTGTAGTTGTGCCATGCATAGGACGTAACGCCAGCAACTCCTCTGTCACGTTTAGGCTAGAGTCCACTCCGCGGATGAAAATTGACAACTGGGCAATGTCAGAAATGTCAGTGCTCTCATCGACAGCCAGGGAGTATGCGATGAAATCTTTTCCCTTTTTAACAAGCTGCTCCTTTAGATTTATAGACAGCTGGTCTATTCGCTCAGCAATGGTATTTCTGCTCAGGCTGACGTTCAAAAAGAGCTGTCTTTTGTCCGGGCAAACTTCGTCACAAACTTTAAGTATACAGTCTTTTATGAAGTCCCCCTCTGTAAACGGCCGGGATGATTTAGCGATCTCCTCTGCTAAAATAAAACTGGCCTTGACTGCAGCCTCGCTTTGTGATTTGGCTTTTCTGAACAGACCCTGGCGAGATTTAAGGCCTCGTTTTAATTCCTCCACCTTCTGTAGCCTTTGTTCCATGTCCATATTCTCGTTTTTGTTTGCGTGTTTTGTTTCATGATGTCGTCTCAGATTATACTCTTTCATCACCGCCACACTTTCTCCACACAGAAGGCACACGGGTTTTCCAGCGACGTCCATGAACATGTACTCAGACTCCCACCTTGTTTGAAACCCCCGTTTCTCGGTGTCCACCTTTCGTTTTGCCATTGTTGATGGGTAGGCTTTTTGCTGTTATGCTAATGACCGCTAGTAAATTAGGAAATAAAGCCGCCTCCCGCTCGGTGCGTTACCGTTGCATTGTGGGAAATGTAGTTTTGGTGTGTACATAATATCTGCGGGCTGCTGGCTTGCAGCAGCCCGCGGGCCGGATCTAATAATAAATTAATATCATCACGCGGGCCAAATAAAACCCACTCGCGGGCCTGATTTGGCCCGCGGGCCTTGGCCTTGACATATATGGTCTAGCAGAACCACTGATGACCCCCCCCCCCATCTCAGTGGGACTTCCCTGAATAAATAAGTCAGAATATCTTTCATGTGTCCTATGTGTCACACTGTGTTTAACTTCCTCCTTACTCTTTCTGTTACGTCTTTGCTCTATAAGCCCTTATTAATCACAAATTATAGAGAGCCTTCTCTTTCTCTGTCTGGCTCTCCTGTGTAAGTGTCTGCTGGTCCAGGCTGCAGCGGAGACAGACAGAATATTTGTGATGACTAATGCCACAACATCCCACCACAGCGTCACAGGGACTTTAACAGGACTCAAATGTTGAGCATTTCACGGTAGTAAGGGGGTAGTAAAGGCCCCCTAACAATGCACAAACAATCTGACATATTTTAATTTTTTATAATGCGGCGGGCTAACTTCACATAGGCTCAGAAAGGAAGTGGGTTTAGCTATGCCAGACTAACAACACGTATGTGCAACCAACGTCTCAACCAATGGGTCTCAACAAAAGAGGCAAGTTGTAGTAGTGGATTATAATAAAAGTTGTATCAATGCAAAGCAGCAACTGCATGATTGTAGCATTTTTCTGACCAGTGTTCTTGCGTAAACAGCCCTTTAGACAATACTGAGGTGAGAGAGCTGTGGAGAGTGAACTCACCATGGACTCTGGGCAGTAGCTGGGTAACCTTTGCAGGAGGTGCTTCAGACGGGACTCACTCTTTATCGTCGTAAGCTACAAAAACAAACACAGAGTCAAGACTTTACAGAATCACCAATCACCCCAATTGGTGCACTATAGGAATTAAAACGGCAAAGCAGCACATCTCTGACACTCAGCTATAAGCACAAATAATCCATTTACATTTTTCTCCAAACACAGACCAAAAAGCAAGCAAACAAAAGCAGGTAGTACCAAAATATGCCAAATTCTGCACTATTTTTTATAATGGAGACTCCGCCTGACCATTTTATAAAAAAAATCTTAATAGTTTTGGTTTGTTTCACATTAGAACAATTATATTTGGTGCAGGTAAATGTTGACATGTGTGGATGTCATTTAAAGAAGTGTTTGAGCTTCCAGAGCCTTCATCTAAAGAGATCAAAATTATTTTAGACGGACATGTTTTTGGGGTTATTTTGCTGTTTCCCATCTTGATTTATTTTGAAACTGTATCATTACACATTCAAAATTTCCCTTATGGGAAATCTCACAAGTGTCCCCTTCATTTTGACACCATATATATTGAAATACATCTTGTAGTTGCAGAGATACAGTCAATTTACTGTGAACATGTCCTTTTCGAGCAGACACACCAAAAAACAAGCTCGGGCTTAAAGGGTTAATTGCCAGCACAGTATACAAAGCGGGAATCGAACCACCAGCCTTCCAGTTGAGGGACAACCGCTCTACCACTGTGGCCCAAACAGATTTTAGGTGGTAAGAACATGGATTTCTTACCAGTAATGTTCTCACTTAACCAAGACTTATTGTTACTCTTACTGATGAAAACACACCTCCACTCAGGAGATCAGGCCGTATTTTGTTCTTTTATGATCCACAGGTCACGACCATAGGTGAGAGTAGGGGTACTCTGCACTGCCATTTGGCCCGTAAGCACAAACTGAAATAAGGTTTTCTACTCTAGCGAGTCGGTAGATCTTTATCCGGTTTTGTTCGGCCCGAAGTCAGCTCCCGCACAAGCTCAGGCTCCTTCCCCGCCAGCCAGGTTCCTAGTGCCAGATTCTGTGTCCGGGGATTGGATTGGCGAGGCCCCCGCCTTCGACTGCCATCCAATTTACTTTGCACCGGCCTTAAGCAACCTCAGGAAAAGCTTACAACAACCTTGACTCTAACCATGTTAGCTAACAAACTAAGCCAAATGTTAATAGTCTATAAAAGGTTTAGCCACTGACCTATCTATGTTGATATTTCCAACGTCTGCATATTACATAATTAGCCACGTATCAAACACTATTGTTTCAACACTTCAGTGATTTAACTGCGAGAAATTTGTGTTGGTGCTGTGTATCTTCAATGTAGTCTTAATTATAAGCTACGACAGAGACATTTTGCCAACCAAGATGGCGGCGGTAACATAAAAGTCACGTGACTGAGAACAGTCCATACATAAATGCATAGTAGACAACACACTATATTACTAAAAAGATGGGCAATAATCTAATATACACTGACAGGCCTATTTCGTGATGAGTTTATTTTACTATTTATTTATTTTTTGAGTACAAAACATCCCACGTTGCGCTGTTCTCTCTCTGCCCCCAGACATGCCAAATTTACGGAGCTTGAGTAACCAGAGCTACTGTCAGGTCCACAAATATTGGGACATTGACACAATTCTAATCTTTTTGGCTCTATACACCACCACAATGGATTTGAAATGAAACAAACAAGATGTGCATTAACTGCAGACCTTAAACTTTAATTTGAGGGTATTTACATCCAAATCAGGTGAACAGTGTAGGAATTACAACACTTTGTATATGTGCCACCCACTTTTAAAGGGACCAAAAGTAATGGGACAATTGGCTGCCCAGCTGTTCCGTGGCTAGGTGTGTGTTATTCCCTCATTGTCCCATTTACAAGAAGCAGATAAAAGGTTCCGAGTTAATTTCAAGTGAGCTATTTGCATTTGGAAACTGTTGCTGTCACCTTTCAATATAAGATCCAAAGAGCTGTCACTAGGGATGCTCATATTAACCGTTTAACCGTTAACGTAAAGTAAAAATCTTGACCGATTAATACTATCAGTTAAACGGTTTAAAACGTTTTTTTTTTAAAGGTTCTTTTTTTTGTTTGCTGCATGGTCTGTGCGGCCATTGGTGCATATCCAGGTCCCGCCCGGTCAAAACCCGTCAGAGTTGGCTGGAAAAGGTGTCAATCGACACTTCCTGTTAGCATTTTAGTAGCTTTTTTCGGTCTCGAAAGGACTTATGGCTTTTATTATCAATAGAAATGACAAAAAATGTCGCAGCAGATTTCAAGTTGGAAATACTTCTCTGCAGTTTTTGAGCCTTGGAGGATATAACATGTCTTGTGGACCTAATTATTTTACTGGATATTATTCACTGGACCTTTACAGACAGAAAGACACCGAGCTTACGTTCATTTGTTGCTGTTTCAGTCCAAGAGGCAAGGCAAGGCAAGGCAAGGCAATTTTATTTATATAGCACAATTCATACACTGGGTACCTCAAAGTGCTTTACAGGAATAAAAGACAATTTACAAGATTTATATTAAGAAACATAAGAAAAAATTAAAAACATTTTAAAAAGAAGAGTGCAGATAAAAGAAAAAACACTTTAGGTTGTAGTGTAGGCGGAGCTAAAGAGGAAGGTTTTTAACCTCCCCTTGAACATTGTTAAAGTTGAGGCTTGTTTTACTTCAGCAGGGAGGCTATTCCAGGTTTTTGCTGGATTGAAACTTAAACGCTGCTTCACCCTGTTTAGTTCTAACTCTGGGCACGAGCAGAAGGCCTGTCCCAGATGTTCTCAGAGTCCGAGGAGGTTCATAAGTAACTAGCATGTCAGAGATATATTCTGGTGCTAAACCATTTAGAGACTTGTAAACCAGAAGTGCTGTTTTAAAGTCTATTCTCTGAGCAACAGGAAGCCAGTGCAGAGATTTTAAAACTGGCGTGATGTGGTTGTACTTCCTGGTTTGGTTAGAACCGAGCAGCGGCGTTCTGTATAAGCTGCAGCTGTCTTAACCCTTGTTTTGAGAGACCAGTGAGCAGGCCGTTACAGTAATCTAACCTGCTGGAGACAAAAGCATGGATAAGTTTCTCTAAGTCTGGTTGAGACATCATCCCTTTGACTCTGGAAATGTTTTTAAGGTGATAAAATGCAGATGATGTAATTGACTTAATGTGACTGTGGAAATTCAAGTCTGAGTCCATGATGACCCCTAGATTTCTAACCTGATTTTTAGATTTTAGAGAAAGAGACGCGAGGTGGCTGCTGACACTTTCTCTTTGTTTCTGTGGCCCAAAGATGATTAGTTCAGTCTTGTTTCTGTTCAGTTGGAGAAAATTATTTTGCATCCACATGTCAATCTGTTCGATGCAGTGACACAGTGAATGGATTGGTCCATTTTCACCTGCTGTGAGTGAAATGTAAATCTGAGTGTCATCTGCATAATTATGGTAGGATACGCCACAAGTGCGTATTAACTGGCCTAAAGGAAGCATGTAGAGATTGAATAATAGAGGTCCCAAGATAGACCCTGTGGAACCCCACATGTCAGGGCCATTTGGTCTGACACACAGTTACCAACCGAAACAAAGTACTTCCTGTCTTCAAGATAGGACTGAAACCATTTAAGGGCAGTTCCAGTGATACCTATCCATTCCTCTAATCTTTGTGTCAGGATTTCATGGTCCACTGTATCAAACGCAGCACTCAAGTCCAACAGAACTAAGACAGAGACTTTGCCTGCGTCAGTGTTCATACGGATGTCATTTGTGACTTTGATAAGTGCAGTCTCAGTGCTGTGATGGGGCCTGAATCCTGACTGAAAAGGATCAAAGCAGTTGTTAAGTAATAGAAAGTCATTAAGTTGCTGATATACAACTTTTTGATGACTTTCCTAAAAATGGCAGGTTTGATATGGGCCGATAGTTGTTGAGCACTGTAGCATCAAGACTGCTCTTCTTTAGGAGAGGCTTAATGACAGCAGTTTTTAAGGCCCTTGGAAATGTTCCAGACTGTAAGGAATTATTGACTATATTAGTGAGTTGTGGTAACAAACTGCTTAGTACTGATTTTAGAAATCTAGTGGGTAAAACATCGAGGCAGCAGGTGGATGAACTCAGGCTGGAGACAGTTTTTCAATTGTTCTGTCATTAATGGGAGTAAAATGTGTTAACCCAACCAAGTGTCTCCTAGGTGGCTGCAGTGTTGTTGTATGCCCTTTGGACTGTATTGCATGTTTAATTCCTTGAACCTTGTCGTTGAAAAACAATGCAAACTCATTGCATTTAGTGGTGGAAACTAATTCTGGTGGAAATGGAGCTGGAGGGTTTGTTAATCTGTTCACTGTAGCAAACAGGACACGCAGGTTGTTACTATTGTTGTTGATGATCTCTGAGAAGAATATTTCTCTTTCTTTTTGCAAAGTTTGATTGAAAACATGCAAATTCTCTTTGTATACGTCATAATGAATTAAGAGTTTCGATTTACGCCATTTTCTTTCGGCTTTTCGGCATTCCCTTTTCTGTGCCCTGACAGAGTGAGCATTGCTCCATGAAGCCTTCTGCCTCGTCCTGATCACTTTAACTTAACAGGAGCAATGGTGTCCATAACATTTAAAACACCTGAAGTATAACAATTCAACAAATCATCAACTTGACCTGATGAGGCATTTTCAAACCTGATTGCCTCCATAAACTGTGTCCTGGTGTTATCGTTAATGTATCTCTTTTTTTTTTTTTTTAAGAGACCCGTCAAAGGTAAGACAAGTCCAAACTAAATCTTTGTGCTTGTCTGTAAAAAAGGCTTTGGTGTCGGCGCTGTTGTTGTAATGTGTTAAAATGGTTTATATGTCTGAAAGATGAGATTTAAGCTTTAATTTGGTATATATATTGTTGGGGTTTGCATGACGAGGTGCAAGCACAACGCAGGCTTTCTTTTGTAGCGTGTTTACGTCCCGGACCGGGACGTTGTACACTAAGCCGTTAATGCCAATTCAATATTATAATCTTATCAGTTAACGGTTAATAATCAATTAAGGAGCAGCGGTTGTCGGTCAGGAAAATTAATCAAAATGAGCATCCCTAGCTGTCACTATCAGTGAAGAAAGCCATCATTAGGCTGAAAAACAAAACGAACCCACCCTAGAGAAAGCAAAAACTTTAGATATGGCCAGATCGACATCCTTAAAAAGAAACAACGCAACAGTGAGCTCAGCAACACCAAATAACCCGGAAGACCACGGCAAACAACTGTAGTGGATTACGAAGAATTCTTTCCCAGGTGAAGAAAACACCCTTTACAGTTGTCCAGATCAAGAACACTCTCCAGGAGGTTGGTGTATGTGTGTCAAAATCAACAATTAATAGAAGACTTTATCAGAGTGAATACAGAGGGTTCACCACAAGATGTAAACCATTGGTGAGCCTCAAAAACAGGAAGACCAGATTGCAGTTTTCCAAACAACATCTAAAAAAGCCACAAAGAGAAAGAAGTGTAATGTTATGCAATGGCCAAGTCAATCACTTGACCTGAATCCAATTCAGCATGCATTTCACTTGCTGAACACAAGACTTGAAGGGAAAATGCCCCAAGAACAAGCAGGAACTGAAGACAGTTGCAGTAGAGGCCTGCCAGAGCATCACCAGGGATGAAACCCAGTGTCCTGATGATGTCTATGCGTTCCAAACTATAGGCTGTAATTGACTGCAAAGGATTTGCAAACAAATTATTTAAAAGTGAAAGTTTGATTTATGATTGTAAATCTTTCCCATTACTTTTGGTCCCTTAAAAAGTGGGAGGCACATATACAAACTGTTGTAATTTCTATATATATATATATATATATATATATAGAAATTACAACAGTATTATTTTTTTTTTTAATAAAGCATTTTTCTACCTACTGTAGTAGGCACTCAAAGTGCTTTACATTAAGCTTCCATTTACCAGTGTTACAGCTGGAACACCATTGGAGGCAAGGTGGGGGCAGCAAGTGTCTTGCCCAAGGACAAATTGACAGTATGTGGGGGAGAGTGGGATGTTATGATGTTTAGGGATGTTTCGAGCGAGGATCGTACCGCCCACCCGCCGGTCGAGGGATGGCAGCTCTACCCACTGAGCTACTTCCTACACCGTTCACCTGATTTGAATTTAAATACCCTCAAATTAAAGCTAAAAGTCTGCAGCACATCTTGTTCGTTTTGAAATCCATTGTGGTGGTATAGAGCCAAAAAGATTAGAATTGTGTCAATGTCCCAATATTTATGGACCTGACTGTAGCTCCGTTTTGTGCTGTAAAAAAAATTGTTTGTGTTTTTTTTTCTGACTCCTGTGTCAGAGGATATTACTAAAATGGGCAGAGAGGGTAGTATTTGAACTGCTCCAGGGCGGCCTTTTCAAACGCGCCGTTCAGTAAACACTCATCTCAGAGCTCGAGCTGAACAAGCTAACGCTAATGGCTAGTGTCATGCTAACGGCTGCTACTAACGACTGCAGAGGCCTTTAAACTCTCGTCTCTCAGCCTGGGGTAAGTCTGCAAATCTTTACAGCAAACTTTATTTCAGCTCCTGCTGCTAATGTCAGATCCTTAATATCAATATTAGAGCTTTTTATGATAATTATCATAATTTTAAGCATGAGCACATTTTTATCTTGGTTGGATCCTATCCTATCCAGTTCTGTTATAAATTAATTATATACTTCATATTTGTTTAAATATCTGCCCTTAATTTGTGAGTCTTGTACATTAAGGCTTTAGTATTTGAGAGAGGCACATTTTTACACTAAAATAAAGCCTCATTACATCTTATAATCTTATAATAAAATAGCAATATTTAAGCAGATAACACGCAAAGATATTCAAATAGTAGATGTCACTAATTAACTGCTGAAAGTAGTATCAACCAGGTCTTGAACACATTAAATTAGTTTTTTTCAAATCTTTATCTATTTCTGATTGTACCATTTATTAACACAACCTAACTTGTGCCTTTAACTTCTGCTGAGTGTTTTAAAATGGCCTTAATTAAGAACAACAGGATGTCATGAGTGAAAAATAAGTGCACCAAGGCCATGCATTGTTCATTTTCGATTGAGTGCAAACATTGACTGCACATGTGAAATGTGTAAAAATGTGTAAAAAAAATGTTTGGTAATGTATAGTTCATTAGAAAAGCATTTCAGTAATGCACATATAAAGGTGTTTGTTATTCTCTGGTGTGTAAAAGGTCAGATGACAGAAGTGGCAGGAGTCTGGTCTTCAGCAGCACTGGTCAGGTTTGTCTGGATCACCTCCTACAGAATCAACACACAGACAAGTCAAATACAATGGCCCCAATAAAACTGACTTATTATAGTGTAAGAATGTTAGCAATATTCAACCTTTATTTCAGACACAAAGTTGGTCTATAGCAAATATTGTAAAGTTAAAATACTGTGTAGTCCACTATATGTAGTTAATATGAAGACTCCAACCACCTCATAAATTTAGAAATTGTCTAAGCAGTACCTAACAATACTATTATTATAGACTTAAATCAGTCTATTGTGATTATATGATTACTATATTAAAATGTAAAACCTTTTTACCCTTAAGACAGCAAAAATAAGATTTAAATCTGCATGTGAGAGTAAAGCCTCATAAACATTTCTCTCAATTTGGTCTAATCACAAAATAGTGTGATGTTCTGAACAAATAAACTACAAACATATTTCAAGTCAATATTATAGAAGTGTCACTAGTCTAATCACAATAATGTCCTGGCTACTACTTGCATTTTAGAAAATGACACATTTACATGTCTTTATGAACAGCTAAAATTATGCCAACAAATCTTTATATGAGAGTGCACTTCCCCAGATCTAATATTAATCCAGACTTCTTTAGTAATAGCCTTAAGGCCTTGAGGTCCATTAGCATAGCACTTAAGATAAGCTGTTAATAAAGAAGCAAAAATATAAAATCAAAATTTTTACTCACCAAAAAAAGTAGAGCCAAGTTTCTTGGCCGGTCTGTCAATGAAGGGCACATAATCATACAGCAAAATATTACGGTGGTTTTTGTGCAAAACTTCTCTGGGCAGCAATAAAAGACACAGCTAACAACTAGCACTCAGTGCTAGCAGACGCTAGCATCCTCAAGCCTAGTGGCTGCCCTGGGCTCCAGTTGGCTCCCACATGCCAATCAAAGTTGCCCCTCCCTTAATTATGCATAATACTAAAGTTAGGCTGAGGGCAAACCAAAGAACTTTTCAAAAATTTACAGAGTTGTCCCGTAACAATAACTTAGCTCTAAAGACCAGAGCCGTCTTTTGTACCAGGCTGTAAACAGGTTTTTTACACCCGTAAAGTTGCCATTGGATTTCTTCTTATGTTTCTGCTTTTGGAGACTGCACTCTGATGGACGGAGGTATATCGCTGTATGGTGGTGCCCTTACTCAAGGCCCTTTTAAGGGTTTCCATGAAAGGGGCTTGGTTTGAGGCAGCAAGCTAAAGGACGGCTAATTTCATGAGCAACATTTTGTCGGAGTTTCACAAAGAAGAGCTTATTTCTTGTGGCATTCAAGTTCATTTATAAGAACCCAATACCCTACTGTGTTATTTTATATTCCATCAATCCATCCATCTTCTACCGCTTATCCGGGGCCGGGTCGCGGGGGCAGCAGTCTAAGCAGAGACGCCCAGACTTCACTCTCCCCAGACACTTCCTCCAGCTCTTCCGAGGGGATACCGAGGCGTTCCCAGGCCAGCCGAGAGACATAGTCCCTCCAGCGTGTCGTAGGTCTTCCCCGGGGTCTCCTCCCGGTGGGACATGCCCAAAACACCTCCCCAGGGAGGCGTCCAGGAGGCATCCAAAACAGATGCCCGAGCCACCTCAGCTGGCTCCTCTAAATGTGGAGGAGCAGCGGCTCTACTTTGAGCTCCTCCCGAGTGACCGAGCTCCTCACCTTATCTCTAAGAGAGCGTCCCGCCACCCTGCGGAGAAAGCTCATTTCGGCCGCTTGTATCCGGGATCTTGTTCTTTCGGTCATGATCCAAAGCTCATGACCATAGGTGAGAGTAGGAACGTAGATTGACCGGTAAATCGAGAGCTTTGCCATACAGCTCAGCTCCTTCTTCACCACGACAGACCGGTACATCGACCGCATCACTAAAGAAGCTGCACCGATCCATCTGTCAATCTCACGTTCCCTCCTTCCCTCACTCGTGAACAAGACCCCAAGATACTTGAACTCCTCCACTTGAGGCAGGATCTCTCCACCAACCTGAAGGGGACAAGCAACCCTTTTCCGACTGAGAACCATGGTCTCAGACTTGGAGGTGCTGATCCTCATCCCAGCCGCTTCACACTCGGCTGCAAACCGTCCCAGTGCACACTGAAGGTCCTGGCTTGATGGAGCCAACAGGACAACATCATCTGCAAAAAGCAGAGACGAGATCCTGTGGTCCCCAAACCAAACTCCCTCCGGCCCCTGGCTGCGCCTAGAAATCTTGTCCATAAAGATAATGAACAGGACCGGTGACAAAGGGCAGCCCTGCCGGAGTCCAACATGCACTGGGAACAGGTCTACTTACTGCCGGCAATGCGAACCAAGCTCCTGCTCCGGTCGAACAGGGACCGGACCCCATACTCCCAGAGCACCCCCCACAGGGCGCCACGAGGGACACAGTCAAATGCCTTCTCCAGATCCACAAAACACATGTGGACTGGTTGGGCAAACTTCCATAAACCCTCCAGCACCCTGGAGAGGGTATAGAGCTGGTCCAGTGTTCCACGACCGGGACAAAAAACGCATTTTTCCTCCTGAATCCGAGGTTCAACTATCGGCCGCATTCTCCTCTCCAGTACCCTGGCATAGACTTTCCCGGAGAGACTGAGGAGTGTGATGTGAGGGTAGTTGGAACACACCCTCCGTTCCCCCTTCTTGAAAAGAGGGACCACCACCCCGGTCTGCCAGTCCAGAGGTACTGTCCCCGACCGCCACGCGATGTTGTAGAGGCGTGTCAACCAACACAGCCCTACAACATCCAGAGACTTGAGGTACTCAGGGCGTATCTCATCCACCCCCGGTGCCTTGCCACCGAGGAGCTTCCCAACTACCTCAGTGACTTCGGCCTGGGTGATGGATGAGTCAACCTCCGAGCCCTCGACCCCTGCTTCGTTTCGACGTTCATTTGCAGAGCGCAAGGATCTGGTAGGAACATAGGTCTGTATTAGCAAGTGAAGATATGAGTGTGCGGAGCCAGTAGTGGTCTTGTAGGCCAAGAGCATAGCTTTGAACTTGATGCGGGCGTCAACCGGGAGCCAGTGTAGCCTAATGAAGAGAGGAGTTCCATGTGCTCTCTTCTGTTCTTTAAAGACCACTCTTGCCGCTGCATTCTGGATCATCTGCAGAGGTTTGGTTGTGCAGGCAGGGAGTCCAGCCAGTAGAGCAATAATCCAGTTTGGACAAGACAAGAGCCTGGACTAGGATTTGTTTAGAGTGCTCTGAAAGGAAAGATCTAATTTTCCTAATGTTGTAGAGAATGAATCTACAGGACCGGGTGGTGCTGGCAACATGACTTGTGAAGTTTAGTTGATCATCAATTACCACTCCCAGATTTCTGGCAATGCTGGACAATGTAATGGTTGATGAGCCTAGTTGAATGGAGAGGTTGTGGTGGGTCTTTGGGTTGGCCGGAATCACAAGCAGTTCTGTTTTTGCAAGATTCAGCTGCAGGTGATGGTCCTTCATCCAAAGTGAGATGTCACTCAGACATGCCGAGACTCGAGCAGAGACCGTCGGATCGTCAGGTTGAAATGACAAATGGAGTCGAGTGTCATCCGCATAGCAGTGATAGGAAAAGCCATGCTTCTGAATGACAGAGCCATGGGATGTCATATATATGGAAAAGAGTAGCGGTCCAAGCACTGAGCCCTGTGGCACCCCTGTATTAAGATGTTGGGACTCAGAGACCTTGTTTCTCTGAATGACCTATCCGAGAGGTAAGACTTGAACCATTGCTACGCCATTCCAGAGAGACCCATCGCACTGAAAGAAGACAGGAGAATGTGATGATTAACAGTGTCAAAAATCGGCAGACAGATTCAGTAAGATGAGTACAGATGACTTGGATGTTTCCTTTGCCAGTCTCAGGGCTTCGATGACTTAGAGCAGTGCAGTTTCGGTGGAATGTCCGTTCTTGAGCCCAGACTGGTTCTGGTCCAGGAGGTTGTTCCGTGTGAGAAAGGATGAGAGCTGAGTAAACACAACTCGCTCCAGAGCTTTGGCAATGAAGGGAAGGAGGGAAACCGGTCTGTAGTTTTCTAACAGTTTAGGGTTGAGAGTGGGTTTCTTCAGTAATGGTGTGATGCGGGCCTCTTTGAAAGTTGTGGGGAATGACCCAGTGGAGAGAGATGAGTTGATGATGTGGGTGAGAGCAGGCACGACAGATGGAGAGATGGCCTGAAGGAGATGTGTGAGGATGGGATCCAACGGGCAGGTGGTAGGGTGGTTAGAACTAATGACCTTGGAAATGTCTGCTTCAGTTAGAGGTGAAAAAGAAGGGAGCAAACATATATTATGGGTGTGGATGAGTTCAACAGGTGGTGGCGCAGAGAACTGACTGCTGATCGCAGTCATTTTCTTTACAAAGAAAGACGCAAAATCATCAGCTATTACAGCCGATGAAGGTGGGGGAGCAGGCGGACAAAGGAGGGAAGAAAAAGTTTTAAAGAGAGTGCGTTTGTCAGGTGAGTTGATTAACTTAGAATGGTAGTAGTCAGTTTTTGCAGCGGTGACATCAGCGGAGAAAATAGAGGAGAAACTTGTAGTTACAGAGGTTAGTAGGATCTTTTGACTTGCGCCATTTTCTTTCAGCTGACCGGAGGCTGGCGCAATGCTCGCGTAGAACATCGGATAATCAGGGGGCAGACGAGGATGCACGGGCTGGTCTAGATGTAAGAGGGCATAAGTTGTCCAAGCAGGATATGAGCGTGGAGCACAGCGTGTCGGTGGCGTTGTTGGTGTTTAAAAGAGAGAGCTCCTCAGAGGGGGGGAGCGCAGAAGAGATGGCAGAGGAAAAGCGGGAGGGACTGAGTGTACGCAGGTTGCGTCGGAAAGTTACCAGCGGTAAAACAATTGCAGTGTCATGTAAGTTGCATATCCAAAGCGACTTACTTTAAGCTTCAATTGACCTGTGTTACAGCTGGAACACCACTGAGGGTGGTTTAAGTGTCTTGCCCAAGGGCACAACGACTGTGGGGAGAATCAAACCTTTAACCTTCAGGATGAGAGACATCTGCTCTACCACTGAGCCACTGGGCCCAATCACAGTGAGAAGTGAGATTCAAAGCTCCACTATATGACAGAGCTTGGAGGACACATACTACTACTACTCTGGAAAATGAACACACAAACAGATGAACATGCTTAACGATGTGCAGACTACTAGAAAAACTAGATAAATAGAAAAAGCAATGTAGTCTGTTGAGTGAGAGCCAAAAAATCCTGAGAAAAGGAAAACACTGAACAACAACATTCTCCAGAATAGACCTTATATGAACAAAAAAGGAGTCTGATTTACAAACCCACCAAACCAGAGAGGGTGTGTGTCATTTATCACTGTTGATCTATATAGCAGAAATACTGTATCTGACAATACAAAAACAAAGGAAGAGCCATATTGAACACTACTCCCAGAACTTTCTGGGGTTGAAGAACCCACAAAACATTAATTATGTAATTATCTCTGTCTCAGTAAACATTGCAGGAAAGCATCCCCAACATTCTCACTTTATTTCCATTTTCTGTTTCTTTTGTGTTGTTTCTTTTTGTAAACAGACATAGCCAGTGCTGGAACAGACATTAAGTTAGTGTCAAATGTGTTGTAGACCAATAGCCAATGAGTTCCCACTTGTATGTGATTGACCACAACTGTTCATGTGCTGAATATTCTCATCAGTTGTATTACAATGTGCCCATAGGTGGTCACTGTGACTCATTTGACCACCATATTCAAAAAGAAACTAAAGCATTGTAGCTAACATACTGTAGCTACACTGTTTGATGTTAACACCATTATGCTGCATCTGGCTAACACAAGATGCCAATGTGCTGGACGAGACAGGCCTGATCTACTGTACAATATTATAGAACTGTGAGAGCACTTCACAGAGAGAGGGTGCAGTGCATCTAGAGAACATTCATTCATCATTCTGCTGTTGACTTGAGGCTAACATAACTAACCACAGATGATAAAGACCATCCAAGCAGATACAGTGTTGCTGTTCAAATCTAAAGTTTTCCTTCTAACCTTAAAACTAACTTGTTAGAAAGTAAACTTGGACATATATCTACTGGGGTTGGGGCGTTTTTTAATAACTTTATGGAACCAAACATAGTTACAAAGAAAAGACAGTTGCTGACAGTCATCAGATGGCAAGTCATCGTAAACAGGGAATTGGATCTAAAAATCAACCAGGCCATTAAGTCCAGGGTGGTTTGTAAAAAGCTCTGGGTATTAGAAGCTCATCAGTGAAGAGCTCTCACTTTGTGAGACTGTATGTCTAGTTGCTAAATTATGCTAATTCAAAACTCCATAGCGCTTCCCATTCATGTTTACTGTCGACTTCGCGCTTGGAGTCTGAAACAAATCTTCAACTACAGAACTGATTTACATATTTCTCTTTTAAAGAAGTATGCAAAATTGTGGTTAACAATATAATTTATCTAACATTTGTTGCTTTTTGGGAATAGTTATTGTTTTCAAACACACTTCTGCAGTAGTCCCTATATTCAAAAAATGTAACTTTAATGATATGAAATAATTTTCTGTACTGTAATGGATACAGTGACTTGTTATATGTGTATCCTGATTACATGTTCCCATTACAAGTAATCCATTACTCCCCAAGTCGTATGGAGGTTTTAGGACATTCATATTTTTAACAAAAAAGTTGTGCAGGGTAAAGTGGTGAACAGAAGTGTTGGGGACATGGAATCATCCGTAAGTCTTTTTTAACACAGATCTGTTCATGAATCATAAATTATTACTCCACTGAAGACCTCATTTTCAGGGTGAAGCCAGATACTGTGCTGATTATTACCTGCTGCTGTTACCCTACTCTCAGATCTGTGGTCTGTTTTCTGTGCTGTTGTCTGGCCATCCTCGACTTTCTGTGATTTCTGTGCTAGACTTTCTTTACCAGACTAAATTATGAGGGTGTCTGTCCAGTGTGTGCTAGATAACATAATGTCACACAGACTCCAGAAGCAGATTTGAACTCAGTGCTTGTTCGTTAGCAACATACAGAAGCTCCTTTGTGCTGGGACAGAAAATGACACCTGCTCCCAATTGAACCCAAAATTTTATTCTTCACTTTAAAGAGCCCAGAACACTTTGTTCCAAACAGTGGTATTCACAGAAACACTTATTGTCTGAGGAGCGGGGGAGTGTGTTTACCTGGTCACAGGCCTCTTTACAGGGAGAGTACTCCGGAGCATTGAGGCAGCACGAGGGGTCTGAAACACACAGTAAAAACACACCTTTAACACTCTTCATGTCATGTATGGGACAATATTAGATCTCAATCTGCCATGTATCCCATTTATGTTAGGCAAGTAACTCAGCAAAAAACATCCAGGTGTCCAAAAAAACAAAAAGCTCATGCCTCATTTGCATAAAGCTACACAAATGGGACAAATTGTAGACTACAACCTAAGCGGACACACACAGAGGTAGTGGAGTAGAGTGGAGAAGTAGTGGTTGTAGGGAGACACGGCAAAAATGAAACATTTAAGGTTTTTTATTAAATTAAAAAGATCTCAAAAACAAATAAAACAAACAAAACAAAAAGTCGGGTGCGGGCAGCAGGTGAACAGCCGTGTGTAGGCAGGCCGAGCAGGAGCAGGAGCGCGAGACACAGCTTTAAATGGGTCACCGGGCCCAGGTGATTCCAGTCAGCCTCCAGCCGGCCCCACTTCTAAACAAAAACAGCTCATTAGTTGTAAACCTGCAGGGACCGTCACAAGGCTAAAGACAAAACTCATTTTGAACAAAATACATAATCTTACATGTATTATGTGAATGAGTCTGAACCATTTACATACAGTTGTTCTCATAAGTTTACATACCCTGGCAGAATTTGTGATTGTTTGGCCATTTATTTTGTGTGTGATTTTGGCCTGATAACATGCACACAAGTGGGTTTGAAAGGCTACTAAAGGTCCTCACCTGTGATCTGTTTGCTTGTAATTAGTGTGAGTGTAAAAAAGGTCAGTGAGTTTCTTGGCTCCTGACAGCTCAATTTATGTCAACAGAAAAACATAAGGCGGAGTTATGCATTAGCTGATAAAAGTCCTGTAAATACAAGACTGTAACCTGTCTGTGAGGCTAACTTTAGCAAACAGACATTTTTCAGAAACTTTCCAAGGAGAAAATGGATTAGTGCATAAACAAGTTCAAGATAAATAAAAAAAACATAAAATTTAAAAACATAAAAAAATATAATTTTAAATGTTTATTTTTGCCAAAATTAGTAACATTTTGCACCTCTCTCTCAGCCACGGAGAAGTGTAATCACATCATTCTCAGATGATGAGTTGGGAAGTTGTTTTTAAGCCTTTGTGTTCATGTGCTTTCAGTTTTAATAGTCTTCTCTTTCACATAATCTAGCTACAGAGCTACAAACAAATTTACCGTTAGCTTTGTTTTAAACAAGGCTAAAGTTAACACATGAATGCATAATTTGTTTAGTTTGTTAGTGCAGCACTGCAGTCTCAATTGTTCCATCAGTTCAGATAGACACAAGGACAGTAGTAATACGTAGGTACTGACTGTGAAGCTGATGTTAATACCCTCTACAGTGGACACACAGTACCGGTCAGGGGTGACTGGCCCAAACTATTCTCCTCAGTACAGACAAAGCTTAAAACACTCATGTAGGTCAGTTCTCTCACAGGAAGTGCCTGTCTGAACAATGGTTCACAATGATGACATAACAACCCAGTCCAACAAGAGGGGGGCCTGTACAGTACGGGCCCTGGCAGGATGCTAATGAGCACTGGCCTCATTCTAACTCCACTCCACAACAGGCCCCAGAACCCCCCTGAACTGGCTTTATTGTTACTCTCCAATTCAGAGGAAACACCCAGTTAACACCCAAGCGTCATGTAGAACATGCACTGATTAGTAATGGGCGATATGAACGATATGCGATATAAATGATAAAAAATTGGCATACGATAGAGATTTTAATTCTATTGCACTACCGCGATAATGCATGTTGATAACGCAATTTCCCCGCGAAATTTACAGCCACGAGCTGGGTGGAGGGTGGGGGGGGGCGACAGTGATGTGCCTGAACGCGTTCATTGAACGATAGTTCATGAACTTGTTTATATTTTGGGCGAACGTGAACTGAACGTGCTGAATTACTGCCTGATGAACGTTACTGTGAACTCGTTCAGTCTGGTGTCTGTGAACGGCATGCTCTCTCAGGTTAACTTCGTTCAATAGGGTGCCAGATTTCTATAGAGCCTTCCAGGCGAAAACACGGCTAAAACACACCGCAAACCAGCCGCAAACGGGTCTTAATATGTAGCGGAAAAACACCAAACCTGGCAACACCAGCCACCAGTGTCGCACCGTCCGCCGCATGCGTGGCGTGACATCAAAAAAAAAAAAAAAAAAAAGCATGGAGGCGACAGCATGTAGTAAGGCGTATGATCATTTAAATTCATTCATGTAACTTGTTTGTTGAACCTGCCTGGTCTATTTTCCCAGGATTCTAATATTCTGTTTTAGCATGTGGACAATGGAAAATTATTAAAATTTAAAAACGTTTTCACCTTAATGATTACTGTCCTGTTTTTCTTTGAATAATTCCTCATTAAAAAAGACCATTCAAGCAGCACGTTTTTCCTCATGTTTTTGAGAATGTACTGTAGGGTTGAAAGCTGCAGCTGCTACTAGTGTGGAGTGAATGGACAGCAACAAAGCATTAAAGCAACAATGGGGAAATGCTGTCCCCTCAATGCTAATGTAAACCCTGGTTGGATAAGGATTGAAAATTGGATATGAAAATGAAATCTAACGCATAGCTTCATTGTTAAAACTGATAAAATAATTGCTGTCTGTGATTTTACTGTATATGGGCTGTGGCAATAATTTTGAAAAATAATAGCTCGCAGCTACATGGGAAAAAGAACTATGAACTAGTTCATTTTTGGAACTGTGAGTTTGAACTATGAACTGAACTAGTTCATTTTAAAATTTGTGAACTGAACTTTGAACTAGTTCTTGTAGAAAGTGAACTTTCCCAACACTGGAGAGAGAGAGAGAGAGAGAGATTAAATTAACATATAAAATCTTACACATTTGTCAACAGAAAAAAGTGTGATAGATCCCCGAATTGACCGTGCTGTTGCTTTATGCAAGAAGATTGTGAGTTCCTTTTCGGGAATACAGGAATAACATTTAAAAAATACATTTAGCAGTTTGGCTTTCCTTAGGATCTATGTAACCTATTCTGAAATGATTCTATTATAATTTATATATCGCAATATATATCGTTATCGCAAGAGGCTGCAATGTATATCGCAATATGGATTTTTGGCCATATCGCCCATCCCTAGCACTGATCTTAGATCAAAGATATATGCCCAGGAGCTGTAGGCCGACATTAAATAACTCTTTACCTACATCTACAGCAGTGTTGTCAAAAATATCTTTATTTCGATAAATATCGATACTGAAATATCTCAAACGATACAATACTCATTTCCTGAAGTATCGATACCAGCTGAGCTTTGGATTCTACTTGAAAATACAAGAGTTTTTTTTTTTACTTGCACTATTGGTTTCTGAATGTATGACAATATGAGAGGCCTTTGAACAAGTGCACTACCTCAGGGGTCTTCAAAAGGCAGACCGCAATCTGGCCCGCAAGACATGTTATATTTATCTTTAAATAAAAAATAAAAATAAAATAATATTGTGACAGTTGTTTTTCCTTTGGTATTGAAAATGGTATCGAATATCGATATTTTTGAAGGTATCGTATCGAAGTTAGAAATTCCAGTATCATGACAACACTAATCTACAGCGACAACATTTCCAGCTTTAGATGCAAATATGGCTCCAGCATCTAGTCAAATGGTTTTTTTGTTTACCAAAAGGCTGCCTTGATGCCTGATTGTCCTGGTCAAAGTTGTTGCGGATGCAGAAAGAAATATTTTTTTCTGTAAGTTAGGGTTAAGGGTGCTCTCACACTGGAGTTATGTAACATGTTTTTTTTTTACAGTTACGTATGTGAGAGTGCTCACAAATACTCAACTCTGCACACATTTTTTTAAAGTTTGAAACAGGTTAGAAAGGGAGTAGTGACAGTGTGAGGGGGCCAGAGGAGGGGGTATAGTACTTTAATAATATAATACAGTCAGGACGTTCACATGCAGACCATTCTCTGATTAAGCTCATACGTAGCTCAATTGAGCTAGGCAGGTATACATGCACGAGAGAACCAAAGTACTGTGACTGCTCCGGCTGATGCTGTATTCATGAGTCCTCGGTATTTCACAGCATTAAGCTGTTGTTAAAGTGTAACTAAACCCCTGGTCAGAGCCTAACTCCACCCACTGATAATATTTGAAAAATGCTGGAAAAGAGGGCGGAACCCCAGCAGAGACAGAGGGGAAGAACCGAGGGCGGAGCTCAGCGGGGGCGTGCACCTGAGACCCGCAGTGAAGGGTTGATTGACAGCAGCTTTTAGACTCACAAAGATGGAGACTGGAGGGACGCGAATAGCTTTTCCTACGTAGCGGTCCTTCAACAGGAGGACTTTACAGTGCACACAGGGCTAGAGCCTTATCGGCAGCCTTATTGGGGCGGCAGTGGCTCAGTGGTAGAGCAGTCGTCTTTTAACCGTAAGGTAAGCGGTTCGATTCCCACTCTCCCCACAGTACTGTCGTTGTGTCCTTGGGCAAGACACTTCAGTCTGTCACACAGGGTGCTTGATAATGTTGTGGTGAGAATAGGTGAAAGTGCTGTCTGCAGAATATTGTGCCACATCATAAACTATGTGCTAAGGATTCTGAGATTAGAGCTGCCAGGCAGGAGGCCAAGAGGAAGACCAAAGGGGCGCAGTGGCTAAGTGGTAGAGCAGTTGACCCATAATTGGAAGGTTGGCGGTTCTTTTCCTGCTCTCCCCACAGTTCATACTGTTGTTGTGTCCTTGGGCAAGACACTTAAACCTCATTGCTTCCAGTGACACAGCACTGGTGTATGAATGTGTGTGATTGCTGCTCTGGTGAATGGTGTTTGAATGTTGGGACAACGAATGGAAATTAGCCTACGGCTACAATCTGGCATGTTTACATTCATGTGGTTGAGTCTCATATATGTTCATTAACATGCACTGTCCCAATCAAATAAAATAAAATAAATTATCAATTTGTGCCGCTGGCTCAAACCGCGGTCTCAACAACTCCCAAAGTATTGGGATTGCCAACCCCCAACATACACCGAAGACTTTGTGGCCACAGCTGCTGTGACACTGGAGTTGGAGAACATTGTCCACTCGGACTCAATGTCTCCAGTAGGCCTGGGCGAAAAATCGACTGAATGAATTAATTCGATTTTTTTGTGGCGGGCGATTTAAAAATAAGTAAATCGAGTTTTTGTGTAACGGAACATTTTTGGCTCCCCTGAGCTTCCGTAGCGTTAGTTTCACATAGCAGAGCAGTACGGCACGCGACAACAACAACATCATAGCACACACAAAACAGCAACAGAAAGCGACAACATGGCTAACGGTGAAAGTGGGAAGTTTGTTCCCAAGAAAGGAATAAAATCATCTGTTGTTTGGAACTGGTATGGGTTTGCTGCGACAGACGTGGATCAAGAGACCTCACGCTGCAACATTTGCCTAAAGCCCATTGCAGTCAAAGGCAGCAGCACCACAAACCTATTCTAACACATGAAACAGAGACATCCAGCCGAATATGAAAAATGCCAGTCTCTCCGAGACGAACAAACACGCAGTGACCAACAAACCTTAGCTAAAAAACAGCTAACTGTAGCCGAATCCTTTTCACACGGCACCGCATATGACAGGAAAGGGGCACGATGGAGAACAATCACTAAAGCGGTCACTTTGCACATAGCCAAAGACATGGTACCCATATATACAGTGGAGAAGAACTGGGTTTATTAATTTGATTAAAACCTTAGACCCGAGATATGAGCTACCCAGCCGCAAGTACCAAGAGGGTGTTCATTTATTTATTATTCATCCCAGAAATGGGGGTTACATTTGTCTTGCTTTTAAATAAAAGCAAAATTTGCTTTAAGTTGTCTGCCGTTTTTCTTAATAAGTAGGGGGGGAAATCGGAAAAAAAATCGTAAATCGAATTAAAAAATATAAAATCGGAGATTTTATTTTTAGGTCATATCGCCCAGCCCTAATATCCAGTCTCCCTGGGAATTTGGTCGAAGCTCTGCCAAAGGTGGGAGTTGAAGATCTCTCTGACGGGGACTCAGACAAACGTTCCCAACAGACCCTCACAGTACGTTTGGGTCTGCCAAGTCTGTCCAGCTTTCTCCCCCTCGGATCCAACTCACCACCAGGTGGTGATCAGTTGACAGCTCCGCCCCTCTCTCACCCGAGTGTCCAAGACATACGGCCGGAGGTCAGATGAAACAACTGACAACAAAAAAAAACTGTCGTTGTGTCCTTGGGCAAGACACTTAACCCACCTTGCCTCGTATGAATGTGTAAGAATGTTGAGTGAATGTATGTGGTGATGGTCGGAGAGGCCGTAGGCGCAAAATGGCTGCCACGTCTCTGTCAGTCTGCCCCAGGGCATCTGTGGCTACAGTTGTAGCTTACCATCACCAGTATGACTGTGTATGAATGAATAATGGACAGACTGTAAGCGCTTTGAGTCCCTTGGTCCCTCGGGAGTAAAGCGCAATATAAATCCAATCCATTATTATTATTATTATTATTATTACAACTACAAAGTTGATCATCGACCTCTGGTGTCCTGGTGCCACGTGCACTGATGGACACCCTTATGCTTGAACATGGTGTTCGTTATGGATAAACTGTGACTAGCACAGAAGTCCAATAACAGAACACCGCTCGGGTTCAGATCCAGGGGGCCGTTCCTCCCAATCACGCTCCTCCAGGTGTCACTCTCGCTGCCCACGTGAGCGTTGAAGTCCCCCAGTAGTACGACGGAGTCCCCGGTCGGAGCACTTTCCGGCACCCCTCCCAGAGACTCCAAGGCCAGGTACTCTGCACTGCCATTTGGCCTGTAAGCACAAACAACAGTGAGAGACCTATCCCCGACCTGAAGGCGCAGGGAAGCGACCCTCTCGTTTACCGAGATTAACACCAACACATGGCGGTTGAGCCGGGGGGCAATGAGCAAGCCCCACACCAGCCCGCCGCCTCTCACCGCAGGCAACTGGAGAGTCCAGCCTCTCCCAAGGAGTTGGGTTCCAGATCCCAAGCTGTGCGTGGAAGTGACCATCTCTAGTCGGCATCTCTCAACCTCCCGCACAAGCTCAGGCTCCTTACCTGAGGTGACATTCCATGTCCCTAGCACCAGATTTTGTGTCCAGGCATTGGGTCGCCGAGGCCCTCGCCTTCGACTACCACCCAATCCACATTGCACCGGCCCCTTACGGTTCCTCATGCAGGTGGTGGGCCCACGGGAGGTCGGTCCCACGTTGCTTCTTCGGGCTGAGCCCGGCCACCAGGCGCTCACATACGAGCCCCAACCCCGGGCCTGGCTCCAGAGTGGGGCCCTGGTTGCGCCATACCTTGCGACGTAACGGTCCTTGATTTTATTATATCCATAAAGGGTTCTGAACCGCATTTTGTCTGGCCTGTCACCTAGGACCTGTTTGCCTTTGGAGACCTTACCAGCCCTTGACAACATAGCTCCTAGGATCATTCGGCACTCAAACCCCTCCACCACGATAAGGTGGCGGTTCAAGGAGGTGTCAAGTCCAGTTAATTAATATGCACAAAAGACACAAACCAAACTCACCAAATAAAATATTAACATCCCAACCAAGTAGTGATAAATATTGTTTCTCATGTTGTAGGTAATGCACAGGTTGGTGAGTTGGCATAACGGTCCATCCAGGCTTTGAGGCAGTAGCACTAAACACCTGTGTTAAAGGCTCTATCACTTGTACTGTAGTTTTACACATCTATTTGGTGTCTTTTTTAAATATAAGAGATCAATGTTTTTATAAATAAGTCAATTTAATTTTTTTACCCTCCACTGTAACTTGTGCAACACCTCTTTCAGCGGTTGTCTGATGCAGTGTGGTCAGGTGGTGCTGGGGATACCTGGGCCAGCAGGTAAGGGTCATACCTTCTTCTGCTGCCTTTACAGAGGATTCCAACACTGGATTTTTAAATATATTTGATATATAAAAAACAAATAAAACATTGAAATATAAAGAATAATTTATACCTGGAGTTACACACAAAACAATTGTTTAAAAACATCCATTATAAAATCAGCTATACAACTCAAAATGAACATGTATCAACATAAACATTTACAAAACATTGTCTAAATGACACCTTTTTCTCAAACTGAAGGCAAACTGCTCAAAACTAAGGGATTGTTCTTACAGTAAGCATTTCCATTTTTATATTGATTTAATATTTTATATATACACACTTAATATAAATAAAAAATAAATGTAATAGTAAATTTTCAAACATCATTTTTACTTTGCTTTTGATAGTCGCTGTTAATTGCACTTATTGGGAGCAAAGGTGGGGAAATGCAAGAGCCAGTGTTACACAGGCTGATCATAACTTCATGAGCTGTTCAAAAATTTTAAAGAATCTTGAGTGTGTTCAACAGTGTATTAGTGTTTACATTAGTCTACCTTTAGTCGGCAAAGTAAAGCTAAGTCTCAGAAACTATAATGCTAATTGCTGTTTTCAAAAACTGAATCTAAGATGATAGACAGCAGCAAACTTGAAGGATGAAATATCTTAAACAGTGAAGTGACGCAGGAACAGTAGCCAGGTCCTGAAAATAAAAAGATATATACATGCTTTTATTTCTAGAACTAGACCATTTTAATGACAATAAAATGATAGATTATCACACACCTCTTAGGCAAAACAAGAGTTGTGTTATTGTTTACAATTACAGTATTATATTAATTCATTTTAGAGATTTTAAAATGTTCATAAATAATATTAGTGACAAAGCAATAGAATCTAAAGAAGACATCTAAACACAAACACGCACTGTTGCCATAGTCTACATGTTAGCGTCCTACTGGAATGTGAGTCACCACTTTTCTGTGGATCTCCTTTTATTGTAATTTGACTCTGAATAATTATTTCTGTATATCCTCCGAGAAAGTGCTAGTCTTTTAATCCGTGTGTTCTGTCACTGGGTCGGTCAGGTTGGCCTGGCAACCTGTTGTATACTGTTCCCTCTGCAGCGCCAGTTCTGCTCATTTTCCTCCAGGGAGCAGCAATAAACAACATACAGCAATGGTGTGCGCTTTTGCGTTCAATCAAATTAGCAAAGTTGACATGAAACACACAAGTCTGTGTTGAGTCAAAACTCACGGTGTTACACAAGCCATGAGATGTTTATGTTCAGAGTCACGAGCCAGTGACAGGTCTTTTGCGATAAGTGCTGCATCTCTGCTACAAGTCCAACAGAGTGCTGCCCATGTACGAAAAATAACAAATGGAATATTGAGTGATAGAGTAAAGCTAGATGTCTGTTTGTACTGGGCTACAGTATCAACACCGCAGTAGCCCTCATTAGCCTGTTAGCCCGGTATCAGGAGCAGCTGAAGCTAACGTTTAGCATACTTTACCTAACTAGCAACATGACACAATTAATTAACTTTAGCTTTACTGGGAAGAAACATTGTGATTAAAAATATATGTTCACTTACCTCAACACGCCGCTGCGGTGGTGGGAATCCATGCAGGATTCCACCTCCATTGCGTTGGAGAAGCAATCCCGCTTAAAATACCCGCTGCAAACTCCAGCTCTCAGCGGGAATTCACAGTGTTCCAGGCAAAGTGCATGCAACCACTGGCGCCTAATTTCCAACTCAGCTGGAAAGCAATGCAGTCCAGCAGTGCTGTTGCAACCAAGTACGTGCTAATATACCTAGCCTGATGTTTTCAATACTTGCTACTTGGGAACAAGATGTTTTTATACCAAGGGTGTGGTGAGCTCGTGCCAGGGGCGTGGGTAGAGAGCCGTTGGTAGAGTCTGCTCACGTCACGCGAGGAAGCAACTTAAAATAGAATTAAAGCTGCAAGCAGCATTTAGCGGGGCTCAAGCTTTTAAGGCCTTTTAAACACAGAGGCATTAAAAACATTACATTTTATTTAGCAAGATAAAAAAAAAAAAGATTTCAATCACTGAAAGAGTGGATGGAAAAGTCAATTTACAGCCAATATAGGTAATTTAGCATAGGAAACATGGTTTTCCAAGCTTTTTAACAATTATAGCGCCACCTATATTCCAATCTCCATAAATGTTTGCATGCTTCTTTTGAGACACGTGCTGCATGTGCCCACCTACTTTCGTGAAGTTTTGAGTTTTCGTTCAGCTTTAATAGGCTTTTGAGCACGTTAGTGTTCATTAGTTGATGGCGGCCATGTTTTTTGAGATACGCCAATGTCCTTATAGACATACCTAGTACTTCGGGCCAAGACACTGCATACCAATTTTCAAGTCAATCAGACTAGCAGTCGCGTTTTTTCATGTTATAGCACCACCAAGTGGCAGATTGTCGCGATTTTTTTTATCCTGACCACAAAGTGAGCCCATACACATGTGTACCAAGTTTAATGAAGATATCTCATTTCCTTCTTGAGTTATAACCTTTTTAGTAAAATAGACTTTTTCTGAACGTCCACTTTGAAGCCCTTTCGCAAAAACGAATCGAAATTTCAACTTTTTTTCAATAAATATTGATAATCAGACACCAGAGAACATTTTGACACTGGTTTGGTTCCGATCGGTCAAAAAAACAGGGACTAGTTCGCAAAAGTAGGGTTTTAACATAATTGTGAATATTTAATGAACACTTTGATTGACCACAGTGGTTCTAGAGGCAAAGTTGTTCAATATGAAGAGATCTATCAAACGATATGTATATTGTGTAGATATGTCAAACACCACGCGATTACAGAGCCATAAAAACTTGTTAGCGCCAACTAGTGGGGGATTTCTTTCAAAATTCTTACAGACCTCTAGAACTTTGAGTCGAACAGGCCCATTGAGTTTCGTTTTGATCGGCCTCCGTTAACCTTGTCTAATAGGTGATCAGATTTCATTGGTCGATGGCGGCCATGCTTTTTGAGATACGCCAATGTCTTTATAGACATACCTAGTACCTTGGGCCAAGACACTGCAATTTTCAAGTCAATCAGACTAGCTGTCGCGTGGTTATAGCCCTTTTCATGTTTTTTTCATGTTAAAGCACCAACAAATGTATTTCTACAATGGAACAATTTACTTTCATTTTCCATAGGCCCAATGTATTTTGACTTTTCTAGGGGTCCCCACTGAGTCATTTCTCGTATTTTTTTTTTCGGGGACTTCAAATACATACATTTTTTGCCGGGCTTGAAGTCTGGGACCAATAAAAATGACTTTAAGTTGCACGTTTACTGAGTCAAATTGAGGATACATTTTGCAGAAAAATTATAATAAAGAAATATATACCAAATTATAATAAAAAAAATATAACTCGAGCAAAAAAGTCTAGAAAAACGCTTGTCTATTTTACATACATGTGTTTAGCTCATTTTGCCCAAGTTTGGTGTCTGTGGAATGAAGCAGCTATTTTCTGTGTTCTTTTAAAAAAAGAGGTGTATTTTACATAGACAATACACCTCTTTTTTAAAAGAACACAGAAAATAGCTGCTTCATTCAGCTATTTTCTGTGTTCTTTTAAAAAAGAGGTGTATTTTAAGTCGGTTCACATTTTCAATTCAAAATGGCTGCCTTCCCGTGTGTGATAGGGTGTGGTCCCCATTGGCTTTTTTGTTCATAAGCCCATGCTGGATGTGTGTACCAAGTTTCATTTGCCTACAACAAACTAAAATTTTCACTTCCCATTGACTTTTTCCACATATTTGTGACGTTGCCATGGCAACACATTTATAGATAGGGGGTGGTTGTCATTGGCTTTTATGCTCGTCATGACATAAGAGATGTGTGTACCAAATTTCATGTCTCTATGACAAACTAAATTCTTGGGTCCCATTATAAGTTTGTAGGGGGCGCTGGAGAGCCATTTCTAAAGATAACCCTTTTATTTACATATTTTTGTGTTCAGGTCATGAATGTGCACAAACGCCTTTTTGGGTCCAACTCGATCCGAGAAGCGTTTGAGAGTTAAGAGACGTTTTATTTTCACAAAAATGGCCACCTCGTTACAGGCTTGCCACACCCATACCCGATAAGATATCAACAACAAAGTCACAACTTTGGTTGGCACATGTGTCTAGATGATACTCACCAAATTTGGGGCCATTTAGATTAAAACACAATGATTTGCATCTTTCTGCGCAAGGGGTGCGAATTTAGTGGCCACGCCTTTCACCCCACATGGCGGACTTCCTGTTAAGTTTAGGGTGTGACTGTCATTGACTTTTCTGTTTGCCCTGAGGTGTCCTATGGATGTACCAAGTTTCATTTTTCTACGTTGGAAAAAGTTACTTTCACTTTCCATAGGCCCAATGTATTTTGACTTTTCTAGGGGCCGCCACTGAGTCATTTTTCGTATTTTTTTTTTCGGGGACTTCAAATACATACATTTTTTTGCCGGGCTTGAAGTCTGGGACCAATAAAAATGACTTTTAGTTGTTCGTTTACTGGGTTAAATTGAGGATCATTTTGCAGAAAAATTATAATAAAAATATATACCGAATTATAATAAAAAAATATAACTCGAGCAAAAAGTCTAGAAAAACACTTGTCTCATTTACATACATGTGTTTAGCTCATTTTGCCCAAGTTTGGTGTCTGTGGAATGAAGCAGCTTTTTCTGTGTACTTTTAAAAAGAGGTGTATTTTAAGTCGGTTCACATTTTCAATTCAAAATGGCCGCCTTCCTGTGTGTGATAGGGTGTGGTCCCCATTGGCTTTTTGTTCATAAGCCCATGGTGGATGTGTGTACCAAGTTTTTATTTGCCTACAACAAACTAAAAATTTCACTTCCCATTGACTTTTTCACATTTTTGGGGCGTTGCTATGGCAACACATTTATAGATAGGGGTGGTTGTCATTGGCTTTTATGCTCGTCATGACATAAGAGATGTGTGTACAAAATTTTATGTCTCTATGACAAACTAAATTCTTGGGTCCATTATAAGTTTGTAGGGGCGCTGGAGAGCCATTTCTAAAGATAACCCTTTTATTTACATATTTTTTTGTTCAGGTCATGAATGTGCACAAACGCCTTTTTGGGTCCAACTCGATCCGAGAAGGTGTTTGAGAGTTAAGAGACGTTTTATTTTCACAAAAATGGCCACCTCGTTACAGGCTTGCCACACCCATACCCGATAAGATATCAACAACAAAGTCACAACTTTGGATTTGGCACACGTGTCTAGATGATACTCACCAAATTTGGGGCCATTTAGATTAAAACACAATGATTTGCATCTTTCTGCGCAATAGTGCGATTTTAGTGGCCGCTGCTTCACCCCCACATGGCGGACTTCCTGTTAAGTTTAGGGTGTGACTGTCATTGACTTTTCTGTTTGCCCTGAGGTGTCCTATGGATATACCAAGTTTCATTTTTCTACGTTGGAAAAAGTTACTTTCACTTTCCATAGGCCCAATGTATTTTGATTTTGTAGGGTCGCCACTGAGTCATTTTTCGTATTTTTTCGGGACTTCAAATACATAAATTTTTCGCTGAGCTTGAAAAAGTCTGGGACCAATATAATGACTTTTCGTGCATGTTCACTGGGTCAAATTTAGGATCATAGGTCGACAAGAAAGATAAAAAAAAAAAAAAAAAAAAATCCGAGCAAAACAATAGGCCCTCCCGCCATCACCGCTCGGGCCTAATAAAAACGAGCAAAAACAATAGGCCCTCCCGGTCATCACCGGCTCGGGCTTAATAAAAAAAAATAAAAATAATTCGAGCAAAAACAATAGGCCCTCCCGGTCATCACCGGCTCGGGCCTAAAAAAAAAAATAAAATAATCCGAGCAAAAATAATAGGCCCTCCCGGTCATCACCGGCTCGGGCCTAATAAAAATCAGGACAATTACAATAGGGTTTCAGCACTTCGTGCTTGAACCCCTAAAAATTCAACTGCAGTAACCACCGTTCAACTTGATAAGGGCAGCACTTTTGCGGTTTTACGGTTTAAAACCATAAATTGTAGAATTAATATACTTTATACTCAAATGTCAACACGTTTACCCAAATCAATAAACAGTACTAATAAAGCCCCATTCTTACAGATCATTTACTACAAAAAGTTGTTTTAGGGTTTAGTTACTCTTTAAAAGGATAAAAGATGCTGTCTCTAAACACAGTTCTTTATGTTTTTTCTGTTTACTTGTGTGACTTTGTGCTTCTGTCCGGCTCAGGTGCATGCTCAGTGCGCTGTGTTGACCATATTCGTAGTAAGCCGTCTACATGCAGCAGTAATCGGACAATTATCTAGGTGTGTTACTCGACCCAGTTTTGTCACTGAAGAGAGAGATTCTTAGATTGATATCGCTATCGATGAGACAATATTATCCTTCTATTTTTGACATATACAGTGTTTGAAACAGTCCCTGTGCTTGTTTGTTCATGGTGTAATTATGCCATTTGTCCAGTAGATGGTTGCGGGCTGTTATCATGTCACATACAACTGGCCATTCTGCACATTAGCTTTTAAGAAGAGCCGAGGAAACACAAGAATGTGGAGAGCAGTTGAGCACTGTGAAGCGCATTTGCTGAGTCATTAATAAGTTCTAGGGCTGGGACTCAATTAAAAAAATGTATCTAATTAATTAGAGGCTTTGTAATTAATTAATCGAAATTAATTGCATTTTAATTTGCATATAAATATTTGACCTGAGAACAGTGAGAAGTAATTTTTCACATGGATTTTTAGTATACCATTGAATAATGCCTGAATACATAATATTATATACAAAATATTGTTTATTTATTTCAGTACAGCAGACCAGTGCAATGGTAAGTGTAGCAGTGTAGTTACCCTGGTCCTTGTAACTTTACTCGGAGTCGGGCTAACGTCCACACTAACTCCTATGTGTTTTACATTGAGGTGATATTTGAGGCTCGATGTGCTGCGGTGATACGCAAATTCCTTGTTGCATAGCTTGCACACAACCATGCTCTTGTCGACGCTTCCATCTTTTCGTTTTTTTAAAACAAAATTTCCCATCCACGGGGCCAAGCAAAGCGGTCTCATCAGCTTCTTCATTCATGTTGACTGTGGTTTGTTGTTGTCGGAATTCAAGAACGCTAGTGCTCCAGTATAATCGGTCCGTCAAAACTCATTCATTGAAAAACGTTCCGCGGTCAAAAATAAGTGTGGTTAAAATTATGTTATCTATTTTTTGCATTTGCGTTTAACGCGTTAGTCCTAATTAACGGCGTTAAAGTCCCGTTATTAATTAATCTTAATTAACGCGTTAAAGTCCTGGCCCTTATAAGTTCATAACTGGTCTGTGAAGTAAACAACTGCAACAACATGTTTCCCTTATTAACCCGCTTGTTAATGTGTGCTGGTTTTGCACATGCTAGTTTAAGTTAACAAGCTAAAGTTAGGACCTCTAACCCAGCGGTCCCCAACCTTTTATGCGCCACGGACCGGTTCAATGTCAGACAATATTTTCACGGACCGGTCTTTAAGGTGTGGCAAATAAATACACAAAATAAAATTATACAAGCAGCATAAAAACTGTAATATTTTCTAAATATATTAATAAACGTGTTTTTTTTAATGCAGGATGCTTGGTCTCCAAGTGGCGAAGCAGTTTTGAAGGCTTCATTGACTCAAAAGAGAGCCGGCCGCCGCGTACAATGTACATTAGGCCGGAGCAGAGATGCTTGTACCAGATTATAGATAAAGAGCTAATTTCCATCTGTAGTCCTATATTGTACGTTTTTAGTGGTAGGGAAAACTGGAGTACCTGGAGGAAACCTACGCAGACACAGGGAGAACATGCAAACTCCTCAGAAAGGCCCTGCCTTGGATGGGAATCGAACCCACGACCTTCTTGCTGTGAGGCTGGTGTGCTAACCACCGTGCCACCGTGCCGTTAAAAGTTTACAATAATTCACCAATGGCCTTTCCACACAACTGAGCACAAATGTTTAATTTATGGTGGAGAATAGAGGGTAGAGAACGAGAAAACACTTAAATAAAAAATGCATTATTATGAACAACTAGTGTACCAGTGTTTAGTTTAGTTTAGTAGTATTAACCAGGTATCATGTACATCTGCCAAAGAAACAAAGCAGACCGGTATGTCGTCTATGCTCCTCTAACTCACCATTATTTGATCATCATAAAGAGTGTAGCACCACATTCATTCTTTTGAACGCGCATAAGACGAGCAGACTGGTCTGCGTGAGAGGTGCAGGCATAACCTTAAATGACACTGGTTACTAATAAATTACATTATGGCAAAATAATAATTGTAAAAATAATAATGATAATATATTAAGGTAAGCAGGCTACCAAGTGACAACTTCTATAGTGGTATCTTCATAATAGCATCACAGAATAAGCAGCTTTCTGACTGTCAAGTGATTGAACTGTATTAACAGGATCCAAAGTAGCTACAGCTTAACTGTTTGTTTGGCCACTATATTGGCTATTGGTCTTTTGCTTCTCCCTAATATCAGCTTTTACCCTTAACTGGTGTCTTTGTTTTCTAAAGTTTTGTCTGTTTGAACCAAGCCTCTCTCATGGAACCTCTTAAAAGGTCCTCGAGTAAGGGCGCCAACATACAGCAATATACAGCTGTCCACCAGGAGGCAGGCTCCAAAAGCGGAAATATAAGGAGAAACCCAATGGCAACTTTACAGGTGTAAAAATCATGTTTACAGCCTGGTACAAAAGATGTCTCCGGTCTCTAGAGCCAAGTTTTTATTACATGACAACTCTGGGGGGCGTCTGAAAACTATTGTTTTACTATGCAGTAAAAAGCCGAAAAGCCCGGATGTAACCGCCATTTTATTGCCCTGTTGTAAGGACAATATCGGTGAATAGGGGAGCAATGGGCAGAAGTTGTCTATATTTATACAGTCATTGGTTTAAACTCCGTCTGTATGGAGAGGCCTTCTGTGGTGAGATGATTCTATGTCAGACCATGGCCTTATTCTGGAATGCTTTTATCACATCCATGAGACAGAGGCCGACAGTGAGGGGACATTGCTGCTGCTCTTTATCAGACAGATGAAAGAGTTGTGAGTGTTTGAAACCAGAGCCACACACCTGGGTTTACAGATAGGACCATCAGCAGGAGCTCTGGGCTCTGAACCGGACCTTCAGTGGGGCAGGGGGATTTGATATTGCTCCCAGTCTGTTCTGAAGATGTTTGTCCTGGAAGGTTCTAGAGCAGACTAGTGAAACTCGGCTCAGAGGATGAGCCCTATTCAACGGGACTGCTGTCCCATTCAAGGAAAGGATGAGTACTCATGTTGACCTAGGCTACTCCTGCATTTATAAACTCACAGTCCTAATATTTGGCATTCAGACTGTGTTAAAGAGAACATCATTAAGTCTGACACCAATCTACAGCCCACTGAGACTGTCGGTCAACTGCAACATTAATACCCTAACATTTTGAGTGCTAGACCTCTTCCTGCATTCCACAGAGCCATAAGCACAGGGGCAACAGGAGGCAACGGGGCTATGTGGGAGGGGTTAATGGCTACCAGTCAAAGGTTATTTCCTGTGTATTGATTAATAGTGTCTGTGCATTATAGGATGGACCAGCCACAGCACTCAGGAGAGAACAAGGCTCGCTCTGATGCTCAATCACATCAGTGTCTGTCACAGAGTGATGTCACAGCAGCTGCTCCACCAGAACTCTGTGTCAAGCTACAGGTCTGTCAGGGCTCCACCAGAGGTCTGTCAGGACTAAACAGGAACTCAGTCTGGCAAAGCTCCGTAAGCCAGTTAGTTACTCAGATATGTTCTGTACCGACCAATCACATTCGAATGCTGCTGGAGTGTTGCCTTGCATAACACGCGAAATGTCCTGTTTTCAAAACAGTCAAGATGGTGCGCGGGACTGCCGAAAGTTTGTTTGCCTCCGCTATTCAATCAGTTCAAAATAATCAAGACAACATTATGTGTTTCAAACTTCAACAGCAGACAGCGCTTACAGCGTACCTTTTTAAAGAACATGTTTTTGCACGCCATGTTATAGATGTGGTCGCTCAAAAACTTGATAAATCGCTGTTTACAAACAGGTACTTTTCCAGAGTCGCTTAAACATGCAACTGTTCGCCCTTTGCCTAAAAAACAGGGTATGGATCCTACTATTCTGACAAATTTTAGGCCCATCTCAAATCTGTCTTTCATTTAAAAAATTATTGAGAAATCAGTTCTTGATCAACAATCTTTTATGGCTGAAAATTAGATTTTTGAGGTTTTCCAATCTGGGTTTAGAAAACATCACTCTACTGAGACTGCACTGTTGAAAGTTTCAAATGATATACTGTTAACATGTGACTCAGGTAATTATGCGGTTTTACTCCTTTTAGATCTCACCGCTGCATTTGATACTGTCGATCATGCTGTACTTCTTGATCAACTGGAATTTTGTGCCGGCATTACTGGCAGTGCCCTGCAGTGGTTTAGATCCTATCTGACAAATAGGACCTTTTCAGTGAAGCTAGGAGATCATACCTCAAGTAAAGCTGCGATAACCAGTGGAGTTCCTCAAGGATCAATTCTAGCTCCCTTTTTTTCTCTCTCTCTATATGCTCCCTCTCGGCTCTATTTTTAGAAAGTATGGGCTATCGTTCCATTGCTATGCGGACGATACACAAGTTTATCTGCCTCTAAAACGGAATGCACTGGATGGACTGAATGCACTAATCCTTTGTTTGAGTGATGTAAAGAAATGGTTGTCTCTAAATTTTTTTAATTTCAATGAGAACAAAACAGAATTGATTGTTTTTAAACCCTCTGGTTCTATGACTTCTACAATTCCAAATTTGGGTGAGTTATCACCATATGTTAAGAAACATGTAAAAAATTTGGGTGTTGTATTTGATGAGCAAATGAAATTTGATAGACAGATTAATACGGTGGTTAAATCTTCTTTTTTCCAACTGCGGTTTCTTGCTAAAGTAAAACCCTTCCTATCTTTTAAAAACCTTGAAAAAGTGATACATGCCTTCATTACCTCCAGATTAGATTACTGTAACGCACTGTACGCTGGGATTAGTCAAACAGCTCTTTCTCGTTTACAGCTGGTTCAGAACGCAGCAGCAAGATTTCTGACCAAGTCTCGTAAGCGGGATCATATCACTCCAATTTTACAGTCTTTACACTGGCTGCCTGTACGCTATAGAGTTGATTTTAAAATTGTATTAATCGTGTTTAAGTCATTACATGGTATGGCCCCTTCGTATATATCTGAACTTTTAATTGAATGCAGTGAAACAAGATCTCTTCGGTCATCAAACCAGAGACTATTGTTTACACCAAAGACGAGGCTGAAGTCCAGGGGCGATCGTGCGTTTTCATCTATCGCCCCAAGACTTTGGAATGAGTTGCCCTCTTCTATCCGATTAGCTCCCTCTGTGTTCACTTTTAAGTCAAGATTAAAAACCTACCTGTTTGACAAAGCTTTTATTTCTGGCTGAAGCACTGTGTTTTACCATGTGTTTTTCTATTTTAGTCTTTATCTCTTCAAACTTATTTTTAAATGGTTATGGTACTTTTTTAAATTCTTAAAATTTTTAATTTTCAAATGTGATGTGTGTTTTATGTAAAGCACATTGGTCAACCATGTGTTGTGGAAATGGTGCTATATAAATAAAATTGACATTGACATTGACATTGACATGTAGTTCGTTTACTTCTTCGTAAATCTTTGCCTAGTTAACGTCATGTCAGTTGCAATTACAATTGGTTGGCCCCGAGTAGCTTTTCCCTGCCCTGCATTGAGCTTTACTCCTTGTATCAGCAAGGAGTCTGGCTTGCCAGGCTACCAGAATCCCAAAAGTCAACAACATAATTGTGGCAATATAAATTAAAATTGAGTCTCTGACTTTATGTTAGGAAAGATGATTTACCAATCCAGGTACATGAGAATCAATAATGAAGTCATCATTATTTAAAGTGACTCACAAGGAGATGCTCTCCAATGAGTTCCACAGAAAACAAAGACCTGTCTGTCCAAGTGTCTGCTATTTGTCTGTTGGTCACGTCGAGGAGGCAAGAAAAATACCAGAAGGGAACACAAACAAACAGATCTCAACAGACTCATAGAAAGGTCACAGAAAGCTTTACCACTTGATAGACATTGTCTAATACATTCAGTAAAAATGTGAACTCAGGGTATAGTGTTCAGTCATGTTCAGAGCTTCATTAAAAGTAAAAGTTGCTGAATGGTACATGTGCTTTGAGAGCAGGTTTCAGTGAGGACAGTAGAGAGCAGAAGCTTTAGCCACACACTGATCCTAACTTTTTGGGAGCAGTTTTTTACCATGTCCCTCCACAGTGAAATTGTCCACTTTATGTCCACTGTAGAGTTCAAAGGTTAGTGGACTACAAACCAGGAAAAATCAAAAGCACTTGACACTTGTCCATGAGCTTTTTTTGTTGTATATGAAAGCGTGTGATGGAGATCTTTAATATAAATGTCATGTTATTTTTCCTAAGTATTATGTTTGGGCCTCAAGCCAACCTCACAGTCATATCTGTCACTGTTGGTTGTCAGATCAAAGTAAAAATAGTTACAGAGGCACACTACCATACCGAGTTATGCATTTTAATCAGAGCCTTTGTCCAGGTACTCTCCTCTGTGTGAGCAGGATAGATGCTGTACTCTAACCCTTTTCTTTTATTTATTTTAATTTAGAAACATACATTATACAGTAGTGTGGGTGTATCTACTGTTACAGAACGTTATACTAAACCACAGAGTACAAACATAGCAGGGAGGTATGAACAGAATATAAAAGAAGCAGGTTAATTATATTTAATTAACATAAAGAATTGACAAATGTAAGTTTTTTCTGCCTTTTGGTAATTGGATGTATTAAGTGTTGTGATATTTCTGTTTCAAGTTCTTTTTTGAAAGCTACAAAGGAAGGTTTTAAATGGATATATTTGACGTAATGTTTATCTTATAGATAAATTATAAGATTGATGGCAAAGACACAGTTTGATATCTATAGCTACCACCCTTTACAACGTGTCACTGAGAAAGGACGAGCTGCCTCTGGACCTCTGAGAGTGTAGGAAAGAGTGCCTCCTATTGACATAAGGCTGTACAACACCTCAGACTGAGGCAAAGGAAGAAGAATTTTCCGAGATCATATGATTATATCAGTTTATTTACTACAAAGTTATATGTAGTCATAACACTGGTGCGCTACAGTAAGAGCTATAGGAAATACAGGCAGAAATATAATTCTCCTGGAACAGTCTGTAACATTCAATATGGAATATTTGTAATATCTGAATTTCAAATTCAGCGCTCTAGAAACCACTGACACTGAACTTATCATTTCTTAAAAAGATCTGACCAATGATTTTGGCATGTGTGAATTCTATGGAACATCATAACATTGTTGTGCTTCAAGCGGTCTTTGCAATATGGATATTGCATATTTGGAAAATCAAACATTTGTGTAAAGCCAAAGCACTACTTGTAGATACCGCACAACACATTTGAGCATAATTCTTGAAAACTGTGACCAGTGGCGCAAAAAGGGGGTATGCGCTATATGTGGCGCATAGTGGCGTAGCACCTTGGGGGCGCCAAAGCGATGGTATAAATTTTTTGTGGCATTTTTTTAAAATGTAGCTTAGCTGTTGATGTGCGTTTCTAAATCATTTCAGTATTTCCTCAAGTAGGATTTTTTTTTTCAGTTAATTTCACCATAAACAAACAAATATTCAGTATATTTTGCCAAAATAATGCAGTTCTATGAAAAAAGACATTACAGAGTTCTACTTCTGTTTAAGCCACACACACCCAGCAGATCCCAGCAGCTCAGGTCAGTACCAAGTCCCTCTCATGGAACCCCTTAAAAGGTCCTCAAGTAATGGCGCCACCAGCAAAATACAGCGATATACCTCCGTCCACCAGAGGGCAGGCTCCAAAAGCGGAAATATAAGGAGAAACCCAATGGCAACTTTACAAGTGGACAAATCATGTTTACAGTCCGTTACAAAAGATGGCTCCAGTCTCTAGAGCTAGGTTTTTACTAGATGACAACTCTGGGGGGTGGGGGGGATTTTTGATTAACACCTTTGTTTATGCTATCTGAAAACTATTGTTTTACTATGCAGTAAAAGCCAAAAAGCCCGGAAGTAACCGCCATTTTATTGCCCTGTCTTAACGACAATATCTGTAAATGGGGGTGCAATGGGCGGAAAATCCATATATTGTACAGTCCACTGTACCACTTTGGGCCCTGGTCCACTTTCCAAAAGGTGGAGCTAAACACAGCAGTCTGCTGATTGGACGAGAGATAATACCAACTCAACAGGAAAAAACAGTGTGTCTTGTTCTTGTGATCAACAGGCATATTCCAACAGAAAACATGCTAAATGTACTTATCTGTAAACAAAGCTAGTGTTTACTCTCAACAGCTGTTTATGATTTTAAACAGGGTCAGCGTCATACAGCTTTCCCTTTCTAAATGAAAACATTGCATTGTCTTGATTGACACAAGCAGCATCTGTGACATCAAATAGTGACTCCAAAAATTATAGAAAATTGGTGCATCTCTATGAATTTAATGTTTATAGAGCTGTGAATAAATCAGTCTAAAGTTTACTGCAGCATTATACGGCTGTACCTCCAGTCTCACACACTGGGGCGGTAGTGGCTCAGTGGTAGAGCAGTCGTCTTTCGACCGGAAGATAGGCGGTTCAATTCCCGCTCTCCCCACAATTCATACTGTTGTTGTGTCTTTGGGCAAGACACTTAACCCACCTTGCCTCATATAAATGTGTAAGAATGATGTGTGAATGTATGTGGTGATGGTCGGAGAGGCATCTGTATGACTGAATAATGGACGGCCTGTAAGCGCTTTGAGTCCCTTGGTCCCTTGGGAGAAAAGCGCAATATAAATCCAATCCATTATTATTATTACTACACTGCAGAGTACTGATGCCCAGGTAGACGCTGTGTTGGAGTGTTAGTGCAGTGTACTGTTATTCTGTTTTTCTCTAAAATACTGACTGGTTAGAAATAGGCTCATACTGCTTTGGACAGACAGTTTAAAATTAACTGTAGCCAGGGCTCGCCAAGAAATCCAACTCGCTGTGCCGCACTTCTTGTCTAATCTTGTTGTTACCAAACTATAATTAGGTTTGCGGGACTGGGCCATGCCTGCTCATAGTGGACACGGCTGCTCACTTCCCCTGCCCTCCCTCCCTCTGCTTTGAGGATTCAAATTGGTTCCAGATGCATTCTCTCAGGGCCAGACTTCAGAACAGAACGACAATATGAAAGCAACTCACGCAGGAAGAACAAAACCTGCCAGAGGAAAAATGTATGAATCTGTATACGAAGTATGATGTGGTGGAGGCTCAATCATATGGCCACCATGGTTCATCACTTCTCCACATGCTACTATTGTACACATTAGAGCTTCGTGTTACTGTTAGAACCTTAGAAACAAAATGTGCAGACCAAATGAGGATCTAAGAGTCGAGATTCTTTCATGTTCAGGGTCAACATGACAAAAACAACTGCTAACGCAATATTTAGCCAGAGCAGATTGACATCCTGCCTCCATGTGGACCACACATCAAAGAGCCACCGTTAATTTATGAGCCTGTCCACAAGCCCTTGTGGATACCAACAAAAGCCGTAGAGATTGGGGGAGCACATTGTGCCAAATGGCCCCAGAATGCAGCAACAAAGTGTAAAGAGGCAGCTGTTGATTTAGCCAATTAACAAGTGAAAGCTAATTCAAGGCCAGTCGTCTTACAGCCACAATCCACACTTCTGTTGTCCTGCTGCAGCCTTCACGGGGCCCGCTCAGTCATTAACCTCCTCAAAGGCTACAACACTCTCTAATTCACCCTTATTCTGTTCAAGTGTGACAATACACAAACACTGCTCCTGGTGAAGGATGCCTGGCAGAATATATCTGTAGAATAAATAATCCTAATGTCAATAACAGCTGGAGAGACACAAAAGGAGAGCTGTGGTCCTTAAGTGTAGTCTATCAGTGTGACTCCAGAATGAGTCAGCGTGATAGATTTAAATACTCAAACTATAATGGAAAGCCTAGGTATTGCCCGTACATATTGAAAATGCCTACTGCAGCTTTAGTTGTAGTCTGCCATGTCTGCTGTAGGACTGAGCGCTTGCTGACACCGTTCTTTTCCCCCTAGTTTACTGTCTGTCACTATCACTTTGTCCTGGTTATGACAATAAACCTTTTATAAATCCACTTTAGACTAAACTCTTTACATTAGGTCCACGGTGTGGCTCTCACAGCGAGTCTGCTTTAGTGTCGCTGCTTCATGCTAGCCCTCACTAAACTAACGGAAAGTCAAGCTAGTCCACTCACTCTGGGCTTACCCGCAGCACTGGGGCTTTGTATCGGGACATATACTGTCATACATATTTTTAAACATTTACTTTATCACTGAGCAACATGTAATGCATTATGTAGGCCTATTATACAACCGAACTCTCATTTCCGAGCAGTTTTCCCCGGGTTTCCCACATTCGTCCCTCTGGTTTGAGGTTCCCGTGGGCGGCAGCTAGCGACAAAGAATATCAAAAGTTTTCATCAAAAGTTTTCACAGCCAAACTTGGCGCATAATGGACGCCAGGTTTCCCAACTCATTTATAGCCGTATTATAAAGGTTGATAAAGTTTTTAGTTTAAATACAATACACCCAACGGCAGATCAGTCAGTGAGGGGACTCACCCTGAGCTCGCAGCGGCTGACAGAAAAAGTTCCCGGCCAGGAGCAAACAGCTTATCTGGAAACACACACGCATCTTACTGAAATCCCACAGAGCATTGTGGACGAGAAGGCATTAAAAACAGTGGTGTGACACGCTCCTTAGATCCCTGTCCACAGTGTGTCCCGCAGAGAAGTCCCGCTGCAGTGGAGCCGGGCATGCGCACTGCCTGCTCTTAACGGGACCGTCCTGACAGATGTGGAAGTACATCTGAGGCTCCGCAGCTCAGCGCAGGGCAGGGCCAGAGACAGTCCCCTGCACTCAGAATGGAAATCATTTCATTAATTATGGTCTGGGTAGAAAGAACGGGCACAGCCTGGAGGACAGTGAAAGGATGTAGTTTGATTTTCATAAAAAGTTAAAGACAGGTTATTTTGACTCAGTTCAAGAGTATTCCTTTTAATCATGGGTCTAAACCTGAATAATGTCAGGTTTAGACATTATTCTAAACCTGAATAATGTCAGGTTTAGTACTTAGTTTCTTTCTGTTTGAAATTAAAGGCAGTGACTATAGATTTATTGCAGATGAATATATACATCAGAGGTTCTGCTGTGAGTCCGACAATAAGCTTCCACTTGGAATTTGTTGTATTTGAGAAAAAATTAATAAAATGATCTAATAACTTGCTTGTAGGAGCCTATGACATAGTGTATCATCATCTCTCAACATATTTATGTACACTTGAAAGAAAGAAAATGAAGGCAACAGAAAACAGATCGTGGTTTGAATCTAAGGTCATTAATAAAGACGCTGCATTGGGTCAATTTCATAATGAAAGTCCACAAGTCAAAGGTCAAAGATGTTTTATAAGAACTAGTGTACTGTCTCTGATTTTAAGGTTTCGCAGCTAAAACATCCTACAGTCCTGACAGTACTTTAGAGATGAGATAGAGAAAAGAGATGTTCCTGAAAAGACAAACAGGGCTTCCTCAAAATGATATCTTTGTACAGCAGGAAATTCTGATATTCGCCTCTAAAAACAAAACATTTCTTCCAAACAGTAGACCTGCAGAAATAGACCAGAAGGTCAATCTTCATGTTGTATGACCCATTGAAAGCTTTGCGGCGATTGTGACCAGGTGGATAACTGAGACAGAGGACACTGGTCTGTACAGTTCATCCAGCCACAGGAAGTGTGCAGGGTCTGGAGGGCCCCCCCAGGCTGCACCCCTTTGTCCCTCTAATGCCCATGTCAACAGCACCAGGCGGGCTTTGTGCTCACAGGCGTCCCCGCAGCAGGGAGGGCTCTGTCCGGTGCGACCCCTCTTTTGTAACACACTGAAAGGTCGAGAGTGAGGAGGATGTCTGCGGCTGGAGTCAACACTTTGGTCCCATGAATTAGCTTGATAAATGAAGAGAGGCAAGAGGGCCAATCAATCACTCATTCAGACCTTGCCTTCATCTGAGACATAATGACTAATACTATTATACGAACAGATTATGTAATGTCTGCACAGCTTCATAAATATAATATTTGGGCCCTTCACTTGACTGTTTCAGTGATTATAAAGAAATCTATCGTGGCAACATTTGGAGGCTAAATGAACAATATTTCTTTACTTTTCCCAGAGCCCTGTTTGACTGAGAGCCACATGGTCCCCTGCAGCAGGAGGTTATATAAACACTGAGGACTTCAGCCAAATGAGAAGATAACGTCGTTTGCATATACAGTTGACAGTAGGCTGCAGCACGTGAGGAAAGAGAGATATTACCACCCGTGTGGTTTTGGCTTTTGTTTGGGCTCTATACACCACCACAATGGATTTCAAATTCGGTGAACGGTGTAGGAATTACAACAGTTTGTATATGTGCCTCCCACCTTTTAAGGGACCAAAAGTAATGGGACAATTGGCTGTTCTCTCATTGGCTGTGTGTTATTCTCTCATTATTCCATTTACAAGGAGCAGACAAAAAGGTTCAGAGTTAATTTCAAGTGTGCTATTTGCATTTAGAAACTGTTGCTGTCAACTCTCAATATGAGATCCAAAGAGCTGTCACTATCAGTGAAGCAAGCCATCATTAGGCTGAAAAAACTAAACAAACCCATCAGAGAGATAGCAACAGCTTTAGGTGTGGCCAAATCAACTGTTTGGAACATCCTTAAAAGGAAAGAACGCACCAGTGAGCTCAGCAACACCAAAAGACCCGGAAGACCACGGAAAACAATTGTGGTGGAAAGGAACACTCTCCAGGAGGTACAGTGGCCTGAAAAAGTATCTGAAGCCTTTGGAATTTCGCACATTTCTGCATAAAATCACCATCAAATGTGATCTGATCTTTGTCAAAATGACAAAAATGAAAAAACAGTGTCTGCTTTAACTAAAACCACCCAAACATTTATAAGTTTTTATATTTTTAATGAGGATAACATGCAAACAATGACAGAAGGGGGAGGAATAAGTAAGTGAACCTTCTGCCGAAGGAGACTTTGAGAATAATTAATACCAATTTTTACCAAACAATTTAAGTCAGTCCAATCACTGAGGAGTGGCTTAAAGCTGCCCTGCTCACTATAAAACACACACACACCTGGTAAGAATTGTGTCTTGATGAGAAGTGTGCACCATGACTTGCTCTAAAGAGCTCTCTGAAGACCTGCAAACAACAATTGTTGATTTGTATAAAGCCGGGAAAGCTTACAAAACCATCTCTAAAATTCTGTATGTTTATCAATCCACAGTTAAGAAATTGTCTACAGATGTAGAGAAATGGAACAGCTCACCAACATTGACACCTCATCCTCACCGTGAAGCAGGTGGAGGTAAGCATCATGGTTTGGGGCTGTTTTGCCTCGGGCCCTGGACAACTTGCAATCATTAATGGAAAAATGAAGAGAGACGCCGAGATCCTAAACTGGCAGATGGCTTGCCAGTTCACCAGCCACAACCACCAGAGGGCGCATTTTTGGCAAGCCACTTTTAAAAGTGGCAGACCACTTTTGATGGTTTATGATGACTGGCGGCCATGGTTCTAGGCTCTACGAAAACACTCCGGCCACTTTTGTTAAAACGGCTGCTCGGACTTTGACCACATATCCTAATGCATGCGACTTTATTCAACAGGTCAGAGAAAAATAGGCTATTTGTATTATTAAAAATGCACACACATAATTGAAATAGAAAAAGCGTTTTGACAGCTGTAAGACATGTTTGTGAACATATGATCGAAGCCGTAAATCGTTAATTATGTGCTCATTTATACAACTACGTGTTTGATACATTACTGTTAGCCTAGCCACATAGCCAGACTAGTAAATCGTGCACCGAGTGATTTTTGGAGTTAGAATGCAAATGCCACCAATTATTTGTCATTCATGTTAATATAGTAATTTGTAGTACATTTTTAAACAATGAGCTATTTACGTTTTAGGAGAAATAAAGAAGTGAAAAACATGATTCTATTGTGGTCTCTTTTTAATGCCGTTTTAATCAGAGGTCAGGTCACTTTCTAAAAGACAATATTTAAATACAACGGCTTCTTATAGTTTATTCTTATAAGTATGCAGTTTTATAACATAAATCTTTCAATGGCATAGTATTTACACACATTGTGCTCTACTTGGTTCAAACACTTCTCTATATTCACCAAAAGAGGGCGACAAAGACTTTATTTACAACTCCATGTATCAATGCTGTTCTGGGCTGTAGTCCTGCAGACAGATCCCTTGACGAATTGGTCGTTTTGACAAGGCCAGTGCCTTAGGTTTAGATTTAAATATCTTACACTATTAAAAAATAATTATAAACTCCTCGCTGGTAAACACTTTGATAAATTAACTCATCCAAAGTAATACACCATAACATATTTCCAACAATTTGCAGCTAAACAAAAAAAAAAGGTGTTTTAAAATCTGGTTGGCCATTGACATTGGTAGTAGTCTGCAGTGGTGGACGAAGTACACAAACCAAGTACTTGAGTCAAAGTACAGATACACTAGGTAAAATATTACTTCAGTAAAAGTAAAAGTACTCCCTTTTAACTTTCACTTGAGTAAAAGTACAAAAGTATTTGCCTTCAAATGTACTTAAGTATCCAAGTACTATCATTTATTATGGCTATAATGCCCTTATAATTTTTGTCAGTCTCTTGCCCCCTTTAGGTGCCAGGAATTATTTAAAAAATACAGATTTTTTAGATCCAAATTTCAAAAGGCTGTGGTTTGAAAATGATACGAGATAGAGTCCTACTCTAAACTAGAAAAATGTCAGACCTGACCAAAAGTATTTAAGTAAATAAAATTTAAGCATCTAATTTGCATCTAATTTGCATACCATGAAATTATATATTGGCGGTTATGTTTTTTTCAGTAAATACACACTAATAAAAATATTAGAATAGTTTTTTTTTCTTTTTCTGAAATAAAGAATAACTACAACTTCTAATATACCATAACTAGTAAAACGTATGCAAATAGTTATGAGAAATATACACATGTACTGTATGTGTGTGGTTGCAGTTGCTTTATCTTTTCTTATCCATCCATGTGGCATAGTTAGTAGTTTTTTAGAGTGTGGGACCTCTCATAAAGCACAGCACACAGCCATCACTTTTATTACGATTGCTGCTTTGATTAGTGCATTCTCGCTGACTATGTTTACCCCTGCCTCTCCCTCCTCTACTGGGTAAAGTGTCAGGATGAACAACACGTATTTGTCCCAAACAGCATTATTGCCGAAACTCCTGTCACTACCGCGCCACGCCGAGTAGGCTACACGCCCGGCTTCTATCACCTGCGCTAAAGGTAAAGCTGCAGGTGCACCTTCCTTTACAACATCCCCTCACGACTAGTTTCCTCCCGTTTCTTTCACTGATGTTTGGTAAAATGTGGGAAAAACAGCGTGTGCTTTATGAGAGACGCTGAGAAAGGCACGAGCAGCGGCTCCGCTGTCCCAAGTTACAGACAGAATGAGGCGTCTATTGAGCCGGTCTTGACACTCCCACTGAGACGCGTCTTTGAGGTCTTCTTCTACAAAAATATTTAACGGAAACACAAGGAACGACTAATTTTGCAAAATGTACTTGAGTAAAAAGTAAGATATTTGACGTTGAAATGTAGTGAAGTTAAAGTAAAAAGTATCCCTTAATGGAAATACTTAGTAAAGTAAAGATACTGGAAAAAACTACTTAAGTACAGTAACGAATTACATTTACTTCGTTACTGTCCACCACTGGTAGTCTGCACTGGATACTTTACTGGTACAGGTTTCAGACTGGACGGATGGCCTGTTTTCATAACGGCTAAAACCTTGGCCTGTCAGTTAGAAAAGTGTTTGTTCACTTTTAAAAGTGGCGGACCACTTTTAAAAGTGGCGGACCACATTTGAAAGTGGCCAACCACTTTTAAAACTGGCATGCCAGTGCTCCCTCTTTTTGTTGTGGCCTATGCACTGGCACTTTTAAAAGTGGCAGACGACTTGGCTTGCCACTTTTAAAAGTGGCTTGCCAAAAATGCGCCCTCTGGTGGTTGTGGCTGGTGAACTGGCAAGCCATCTGCCAGTTTGCGATCTCAGCGCTGCTGAAAATGAATTCAAAAGTTTATCAGGATGTTTTGCAGGAAAAGCTGAGGCCGTCAGACAGTTGAAGCTAAAAAGAGGATGGATACTGAAACAGGACAACGACCCAAAACACAAAAGTAAATCAACTTCAGAATGGTTTCAGAAGAACAAAATACACGTTCTGGAGTGGCCAAATCAAAGACCCCATTGAGATGCTGTGGGGCATGACCTCAAGACAGCGATTCATGCCAGACATCCCAGGAATCTGACTGAACTGCAGCAGTTTTGTAAAGATTGATCCTGATCGATGTGCCAGGCTGCAACTATAGGAAACGTCTGATTGAAGTTATTGCTGCCAAAGGGGGGCAGCAATAACTTCAAAAAAAAAATTTACCTGTTAGGATAACAGGTAAATTTTTAATTTACCTGTTATCCTAATTAAAAATATGAAAACCTATAAATGTTTGGGTGGTTTTAGTTAAAGCAGACACTGTTCATTTGTGTCATTTTGACAAAGATCAGATCACATTTGATGGTGATTTTAGGCAGAAATGTGAGAAATTCCAAAGGCTTCAGATACTTTTTTATGCCACTGTAGGTGTATGTGTGTAAAAGTCAACAATCAAGAGAAGACTTGACCAGAGTAAATACAGAGGGCTCACTACAAGATGTAAACCATTGGTGAGCCTCAAAAACAGGAAGGCCAGTTTAGAGTTTGCCAAACAACATCATCATCAGAGAAGAGTCTGGAGAAGGAAAGGAACTGCTCATGATCCAAAGCATGTGTCATTGCGTGGACATGTATGGCTGCCAATGGAACTGGTTCTCTTGTATTTATTGATAATGTGACTGCTGACAAAAGTTCTCCTGATTTGGATGTAAATACCCTCAAATTAAAACTAAAAGTCTGCAGTTAAAGCACATCTTGTTTGTTTCATTTCAAATCCATTGTGGTGGTGTATCGTGCCAATAAGATTAGAATTGTGTCGATGTCCCAATATTTATGGACGTTTTGACTGTAATTCCAAGAGACTTTATAAATTCCGAGATCAAGAGAGCTGAGCGTATATCTCTAGAGGAAGGAGTTTCCCCTGACTGGGTTGAGTGAAATGTTGTGTTTGTAGAAAATCTTTTTAAGTTTTTCAGATAAACCAGACACATAAGGGATAACTACACCTTTCTTTTTTGTCTCTGATTCCTGGCTGTTTAGTTTCTGTGTCTTCTTGGTTGTGTTGAAAGTCCATTTGGGGTATCCACAGTCTCTCAGGGCTTTACGGATGTGTTCTTCTTTCCGTTGACCTTCTGAGGTTGTGGGCACCTCTTGTGCTCTGTGCTGAAGAGTCCTGATGCAGTGGGTGGTGGGAATCAAATATTGATCTGTGTGTTGGCCCATGTGTCATCAACATATCTGAACCAGTGACTGGGCACTGCACCTGGGAAAGAGACCAGAGCTCTTTTCTCCACTTCCTCCATGTACAGGTCAGCCACAATCGGCTAAAAAAGAGACAGGTGATCCCATGGCACAGCTGTGTTTTTGCCTGTAGAAGTTACCGCTGAACTGGAAATAAGTAGTGTTCAAACATATCTCCAGTAAACTGCAAATGTGGTCCGGGGTGAGGTTTGTCCTGTCCTTGTGAGGACTCTCCAAGTAGAAGTTTATAGGAAGCCAACACACACAGATCAATATTTGCTGTTTGATTCCCACCACCCACTGCCGCACAAGGACTCTTCAGCCCAGAGCACAAGGTGCCCACAACCTCAGAAGGTAAACAGAAAGAAGAACAACACATCTGTAAATCCCACTTTAAACCTGGGAATACCCTGGATCAAAAACTGGTCCATCCTAAAGACAAGACCCCCACAAACAGAGTAATGTAGTTTATGCAGTTCAGTGAAGAGTGCAGTTATGTCAGTGAAACAAAACAACAGCTTCACAAGAGGATGCATCAGCACAGAAGAGCCAATCCTGGAGGACCTGAGTCTGCAGTCCACCTCCACCTCAAAGAGAGAGGACATTCCTTTGAGGACAGCAATGTACGTATTTTGGGCATAGAGGCCAGATGGTTTGAGAGAGGGGTTAAAGAAGCCATTTTTGTGAAAATGGAAAAGCCCTCTTTGAACAGAACACATCACCCAGCAGGTAAGAGGTTTGTGTCCACCCTAGGAGGAGGGAGAAAAGAGAAAAAAAAAACTGTAATAGGTAGATGTGATAATATGAGCGGATTTAGTGTGTACCTACAGCTACAACCAGTGTAAACGTGTATCTACAGCTATAACCAGTGTAAACGTGTACCTACAACTACAACCAGTGTAAACGTGTACCTACAGCTAAAACCAGTGTAAACGTATACCTACAGCTACAACCAGTGTAAACGTATACCTATGATCAATCAGTCTCCATACGTTTTGTGAAATAAGTATGTTTTGAGTTTGCTTTTGAAAACTTCAACAGAGTCAGCTCGCCGCACTTCCGCCGGGAGCCCATTCCATAAAAATGGGGCTCTATAAGAAAAGGCTCTGTAGCCAGCAGACTTCTTCTTTACTCGAGGAAGTTGAAGGAGGCCAGCGTCCTGAGAGCGAAGGGTACGAGCTGGAGTATACCGGGTGATGAGGTCAGATAGGTCAGAGGGCGCGCGTCCCCAAAGGATTTTATATGTTAACAGGAGAACTTTGAAATCTGCTCTAACATGAATAGGAAGCCAATGTAATGAAGCCAGGACCGGAGTAATGTGATCAAACTTCCTGGTCTTTGTTAAAAGTCTGGCGGCTGTATTTTGGACCCTTTGTAGTCTGTCAGTACTTTTCCTCAGCAATCCAGAGAATAACGCATTGCAGTAGTCCAGCCTGGATGTGACAAATGCATGAATGAGAATTTCAGCATCAGCTAAAGAGAGGCAGGAGCGAATTTTTGAGATATTCCTCAAGTGAAAAAAGCCTAGTTTAGTGACCTCACAAATGTGCTGCTGCAGTGATAGTGTGGAGTCAAAAATGACACCAAGGTTCCTCACAGTGTTGCCGTGCTCCAACACACAATTGTTGATTCAGACAGTAAGATTGTTGAACTTGTGCCGATGACTGGCAGGACCAATTAACAAGAGCTCTGTTTTATCCGAGTTCAAATGGAGGAAGTTTTGAGACATCCATGTTTTAATCACTGTATACGTATACATTTTTTATCGTATTGGCGTTTCGTCCACACGGATCCGGCGTTTTGGGAGACTGAATCCGCTATTTTTTGAAACCGGGTTCTAAAGTGGATAAATCTGAAAACGACACCCTTGCGGTTTCGTGTGTACAGCCAATCCGTATATTTTGTGAAACGATGATGTCATCGCATCACGTGTCGGCCTCGTCTGCGTAACAGCAACAACAATAATGGCGGACTACGTGATTGAGTTCGTGCTGCAGAAGCTACTAAGCCTACTAGCTTTATTACAGCAAAATCTATTGCTTCTATGCAATTGTGGTGAGCAACAAGCGATAATGGACAACACCATACGCCACATGCTCTTAGATCCACCGCGAAAGAGAACCAGGAGAGCAACCAGGAGAAAATTTAGGATAAGACCAGGTAGAATTAGCAGTTGGTCTGTCCGTATATTGAAGGGCAAACAACAAACATGAGGCACCAATTACTACACTCAAAATAAATGACTGCAACAATTTGAGAACTTGTTTTTATTAGAAAATAAATATTTAGGTCTTCGTCTTCTTCTGCAGCGCGCAAGGTTATGCGCATGCTCAAAGTCTTCTTCTCCGTGTATAGTGTATATCTGTGGCAGAATTACAGCGCCCCATACTGGTCTGGCATATATACTACATCGTTTTCAGTCGGTTTCAGTGGTTTCGTGTGTACGCAGATATTTCTTGAGACGACGCCGTGTTTACGGAATTTTTTTTTAGAACGGGGGAAAAAAAAGATCGGATAGGGGATGCACTGGCTTCGTGTGGACGTAGCCATAAGCTCAGCTCTCCTACCAGTTGATCTCAGAATTGATAAAGTCTCTTGGAATTAGAACGAAACGTCTTCACCTTGAAAACTGAGTCCAACACTTGTTTTTTTTTTTTAAATCATGGAGGAAATATGCTGAGTAAGCTGTTTGTTTTATAATGAGATTACATCTGAAATTAGAAAAGTGGCTGTTACAGCGCTTATTTTATGATATATTTTCTTTATATATTAATAAAAATTAATAATTTTAAAAAATGGCTGCACTTGAACCTCTTCACCACAATAACATGGCAGTTCAAGAAGGGGCTTTATGTACTGTCCTTAAAATCTTGTTAAAATAAAACTATATTAAAAAGCAACACGCTTTAATTTGCTCTATTGCTTAAGGCTGCTGTGATTTATATGGTTTCAAAAGTGTAATGGCAAGTTCTTATCGTTGGACATGCATATAAAAATTTAAAGACATTAAATTTTTATGTCACACAGGCCTCTGAACTGACTTTTTACACTGTTTAGGCACACCAGCCAAAAACTTAGATGCACCAAAATTTTTGAACATCCACTCAGGGACTAGTGGGATTTTTAGAGTATGTATTCACATGTATCCACATCGTTTTTATTTTTTGTTCTCCGTTTAAATTATTTTTGTCATTACATGCCATTTTCTTCTTTGTAATCCCCCTGGCATTATTGTATCGTATTTGGCAGATTTATTTTCATTTTACGTACCTGCTTTTACTGCCCATGTCTTTTTCATAAAAAAAATAAATAAAATTAAAGCCGCAAGCGGCGATAAAGGCCCTCGCCTCCCTTGAGACCGCGGGGACACATATATTCGGAGGATTGCATGTCGTGCTTTAAAGCAAATTTGGAGCTGTTTAGATGAAAACCCTTTAGCACAAAGTGTACGATTTAGGTGGTCATGTATTCCACCCAACATAGTAGATTTTCTGTTGAGTTTACGGTATGGCTGTAATAAACTTTTCTGTTTGCCCTAAGGTGTCCTATGGATGTACCAAGTTTTGTATTTCTACATTGGAAAAATTTACTTTCATTTTCCATAGAACCAATTATTTTGACTTTTCTAGGGGTCGCCACTGAGTCATTTTTCATATTTTTTTCGGGACTTCAAATACATAAATTTTTGCCTGGCTTGAAGTCTGGGACCAATAAAAATGACTTTTAGTTGCACGTTTACTGGGTCAAATTGAAAATCATTTTGCAGAAAAATTATAATAAAAAAATATATACCGAATTATAATTTAAAAAAAATAACTCGAGCAAAAAAGTCTAGAAAAACACTTGTCTATTTTACATACATGTGTTTAGCTCATTTTGCCCAAGTTTGGTGTCTGTATAATGAAGCAGCTATTTTCTGTTGTTTTTTAAAAGAGAGGTTGTATTCTAAGTCGGTTCACATCTTCAATTTAAAATGGCCGCCTTCCCGTGTGTGATAGGGTGTGGTCCCCATTGGCTTTTTTTGTGTACCAAGTTTCATTTGCCTACGACAAACTAAAATTTTCACTTCCCATTGACTTTTTCCAAATATTTGGGACGTTGCTATGGCAACACATTTATAGATAGGGGGTGGTTGTCATTGGCTTTTATGCTCGTCATGACATAAGAGATGTGTGTACCAAATTTCATGTCTCTATGACAAACAAAAATTCTTGGGTCCCATTATAAGTTTGTAGGGGGCGCTGGAGAGCCATTTCTAAAGATAACCCTTTTATTTACATATCTTTGTGTTCAGGTCATGAATGTGCACAAACGCCTTTTTGGGTCCAACTCGATCCGAGAAGGCGTTTGAGAGTTTAGAGACATTTTATTTTCACAAAAATGGCCACCTCGTTACAGGCTTGCCACACCCATACCCGATAAGATATCAACAACAAAGTCACAACTTTGGTTGGCACACGTGTCTAGATGATACTCACCAAATTTGGGGCCATTTAGATTAAAACACAATGATTTGCATCTTTTTGCGCAAGGGTCGCGATTTTAGTGGCCGCGCGTTTCACCCCACATGGCGGACTTCCTGTTAAGTTTAGGGTGTTGCTGTCATTGACTTTTCTGTTTGCCCTGAGATGTCCTATGGATGACCCAAGTTTCATTTTTCTACATTGGAAAAAAGTTACTTTCACTTTCCATAGGCCCAATGGATTTTGACTTTTGTAGGGGTCGCCACTGAGTCATTTTTCATATTTTTTTTTCGGCGACTTCAAATACATAAATTTTTCGCCGAGCTTGAAGTCTGGGACCAATAAAAATGACTTTTCATGCATGTTCACTGGGTCAAATTTAGGATCATTTGGTCGGAAGAAAGATAAAAAAAAATTAAAGCCGCAAGCGGCGATAAAGGCCCTCGCCTCCCTTGAGACCGCGGGGACACATGCACTCGGAGGATTGCATTTCGTGCTTTAAAGCATAAACTTCACGGTAATGTAAAATAACCGGGCCTGTGCTACTGCTGGGGCCTGCTACACCACCTTGTAATTTAGAGTTAAAGGTCTCCACAATCCCTGGTTTTCCTGGGAGCTGTCTGAACCTTTGGAAATAATAGATCATGCTTGGGCTAAGGCGAGAAAAACAAAGTACTGGCTGGGGATTTGAGATGACTCAGGAATCGCTGCACCCCCCTGTTTAAAAAGGCAAAATGCAAATATATCTTGTCTAAAAGTACAATTTTACAAGTTCCAATGGATTCTGAGGAGTTTTCTAAGACTCTAGCCTTTGCTCTGGAGGGGCCTCCTCTAAATGAAGGATCCTGGCAATTGGGAAATGGCATTTATTTCCCAAAGAAATGGCTGCCTCTTCACAGACCCATTACGACCACAGCCACAAATGTATCAAAAAACAAATTGATCATTTTTTTTGCACACGTGTCTAGATGATACTCACCAAATTTTAAGCTGTTTAGATGAAAAGCCTTTAGCACAAGGGGTGCGATTTAGGTGGTCACGCATTCCACCCAACATAGTAGATTTCCTGTTGAGTTTACGATATGGCTGTAATAAACTTTTCTGTTTGCCCTGAGGTGTCCTATGGATGTACCAAGTTTCATTTTTCTACGTAGCAAAAAAGTTACTTTCACTTTCCATAGGCCCAATGTAATTTGACTTTTCTAGGGGTCGCCACTGAGTCATTTTTTTGAATTTTTTTTCGGGGACTTCAAATACATAAATTTTTCGCCGAGCTTGAAGTCTGGGACCAATAAAAATGACATTGAGTTGCACGTTTACTGGGTCAAATTGAGGATTATTTTGTAGAAAAATTATAATAAAAAAAATATATATACCAAATTATAATAAAAAAAAATATAAATCGAGCAAAAAAGTCTAGAAAAATGCTTGTCTATTTTACATACATGTGTTTAGCTCATTTTGCCCAAGTTTGGTGTCTGTGGAATGAAGCAGCTATTTTCTGTGTTCTTTTAAAAAAGAGGTGTATTTTAAGTCGGTTCACATTTTCAAATCAAAATGGCCGCCTTCCCGTGTGTGATAGGGTGTGGTCCCCATTGGCTTTTTTGTTCATAAGCCCATGGTGGATGTGTGTGCCAGGTTTCATTCGCCTACGACAAACTAAAATTTTCACTTCCCATTGACTTTTTCGACATATTTGGGACGTTGCTATGGCAACACATTTATAGATAGGGGGTGGTTGTCATTGGCTTTTATGCTCGTCATGACATAAGAGATGTGTGTACCAAATTTTATGTCTCTATGACAAACTAAATTCTTGGGTCCCATTATAAGTTTGTAGGGGGCGCTGGAGAGCCATTTCTAAAGATAACCCTTTTATTTACATATCTTTGTGTTCATGTCATGAATGTGCACAAACGCCTTTTTGGGTCCAACTCGATCCGAGAAGGCGTTTGAGAGTTAAGAGACGTTTTATTTTCATAAAAATGGCCACCTCGTTACAGGCTTGCCACATCCATACCCGATAAGATATCATAAACAAAGTCACAACTTTGGTTGGCACATGTGTCTAGATGATACTCACCAAATTTGGGGCCATTTAGATTAAAACACAATGATTTGTATCTTTCTGCGCAAGGTGTGCGATTTTAGTGGCGGCGCGTTTCACCCCACATGGCGTACTTCCTGTTCAGTTTAGGGTGTGGCTGTCATAGACTTTTCTGTTTGCCCTGAGGTGTTCTATGGATGTACCAAGTTTCATTTTTCTACGTAGCAAAAAAGTTATTTTCACTTTCCATAGACCCAATGTATTTTGACTTTTCTAAGGGTCGCCACTGAGTCATTTTTCGTATTTTTTTTTCGGGGACTTCAAATACATAAATTTTTCGCTGGGCTTGAAATCTGGGACCAATAAAAATGACTTTTAGTTGTATGTTTACTGGGTTAAATTGAGGATAATTTTGCAGAAAAAATATTATAAAAAATATATACCGAATTATAATAAAAAAAAATATAACTCGAGCAAAAAAGTCTAGAAAAACACTTGTCTATTTTTCATACATGTGTTTAGCTCATTTTGCCCAAGTTTGGTGTCTGTGGAATGAAGCAGCTTTTTTCTGTGTACTTTTAAAAAAGAGGTGTATTTTAAGTCGGACCAAATTTTCAATTCAAAATGGCCGCCTTCCCGTGTGTGATAGGGTGTGGTTCCTATTGGCTTTTTTGTTCATAAGCCCATGCTGGATGTGTGTACCAAGTTTCATTTGCCTACAACAAACTAAAAATTTCACTTCCCATTGACTTTTTCCACATTTTTGGGACGTTGCTATGGCAACACATTTATAGATAGGGGGTGGTTGTCATTGGCTTTTATGCTCGTCATGACATAAGAGATGTGTGTACCAAATTTCATGTCTCTATGACAAACTAAATTCTTGGGTCCCATTATAAGTTTGTAGGGGGCGCTGGAGAGCCATTTCTAAAGATAACCCTTTTATTTACATATTTTTGTGTTCAGGTCATGAATGTGCACAAACGCCTTTTTGGGTCCAACTCGATCCGAGAAGGCTGTCATTGACTTTTCTGTTTGCCCTGAGGTGTCCTATGGATGTACCAAGTTTAATCTTTCTACGTTGGAAAAAAGTTACTTTCACTTTCCATAGGCCCAATGTATTTTGATTTTGTAGGGGTCGCCACTGAGTCATTTTTTTCGTATTTTTTTCAACTTCAAATACATAAATTTTTCGCCGGGCTTGAAGGCTGGGACCAATAAAAATGACTTTTCGTTCATGTTCACTGGGTCAAATTTAGGATCATAGGTGGAAAAGAAAAATAAAAAATAATAAAATTTAAAAAAATAATAAAAAAAAAAAAATCCGAGCAAAAACAATAGGCCCTCCCGGTCATCACCGGCTCGGGCCTAATTAAAGCCGCAAGCGGCGATAAAGGCCCTCGCCTCCCTTGAGACCGCGGGGACACATGCACTCGTGCTTTAAAGCGTAAACTTCACGGTAAAAGGATTCTGAGGAGTTTTCTAAGACTCTAGCCGTGGCTCTGGAGGGGCCTCCTCTAAAGGAAGGATCCTGGCAATTGGGAAATGGCATTTATTTCCCAAAGGTTGCCTCTTCACAGACCCATTACGACCACAGCCACAAATGTATCAAAAAACAAATTGATAACTTTTTTTTGGCACACATGTCTAGATGATACTCACCAAATTTGGAGCTGTTTAGATGAAAAGCCTTTAGACAGAAGGGGTGCGATTTAGGTGGTCACGCATTACACCCAACATAGTAGATTTTCTGTTGAGTTTACAATATGGCTGTAATAAACTTTTCAGTTTGCCCTGAGGTGTCCTATGGATGTACCAAGTTTCATTTTTCTACATTGGAATAAAGTTACTTTCACTTTCCATAGGCCCGATGTATTTTTACTTTTCTAGGGGTCGCCACTGAGTCATTTTTCGTATTTTTTTTTCGGGGACTTCAAATACATAAATTTTTCGCTGGGCTTGAAATCTGGGACCAATAAAAATGACTTTTAGTTGTACGTTTACTGGGTTAAATTGAGGATCATTTTGCAGAAAAATATGATAAAAAATATATACGAATTATAATAAAAAATATATAACTCGAGCAAAAAAGTCTAGAAAAACGCTTGTCTATTTTACATACATGTGTTTAGCTCATTTTGCCCAAGTTTGGTGTCTGTGGAATGAAGCAGCAATTGTATGTGTACTTTTAAAAAAGAGGTGTATTTTTAGTCGGTTCACATTTTCAATTCAAAATGGCCGCCTTCCCGTGTGTGATAGGGTGTGGTCCCAATTGGCTTTTATGTTCATAAGCCCATGCTGGATGTGTGTACTAAGTTTCATTTGCCTACGACAAACTAAAATTTTCACTTCCTTTGACTTTTTCCACATATTTGGGACGTTGCTATGGCAACACATTTATAGATAGGGGGTGGTTGTCATTGGCTTTTATGCTCATCATGACATAAGAGATGTGTGTACCAAATTTTATGTCTCTATGACAAACTAAATTCTTGGGTCCCATTATAAGTTTGTAGGGGCGCTGGAGAGCCATTTCTAAAGATAACCCTTTTATTTACATATTTTTGTGTTCAGGTCATGAATGTGCACAAACGCCTTTTTGGGTCCAACTCGATCTGAGAAGGCGTTTGAGAGTTAAGAGACGCTTTATTTTCACAAAAATGGCCACCTCGTTACAGGCTTGCCACACCCATACCCGATAAGATATCAACAACAAAGTCACAACTTTAGTTGGCACACGTGTCTAGATGATACTCACCAATTTTGGGGCCATTTAGATTAAAACACAATGATTTGCATCTTTCTGCGGAAGGGGTGCGATTTTAGTGGCCGCGTTTCACCCCACATGGCGGACTTCCTGTTGAGTTTAGGGTGTGGCTGTCATTGACTTTTCTGTTTGCCCTGAGGTGTCCTATGGATGTACCAAGTTTAATTTTTCTACGTTGGAAAAAAGTTACTTTCACTTAATATAGGCCCAATGTATTTTGACTTTTCTAGGGTCGCCACTGAGACATTTTTTGTAATTTTTTCGGGACTTCAAATACATAAATTTTTCGCGAGCTTGAAGTCTGGGACCAATTAAAATGACTTTTAGTTGCACGTTTACTGGGTCAAATTTAGGATCATTTTGCAGAAAAATTATAATAAAAAAAATTAAAGCCGCAAGCGGCGATAAAGGCCCTCGCCTCCCTTGAGACCGCGGGGACACATATATTCGGAGGTTTGTATGTCGTGCTTTAAAGCAAATTTGGAGCTGTTTAGATGAAAACCCTTTAGCACAAAGTGTACGATTTAGGTGGTCATGTATTCCACCCAACATAGTAGATTTTCTGTTGAGTTTATGTATGGCTGTAATAAACTTTTCTGTTTGCCCTAAGGTGTCCTATGGATGTACCAAGTTTTGTATTCCTACATTGGAAAAATTTACTTTCATTTTCCATAGAACCAATGTATTTTGACTTTTCTAGGGGTCGCCACTGAGTCATTTTTCCTATTTTTTTTCGGCGACTTCAATTACATAAATTTTTTGCTGGGCTTGAAATCTGGGACCAATAAAAATGAATTTTAGTTGTACGTTTACTGGGTTAAATTGAGGATCATTTTGCAGAAAAATATGATAAAAAAATATATACTGAATTATAATAAAAAAAAATATAACTCGAGCAAAAAAGTCTAGAAAAACACTTGTCTATTTTACATACATGTGTTTAGCTCATTTTGTCCAAGTTTGGTGTCTGTGGAATGAAGCAGCTATTTTCTGTGTTCTTTTAAAAAAGAGGTGTATTTTAAGTCGGTTCACATTTTCAATTCAAAATGGCCGCCTTCCCGTGTGTGATAGGGTGTGGTCCCCATTGGCTTTTTTGTTCATGAGCCCATGCTGGATGTGTGTACCAAGTTTCATTTGCCTACAAACTAAAATTTTCACTTCCCATTGACTTTTTCCACATATTTGGGACGTTGCTATGGCAACACATTTATAGATAGGGGGTGGTTGTCATTGGCTTTTATGCTCCTCATGACATAGGAGATGTGTGTACCAAATTTCATGTCTCTATGACAAACTAAATTCTTGGGTCCCATTATAAGTTTGTAGGGGGCGCTGGAGAGCCATTTCTAAAGATAACCCTTTTATTTACATATCTTTGTGTTCAGGTCATAAATGTGCACAAACGCCTTTTTGGGTCCAACTCGATCTGAGAAGGCGTTTGAGAGTTAAGAGACGTTTTATTTTCACAAAAATGGCCACCTCGTTACAGGCTTGCCACACCCATACCCGATAAGATATCAACAACAAAGTCACAACTTTGATTGGCACACGTGTCTAGATGATACTTACCAAATTTGGGGCCATTTAGAATAAAACACAATGATTTGCATCTTTCTGCGCAAGGGGTGCGATTTTAGTGGCCATGCGTTTCACCCCACATGGCGGACTTCCTGTTGAGTTTAGGGTGTGGCTGTCATAGACTTTTCTGTTTGCCCTGAGGTGTCCTATGGATGTACCAAGTTTTGTATTCCTACATTGGAAAAATTTACTTTCATTTTCCATAGAACCAATGTATTTTGACTTTTCTAGGGGTCGCCACTGAGTCATTTTTCCTATTTTTTTTCGGCGACTTCAATTACATAAATTTTTTGCTGGGCTTGAAATCTGGGACCAATAAAAATGAATTTTAGTTGTACGTTTACTGGGTTAAATTGAGGATCATTTTGCAGAAAAAATATGATAAAAAAATATATACTGAATTATAATAAAAAAAAATATAACTCGAGCAAAAAAGTCTAGAAAAACACTTGTCTATTTTACCTACATGTGTTTAGCTCATTTTGCCCAAGTTTGGTGTCTGTGGAATGAAGCAGCTTTTTTCTGTGTACTTTTAAAAAAGAGGTGTATTTTAAGTCGGTTCACATTTTCAATTCAAAATGGCCGCCTTCCTGTGTGTGATAGGGTGTGGTCCCCATTGGCTTTTTTGTTCATAAACCCATGGTGGATGTGTGTACCAAGTTTCATTTGCCTACAACAAACTAAAAATTTCACTTCCCATTGACTTTTTTCACATTTTTGGGACGTTGCTATGGCAACACATTTATAGATAGGGGGTGGTTGTCATTGGCTTTTATGCTCGTCATGACATAAGAGATGTGTCTACCAAATTTTATGTCTCTATGACAAACTAAATTCTTGGGTCCCATTATAAGTTTGTAGGGGGCGCTGGAGAGCCATTTCTAAAGATAACCCTTTTATTTACATATTTTTGTGTTCAGGTCATGAATGTGCACAAACGCCTTTTTGGGTCCAACTCGATCCGAGAAGGCGTTTTAGAGTTAAGAGACGTTTTATTTTCACAAAAATGGCCACCTCGTTACAGGCTTGCCACACCCATACCCGATAAGATATCATAAACAAAGTCACAACTTTGGTTGGCACATGTGTCTAGATGATACTCACCAAATTTGGGGCCATTTAGATTAAAACACAATGATTTGCATCTTTCTGCGCAAGGTGTGCGATTTTAGTGGCCGTGCATTTCACCCCACATGGCGGACTTCCTGTTGAGTTTAGGGTGTGGCTATCATAGACTTGTCTGTTTGCCCTGAGGTGTTCTATGGATGTACCAAGTTTCATTTTTCTACGTTGCAAAAAAGTTACTTTCACTTTCCATAGGCCCAATGTATTTTGACTTTTCTAGGGGTCGCCACAGAGTCATTTTTTGTAATTTTTTTTCGGGGACTTCAAATACATACAATTTTCGCCGAGCTTGAAGTCTGGGACCAATAAAAATGACTTTTCGTGCATGTTCACTGGGTCAAATTTAGGATCAATTTGCAGAAGAAGAAAGAGAAAAAAAAAAAAAAAAAAAAATCCGAGCAAAAACAATAGGCCCTCCCGGTCATCACCGGCTCGGGCCTAAATATACCAAATTATAATAAAAAAAAATATAACTCGAGCAAAAAAGTCTAGAAAAACGCTTGTCTATTTTACATACATGTGTTTAGCTCATTTTGCCCAAGTTTGGTGTCTGTGGAATGAAGCAGGTATTGTCTGTGTTCTTTTAAAAAAGAGGTTTATTTTAAGTCGGTTCACATTTTCAATTCAAAATGGCCGCCTTCCCGTGTGTGATAGGGTGTGGTCCCCATTGGCTTTTTTGTTCATAAGCCCATGGTGGATGTGTGTACCAAGTTTCATTTTTCTACGTTGGAAAAAAGTTACTTTCACTTTCCATAGGCCCAATGTATTTTGATTTTGTAGGGGTCGCCACTGAGTCATTTTTCGTATTTTTTTTCCGGTGACTTCAAATACATAAATTTTTCGCCGAGCTTGAAGTCTGGGACCAATAAAAATGACTTTTCGTTCATGTTCACTGGGTCAAATTTAGGATCATAGGTCGACAATAAAAAAAAAAAAAAAATCCGGGCAAAAACAATAGGCCCTCCCGGCCATCACCGGCTCGGGCCTAAAAAAAAAAATCCGAGCAAAAATAATAGGCCCTCCCGGTCATCACCGGCTCGGGCCTAATAAAGACATTAAGACACACTACAAAATGGCTTAATCACAATATAGCGCACTATATAGTGAGTTGTGTGTTGATTCGGACACCGCCTAGGATCTTAACATCTCAGAACCTATTGTGATGAGTAGTTTTTAAGCCGCTGTGCATCAACATAACTTCCCCTCGTGTTTCCGCTGAGGCAGTGCTTTAAGTGGGCCGGTACGCACCGGTACTCATTACCGCCACTTCCAAATATAGCTCTTGAGCGTACCGCCACTTCTCCGTGCGCCCAGAACGTGCTTTTAGCGTACCGGTACACTCATTTGGACATCTGTTTTAATAGAGGTTTTAATCCTTTGCCTGCTCTGCCGCTTTTCAGAGCGGCATTCACAATGCACGCTTACTAATTCGTCCTATCGAGAGCAGAGACTACATTACCCATACACCCTTGAGTTTTACAAGTGAAAAGCGCATGCGTCGCTTTTGCCGCTGTCAGTGTCAACAAGTCAACGTGGCCGGAGAGGGTGTGTGAAACGTGCACACTCGGCTCGGTAAAAATACAAATACAGTGAACCTTTTATATGCTCACCTGGCGTCAGACTCTGAGTACTAAAAGAACACGGTCAGAATCAGATGACTCGCTGGCTGACACCCCACCAAGCCAGAATGATATCACTGCAGGTCAGACGCAAGCTCATGAAAGCAGCACTTGTGCCGCGGTCGAGAACGAGGACAAGAATGACATTACTTCTACCGATGACAACAGCCGCGTTAGCGATCATGAGTGGACAGAATGTTGGTCCCAAGCACAAATCCAGTATTTCTCCACAAATTACAAGTGGCTGATGAGCAGACATCAAAAGTTGGGTTGTAGTGTGTGTAGTCAAGTTTGTGCTCGCGTGGACATGCAGCAAGGGCAGAGTGTCTCGCAGGAGTGGAGTGGGTGCTTAATCTCGACTTTTGGAAGGGACAAGGCTGCACAACAAAACTCACTACGAAAGAAAAAAAAAAGCGCACAGAGACTCAATTCATCACAAGAAAGAAAACTAATAATATATATACATTTTAAGACTGTCTGCTGTATATAAAACCCCTTCAATTTAGTTGTTACCTGAGGGGAGTCATCAAAAAAAAAAAAAAAAAAAAGGATATCAATTAATAGAGTACCGGCACCTCTTTTGGTCCACTGCGCTGAGGTTAGTAGAGTAGCATTGTGGAAAAACCACTGAAGCTACTATCCTTTATAAATTAGGTCACAAAACATTTCCTGTGCAACATACTCATGATATGGTTCTGATTTAAGAGACCAGCTGTGGAGGTTTGTGTTATTTTTGAGTGGCCTTACACTTTTGACATTTTCTAAAAATAGAACATGTTAGAAGAATGCCTCCTGTGGTCAAACTCATCATTGATAAAAGTGCATTACCTCTGTGGGTTGTGTCCAAAGCAAAGTCTGATGCATGTAGATGACACCAAGTAGAACGTTTCTTTTGACCCACATTCAACAATGCCAGTGAATAACAACCCCAATGTACATGTTATTTGTACATATAACAGGGTTCCCACACTTTCATGAACATCACATTTAAGGATTTTTGAGGACTTTTAGAGCACCATTTATTTTATGTCAAGCACCTATTCACCACCCGGAATACAGTATGCAGCGTAATTGAAAGACCTCTTACACTACTGCACATTTCCACTTACACTTAACATTAAACGTATCAGTAATAATGCTCTTTTAAATGTGTAGATTTTACGTTTTTGAGCACTTATCTTCAAAGAAATTAAATTTATTCCAATGGAGTTTATACTGGTAATATTCAAATTCTTAAATATTAATAAACATTTTCTTGCATTTATATAGCGCTTTTTTGCCATACAAACGGCGCTCACTGCCTTTTTAAATTGCGCAGTGGCTCAGTGGTAGAGCGGTCGTTCTTCAACCGGTAGGTTGGCGGTTTCAATTCCCACTCTCCCCAGTTCATACTGTTGTTGTGTCCTTGGGCAAGACACTTAACCCACCTTGCCTCCAGTGGTGTTCCAGCTGTAACACTAGTGAATAGAAGCTTCATGTATGTAGCTTTTAATAAAAGCGTCTGATAAATGACTAAATGTAAATTGTAAGAAGTTGCACCAATTTTCTCTCCAGAGATACTATTAGAGGTATGTGCACGTTTTGTGGATATCTAAACTACAACCCTAGAAGTGCATAGAAATGACATAAAAGTAAAATCATTTATGATCATGCCCCAAAATAAATATCATTGGAACAGCTGAAACACCGCAACAGTGATACTGATGTTAAAATGATAAAACCATTTAACGCCAAATAATGTAGTCCACTTCAGCAGCGCTACAGCTTTTATCACTTACAGTACTGACTGGCTATAACTTGCTCCGTCCAGACTGGTCTCACCTCATCCTGTTATGGAGAAAATACACGCAGTTTCTTAACCTTTCAAAAAATACTGTTACTCAACTAAGAGAGCAACACGCGTGTAGTAGCACCTAAAACCAGTCCACCATCAGAAAAACCCATACTGAGTCAAAGATTAGGCCATGCAGACCACACCCTCCAAATGCCTCTGTGCTAAAAAGGTCAAAAATGAGTATATTTTAAAACAGATAAATATTCATTTCGAAACACACCTTTAAACAGTGAATTATTTCACTACTGCCTCATTTCTTGTCTAGCTCTCTTTTCTGTCAGTAATGGTAAAAGCAGTTGAATCAGTGCACAGGTTCAGTCAATAGACAGACTACAAATGACTTACTACATGTTAGCCTTGGGCTCACATTAGAACTTTATACAGTATGTTTAAGATAATATTTTTGCCAATTTTTCAGCATAACAGGTTTTTGAGCTTGTGTTGACCCCCACACAGAAAATAGCCCCCACTAGAGTTGGTGCAGTGAAGGTGTAGATTTTGGAAATTCTGGAAGAAATAATTTTCAGTTGAGGAAAAAGATTATTGGACTTAGAAATTTAAAATGACAAAATATGTCAGTAGTGTTGGCTAGCAGAGCAACGTTTCCAAATCAAATCCAAAAAAGATGGAGCTTAAGGGGTTTTCCTTTTTCCTCAGAGGATCTGTTCACAGCAACACACATCTTGCAGAGTTGAGAAACAAAAAGCGCCACGTTCACTGTTGCCGTGTGGGAGCGGGTTTAGGAGGTCCAGCGCCACCAGGCCACTTTCATGCGGTCCCAAGCGGCCCCCAAGGTGTCAAAGGCCGGGCGCACGTCCAGGATCGAGAACTGGTAGTTCTCTTTGTTAATCTCGCCGTCGTAGTAGTCAATAACGTAGCGCACCTCCTTTCCACAGCGGTCCACAATCCAGTCATGCCGGTCAAAAGGCAGCTCGTAGCTACAACAGCACACAATACACAAGTTTGGATTAGATTACTACACAGAAAAGGTTTATAAAGAGTCGTCAAAACTCATCGTTATAGTTAGGTCTAACTAGTTTCCATTTGGTAGTTGCTGCATTTTCCCTCATGTGTATTGTTAGACACTATATTTTTATTGCCCGTGTGAGTGGAGCTACTAACCACTACACTGACGGCACACACTGCTGCACTAACTAATTGACATATAAGAAACACTGTTCAAATGTTAAATCTATTAATATTTGATTGATTTTTAGATCTCTGTGGCGATTTTTTTTTGTAGTTTTTTAATTCAAATTTAAAATGACTTAATAGAACTGACCCCATCCAGTGGCGGACACGAGCCCGGGGTGAATAATCTTTGGCTTTCCCTCCGAACCTCTTGAGTGTGGGTCCACAGGGGCACTCTCTGTGAGTCAGAGAGACAGGTCACATGACAGCAGCTGTACAGTGGCCTGAAAAAGTATCTGAAGCCTTTGGAATTTCTCACATTTCTGCATAAAATCACTGTCAAATGTGATCTGATCTTTGTCAAAATGACACAAATGAAAAAGTGTCTGCTTTAACTAAAACCACCCAAACATTTAGAGGTTTTCATATTTTTAATGAGGATAACATGCAAACAATGACAGAAGGGAGAGGAATAAGTAAATGAACCTTCTGCATAAGGAGACTTTGAGAGCAATTAATACCAATTTTTACCAAACAATTTAAGTCAGTCCAATCACGGAGGAGTGGCTTAAAGCTGCCCTGCTCACTATAAAACTAATGTAATGTACAAATGTAGAGAGTTTGGCACTGTTGCTTCTCTCCCAAGGAGTGGTCGTCCACCAAAAATCAAAACAAGAGTTCAGCGCAGAATACTCAGAGAGGTGAAAAAGAACCCTAGAGTGTCGGCTAAAGACTTACAGAAACCCCTGCACAGTCCAATATCTCTGTGCATACATCGACTATATGTAAAACACTGACCAAGAATAGTGTTCACGGGAGGACTACACGGAGAAAGCATGGTGGAGGGAGCATCATGGTTTGCCTCAGGACCTGGACAACTTGCAATCATTAATGGAAAAATGAATTCAAAAGTTTATCAAGATGTTTTGCAGGAAAAGCTGAGGCTGTCTGTCAGACAGTTGAAGCTAAAAAGAGGATGGATACTGCCACAAGACAATGAGCCAAAACACAGAAGTAAATCAACTTCAGAATGGTTTCAGAAGAACAAAATAAACGTTCTGGAGTGGCCAAGTCAAAGTCCTGACTTGAACCCCATTGAGATGCTGTGGCATGACCTCAAGACAGCGATTCATGCCAGACCTCCCCCTTCTGTCATTGTTTGCATGTTATCATCATTAAAAATATGAAAACCTATAAATGTTTGGGTGGTAAATGTTTTTTTAGTTAAAGCAGACAGTGTTTCTTTTTATGTGTGTCATTTTGACAAAGATCAGATCACATTTGATGGTGATTTTATGCAGAAATGTGAGAATTTCCAAAGGCTTCAGATACTTTTTCATGCCACTGTATACATTTATTCATTTACATTTAGTCATTTAGCTGACGCTTTTATCCAAAGCGACTTACATTGAGCTTCTAATTACCAGTGTTACAGCTACTGGAGGCAAGGTGGGTTAAGTGTCTTGCCCAAGGACACAACGACAGTATGAACTGTGGGGAGAGTGGGAATCGAACCCCCTACCTTCCGGTTGAAGGGCGACCACTGACCACTGACCAAGGGCGACCACTGAGCTACTGCCGCCTGTATACAGAGTTGGTCTGGGACTCACCGGGCATGCAGCGCTTCCCACTTCAAGATCTCCTCCCAAGCCTGCTCATTGTTTCTATTGTGAATTTTAATGATGTTGGACATATCGTGATGACCAAGGTCATCTTCTCGCCAGCGCCACCTGCAGCACAGAATAACACACTTAAGTAAAGACGGAGTTGTTTTTTTCTTTGGTGAGAGCGGGCAGTTTGTTTACCTTGAAGCCTCCCGCAAAAGGGCAACCCCAGTGAACGAGAGGGTCGCTTCCCTGCACCTTCGGGTCGGGGATAGGTCTCTTACTGTTTGTGCTTATAGGCCAAATGGCAGTGCAGAGTAACATGCCTGTTATTATGTTATTGGACTTCTGTGCTAGTCACAGTTTGTCCATAACGAACAAAATGTTCAAGCATAAGGGTGTCCACCAGTGCAAGTGGCACCAGGACTAGTTTCATCTGTCCTCTGGCCGCATGTCATGGACACTCGGGTGAAGAGAGGGGCAGCGCTGTCAACTAATCACCATCTGGTGGCGAGTTGACGGTAGAAGGTGTGGACATAGCAAGCCCGCATCCGGGTTGGGAGCCTATTAGGAAGAAGGGGTAGGCTCCATCAAGCCTGACCCCCATTGACATCCATTGAAAAATCGGCGCCAATTACAAAGTGACTATTTTTGTCACAGTCATCATTCTAACTATGCCGTCTTTGTTTGAACACATTCTTATTATTCCTGTAATTGTTATATTGATATTTGTCACATAACTAAAGATATTAAGATTAATAACTAACCTATCAGCTGCCTCCATTCTGCTATGTCGGGGTCATGGGGCGTGGTTTGGTTGGCACTCGCTCCCGTCTTGCTCTCGGGAGAAGAAGCCTCTGGATATTTATGGACAGAAGAGAGACTCCCAGAGAGCTAACTATTTTAAAATCAGTGAAATTTAAGCTTTTTGTTACACCCAAAGATTGTTTTTGGTTATTCTGTTTTCCGAAACGTTTTAGCCAGTATGTCTGTTTTTTTTGTTAATTAGTTTGTTAGTTGCTGCTGTTCATGAATGGAGATCGCTTGCTGTTAGCTAAAAGCTAACGCTAGCTGTGTTCGGTTTAATTCAGCTGATTTAAATCACTTTTTCATCGTCCAACTGCACTAAATGAACCACGCTTCAGTTTCTAGGTGAGTACATTTTTGCATGTGTTCAGAATACAGTTTGCTAACGTATTGAGCTTTTGTTAGCTGAAGGTGGCTGCTAAAGGCCTAACTTACTGCGCCATCGTTTTAATGATAGTTTAATACGATACACTGGACCAAACCTAATAATATGAAGATACAATCATATATAACCTTCAATTTAGGAAGGAATAAGGCATAATGCTCTTAGTTTTTTTTTTTAAATAGTAAAATAAGGATAAATGTCTCTGACTAAATAATTACTGTGTAGTTTGAAAACCTAGTAAAGGCCATAATATAATCATAATAAAAGCAAAAAATAGAAGTGGGCTTAATGACACATGTCTATTTTATGAAAATAGATCTTGTTCTCTCTCCACAGATTTCCTAAAAGGTGATGCTGTCAGGCTGAGGCTGAGCAGAAAAACAGACTCTTGGTTGTGCTGTGAGCTCTTTGAAGAGGATATTCAGACAAAGGTGGGTGTTACATTAAACATTACACCTGCAATGCCCACTAACCTCTGAGAATTTTTACTCTAGAAAACACTTTCCTTACTCTGCAGTCATACATCCTTTAAACATTACTGTAGCTAAAGTGCATGTGTTAGTTTTATATTTGTACATTTGTCATCTGTAAATCATGACAACAGTAAACAGGTAAATGTTTATGTCAGGTTTTTAACAATGACAGACATTACCTCTAACCCAGTACAGTTCACATTTACTAAAGTATTATATTTAGGCAAATGTCAGTTCAAATCAAAGTCCACTATTTTCTAAAAACAGTTCATACACACACAGTAACACACAGTGAGCTGGAGAATAAAAGACCAAGACTAATGTTGTCATTTGTTCTGTGATTAACAATAAATCTCATGAACAGAGGTGACCGGTCCCAACAGCAAGACTTGTTTTAAACGTAAGTTTTTACATAACAAAGGGGAGATGAGGACGCTTTTTTGCATTCGTCAAATTAAAAATCTGCCTCTTCTTGTTCGTGCTGCCACATCATTGGTCACAAGAGGCCAGTGAGCCCATGGCTCAACGCAAGTGGTTGGCTTGGAGCGCTACAAGACGGATTTACTGTGTATATGTTTATGTATTAGTGTCGTCACAATACTGGAATTTCTAACTTCGATACGATACCATCAAAAATATCAATATTTGATACCATTTTCGATACCGAAGGGAAAACAATTTTTTTATTTAAAGATAAATATAACATGTCTAGATAGAACATGACAATGAGGTATATTTTACATTAACAAAAATTTCTAAAGGTAGCGCAGGGGTCTTCAATTAAAATCAGCCGAGGTCCGCTTAGACCTTAGTTAACTTTCCTCACTGTTATTCCACACCTACAGCATCTAAAACAATATGGAGATGAATGTTGATAATCCACCGTTTTCTATATTTTATCCTTTGTTTACATGAGAAGGATGTTTGAGTGTTTAGCTTTAATTAAACACAGCTCACAGACAAAAGGAAAATACTACAAAATCAAAAGAGGCTAAAGCTAAATCTCAAGACCTGGTTGTTTATTGACAACAGCCTGGAATCCTGCATATTATGCCTAATATTCCTTGTGTGAGAACATTTTAAATACAAAATCATCAATTCAAGCCAAAACATATTTGTTAAACAAATATGACAAAGATGCCTGTCATAATTTATCTCTTTCTATTGTCATTCCTCTGAAAACAACAGGAACAAGGGAAAAAGCACTGAGCATTTCTTTAGCATTAGCTGTTGCCAATAATTAACTGTTATTGTTTAATTTGCAGGTTCATCTTTAAACATTTTCTAAATTTAGAATAGAAATATTTATTTCCTGTATTTTCCCCGTGTGGGGTAACATTTTAATTAAAATGCTTATGATTAGTTCTGTAACAGGATTTAGGAATTACACAGAAACTGACAACATAAGGAAGACTTAACCTGTGTCACTCATCATTAAACCCTCCTTTCACACCTTTTCTGTTTTTAATCACCCAAATGAACATGTGTTGGGTTCAAATGAACGCAAATTGCGTGAGCCAATTACTCATGTTGTTTGTAAATGAGGTCAAATATGCGACAAACGAGTCAATACTTAACCTACGACAGAATAAAGAAGTTGACAGACAAATGTACAACTCACCACATTATTAGACGTCTTTACATTTACATTTACATTTATTCATTTAGCAGACGCTTTTATCCAAAGCGACTTACATTACATTACCAGTGTTACAGTCACTGGAGGCAAGGTGGGTTAAGTGTCTTGCCCAAGGACACAACGACAGTATGAACTGTGGGGAGAGTGGAAATCGAACCACCTACCTTCCGGTTGAAAGACGACCGCTCTACCCACTGAGCTACTTTCCTCCAAGCTAGAGTCTTTTTTAATCCTGACATGAAAACTGTTAAGTTCTGGATTTGTTCTCTGATTATCAAAGCAGCCGGGACTAGAGGATAAAGGGATGTTGTTCAGCTTTGACACTGACACGGAGCTGAGGAGCTGTATTTTCTGATTAAAATAAACGTTCCCTCTCCGTCCATAACGTCAGTGAATCTTAATTATGTTTTGCCAAGGCTCAACTTTTAAATTTTAGTTGTTTCTAACTCATTATCAGGCTACGCTAAACATGTTGAAATTTCCCGCTGCTCTCTCCGTAACCATAGTAACTTGAGGCCCCGCGAGTGTAGACGTAGCTGTCCAAGAAGTGCCGGTTCAAAGATATGTTTTACACAATGCACTTGTAATTATGAATAATGTCTTGCGGTCCAGATCGCGGCCCGCCTTTTGAAGACCCCTGATGTAGTGCACTTGTTCAAAGGCCTCTCAGATTGTCATACATTCAGAAACCAATAGTGCAAGTAATAAAGAAAAAAACTCTTGTATTTTTAAGTAAAATACAAAGCTCAGCTGGTATCGATACTTTGGGAAATGAGTATCGTAAAAAATCTTGCAGACAACTCTTAAGAACGCATGTATATACATAGCATCCGTAGATCTATCATGGCTCCTTCTGGATAACTTCCAGTTATAAACTGAAAGAATGTAAGCTTATACTCAGTGAGGACAGAATAGTTAATACTAAAGCATTTAGAGCTGCCACAAGAGCCTCGCTGGCTAAACCTGTGTGCCAAATATTATCTTGAACTTGATGTGGGTGTAACTCTTTTTCAGACACATTATTGGTTAAGCTATTTTCATTTCATTCGGTCAAGTGTCAAAACATAGACTGAAACTTCATATAGAAGTTATATCAACCTTATCTAAAATGTCTAGTGAGAAAAAGTTATATTGTGATATTGTTTTATTGCCCAGCCCTAAGGTAAAATAACCATTTCTAATCCTTAACAGACACGTTGTGACTGACCCTTTCCGTAGCATGGCGTTCCAGAACATCTGCTCGGAGGGATAGACCCAGTTCTTTTCGGTGCCGTGACGTGGAATAGTGGACTCCTCTCTGTTCACAGACAGAGAAAAGGGCTGGTCCGGGGCAGGAGTTTGGTTTGGAGGAGGCATCTGTGCACACAAAAACAAAATAAAAATACGTGGCGGAATCACTGCTGAACTGCTGCACTGCTATAGCCATACAAACCATCCCGAGTACAATAACACAAAAAGCTCCGTTGAGGTCGAGCCTAAAGAAAGCTTTTCTTTTATCATAAACAACTGGGCTACATTATGGAAACTGCATTCATAGAGCTACATCCCCATAGTAACATGTGCTACATTAACATGGTAACCAAAGCTATGGGGCTAGGTTGGTTGGGACCGAGTTCTGAGGATCCCGAGTTTTAGTTTTAAACTGCTCAAGACTGATCATATTTGTGACAGAAGAGATATTCCTCAGTAAATCAAATATTATACATCATATTAGCTTTGATCAGTCTGTGTAACCTGTTCCTTTTGAATTTTGAAATAAATCAAATCAAATGAGGCAGTATTTATTGCTTATTTTATGAACAATACTAGCTCCTCAGTAAACCCTGTGGTGCTGTATATACAGCTGTACCATGTTGTCTGGGTCGATGTCACTGCTGTCTACTTTCATTGGACAGCCCACAAACTCATAGGCACGCTCCTGGTGGGCGGGGCCGGGTGGGGCCTGGTGCATGGGGAACTCTGACGGAGGAGAGGCTGCAACATGGAAACAATCTGAATCACTAACAGGGTAGAAATGTGTCATATCATACTGTACTTTTACTACTAACATCAGTGTTAACCGAGTTATTGTAGATGAGATAGATAGCAGCTCACAACTTGACTGACATCAGTGTTAATCGAGTTATTGCAAGTTCATCTACAATAGTTGTGGAAAAACGAAGTTGGAAAAGGAAGAGTGCTGTGTGGTTTTCAGGGAGGAATTGGTCAGGAGGTGCTTCCACATGACTGACCTACTACAGCCAAAGTGATATGGGAGACAGGAAGGAACGTGCTAGGTGTGTCATCTGGAAGGAGTAAAGAAGACAAGGAGACTTGGTGGTGGAACGAGGACGTACAGGAGAGTATCCAGAGGAAGAGGTTAGCTACAAAGAAGTGGGACAGTGAGAGGTTTGAGGAAATAGACAGGAATACGAGGAGATGCAGCGTGAGGTTAAGATAGAGGTGCCAAAGGCCAAACAGAAAGCTTATGAGGACATGTATGCAAGATTAGATGGTAAGGTAGGTGAGAGGAATGTGTATCAGTTGGCGAGGCAGAGGAATAGAGATGGAAAGGATGTGCAGCAGGTTAGAGTGATTAAAGATATAGATGGAAATATGTTGACAGGTGACAGGAGGGTGAGGGAAAGATGGAAGGGCTACTTTGAGGAACTGATGAATGAGGAAAATGACAGCGAGAGCAGTAGTAGAGGCAAATATTGTTGAGCAGGAAGTGGAAAGGGAGAAGTTAGGTAGTCTGGCGTAGCTATACCCATACACGCTCAATAAGCCCGTCCCTTCTCTCGGCTGAAGCAGAGCCGGACCAATCACAGTTGTGGGTAAGAAACGTCACACTATCCATGCTGCAAAGCTATTCCAAAACAGAGGAAAAGTTTGCCGCGGCACTCTCGTCTGTTTCAAGTGACCTGGACATGTCTTTAAAACCGCAACAACTGGAAGCTATAATAAGTTCTCTTCTGATAAAGGACATTTTTGCTATACTCCCAACTGAATAAGGACAAAGTTTAATATAATAACTTGCTCTCGTCACATCCTCTTTGTGTGATTTGTTTGGTCTTGGCAGCCAATATTTTTCTATATAGAATAGACAGAAAAATAGTCTGGGCGGCAGTGGCTCAGTGTTAGAGCGGTCGCCCCGCTCACCCCACAGTTCATACTGTCGTTGTGTACTTGGGCAAGACACTTAACCCACCTTGCCTCCAGTGGTGTTCCAGCTGTAACACTGGTGAATGGAACCTTATTGTAAGTCACTTTAAAAATTAAAGCGTCAACTAAAAATGTAAATGTAACACTGTTGATTATAAGTTCCTTAGGATAAAAGCTTCTGCTAAATGACTAAATGAAATTAAAATGAAATGGTACCGATGCTAGAAGTTAGGAGGGCTTTGAAGAGGATGAGGAAAGGAAAGGCAGTTGGTCCTGATGTCATACCAGTGGAGCTATGGAAGTGTCTAGGAGAGATGGCACTAGAGTTTTTAACTAGGTTGTTCAACAGGTCTTAGAGAGTGAGAGGAGGCCTGGATGCAGGAGGCTGAGAGGAAGAACAAAGAGGAGGTTTATAGATGTGGTGAAGGAGGACATGATGGTAGTTGGTCTGAGGGAAGAGGATGCAGGATTAAGGCTCGATGGGGGGCAGATGATTCACTGTGGCAACCCCTGAAGGGAATAGCAAAAAGGATCTGGATTTGTTCTGGGTAGTACAGCTTAGTAAAGACACCACTGTAAATACTTCCCATGAGGCAAAGACATGAGTAACATAAAAAAGCACATATGTAACAGATACTTTTGTCTGGAAACATGAAACAAACCCATCTCATTGTTGTTGTAAAGTAAACTCAGCCCTGAGACTGACCTGAGACTGGTTGGGCTTGGTGCATGGTAAATTCTGAAGGTGGGGATACTGCAACAGGTCAAAATATATTGATATTAGGATAATAAAGTGCACAGTAACCTTATAAAGATTTAACATGATATGCTTAGACTTACCTCTTGCCGGCTGAGGCTGATGCATGGGACACTCTGATGGAGGAGAGGCTAGAAATCAGACACATTCAACACGTTTACTTCAATCACACAGTTACAAAAGATAAACTGACCCTCCTCTAGACATGTTTTCGCTTTTTACTGTAATATTAGTATGTTTTTCCCCCATGACGTTTTTTTTCCCCCCATTACATTGCTACATTGAGTTCATCCACCTGCTGCCTCAATGTTTTACCCACTAGATTTCTAAAATCAGTACTAAGCAGTTTGTTACCTCAACTCACTGATATAGTCAATAATTCCTTACAGTCTGGAACATTTCCATGGGTCTTAAAAACTGCTGTCATTAAGCCTCTCCTAAAGAAGAGAAGTCTTGATGCTACAGCGCTCAACAACTATCGGCCCATATCAAACCTGACATTTTTAGGGAGTCATTGAAAAAGTTGATATACAACAACTTAATGACTTTCTATTACTTAACAACTGCTTTGATCCTTTTCAGTCAGGATTCAGGCCCCATCACAGACTGAGACTGCACTTATCAAAGTCACAAATGACATCCGTCTGAACACTGACGCAGGCAAGTCTCCGTCTTAGTTGGACTTGAGTGCTGCGTTTGATGACCATGGAATGGCCCTGACATGTGGGGTTCCACAGGGGTCTATCTTGGGACTCCTATTATTCAATCCTTACACTGTGTGCACGATTATTAGGCAAGTTGTATTTTTGAGGATTAATTTTGTTATTGTACAACAACAGTGCTCTTGGTCAATCCAAAATGTTAACAAACCCTCAAACCTGAACATTTAAGTAGTAAAAGTGAAGTTTTGGCTTTCTTCTACATCTACATCCATGTACATTATTATTAGGCAACTATTAGTTTGCAGAATTATCATGGAACTAAATGAAAAACAAAGATTTTCCCATCTCACTTGTTTATTTTCACCTGTTAAAGTCAGAATTGCGTTGTCTTGCATAAAAATCTAAGTCTTCTTGAAAGACAGTCTTTTTCCTGTACCACTGCTTGAAGAAAGTATCTTCTAAAAACTTTGCAGCAGGTCTGAGAGTTGATTTTGAGTCCACGTTCAACCACGGACCCATCCATCTGGTCCGTTAAGAGTAATAATAATTTATAATTTTTATATAGCGCTTTTCCAACTACTGTAGTAGGCACTCAAAGCGCTTTACATACATTAAGCTATTTACCAGTGTTACAGAACACTCACTGAAGGCAATGTAGGTTAAGTGTCTTGCCCAAGGACACAACAACAGTATGTGGGGGAGAGCGGGATGTTATTATGTTTTGGGATGTTTAGAGCGATATCGAACTGCCCACCCGCCGGTCGAAGGACAGCCGCACTACCCACTGAGCTACTGCCGCCCTGAGAGTCCCTCTCATCTCATCAGTCCACAAAACCTTTGAAAAATCTGTCTTTAGATATTTCTTTGCCCATTCTTGACGTTCCAACTTATGTGTCTTGTTCAGAGGTGGTCGGGTTTCAGCCTCTTACCTTAACCATGTCTCTGAGAACTGAACACAGATTAGGTTGCAGTTGTGGAATATGGCAGCACTGGAGGATAATGGGTTCCTGGTAGCTTCAAGTTTAATTCTTTGCAAAGTGCTGAAACCCTATTGTAATTGTTCTGATTTGTTATTAGGGGTTCAAGCACGAAGTGCTGAAAAACTATTGTAATTGTCCTGATTATTATTAATTAGGCCCGAGCCGGTGATGACCGGGAGGGCCTATTATTTTTGCTCGGATTTTTTTTTTTTTTTCTTCCGACCAAATGATCCTAAATTTGACCCAGTGAACATGCACGAAAAGTCATTTTTATTGGTCCCAGACTTCAAGCTCGGCGAAAAATTTATGTATTTAAAGTCGCCGAAAAAAAAATATGAAAAATGACTCAGTGGCGACCCCTACAAAAGTCAAAATACATTGGGCCTATGGAAAGTGAAAGTAACTTTTTTCCAACGTAGAAAAATGAAACTTGGTACATCCATAGGACATCTCAGGGCAAACAGAAAAGTCAATGACAGCAACACCCTAAACTTAACAGGAAGTCCGCCATGTGGGGTGAAACGCGCGGCCACTAAAATCGCGACCCTTGCGAAAAAAGATGCAAATCATTGTGTTTTAATCTAAATGGCCCCAAATTTGGTTTGTATCATCTAGACACGTGTGCCAACCAAAGTTGTGACTTTGTTGTTGATATCTTATCGGGTATGGGTGTGGCAAGCCTGTAACGAGGTGGCCATTTTTGTGAAAATAAAACGTCTCTTAACTCTCAAACGCCTTCTCGGATCGAGTTGGACCCAAAAAGGCGTTTGTGCACATTCATGACCTGAACACAAAAATATGTAAATAAAAGGGTTATCTTTAGAAATGGCTCTCCAGCGCCCCCTACAAACTTATAATGGGACCCAAGAATTTAGTTTGTCATAGAGACATGAAATTTGGTACACACATCTCCTATGTCATGACGAACATAAAAGCCAATGACAACCACCCCCTATCTATAAATGTGTTGCCATAGCAACGTCCCAAATATTTGGAAAAAGTCAATGGGAAGTGAAAATTTTAGTTTGTCGTAGGCAAATGAAACTTGGTACACACATCCAGCATGGGCTTATGAACAAAAAAGCCAATGGGGACCACACCCTATCACACACGGGAAGGCGGCCATTTTGAATTGAAAATTTGTTCCGACTTAGAATACACCTCTTTTTTAAAAAAACAACAAAAAATAGCTGCTTCCTTCCAGACACCAAACTTGGGCAAAATGAGCTAAACACATGTATGTAAAATAGACAAGTGTTTTTCTAGACTTTTTTGCTCGAGTTATATTTTTTATTATTATAATTCGGTATATATTTTTTTATTATAATTTTTCTGCAAAATGATCCTCAATTTGACCCAGTAAACCAACAACTAAAAGTCATTTTTATTGGTCCAAGACTTCAAGCCCGGCGAAAAATTTATGTATTTGAAGTCCCCGGAAAAAAAAAAAACGAAAAATGACTCAGTGGCGACCCCTAGAAAAGTCAAAATACATTGGGCCTATGGAAAGTGAAAGTAACTTTTTTCCAACGTAGAAAAATGAAACTTGGTACATCCATAGGACACCTTAGGGCAAACAGAAAAGTTTATTACAGCCATACCGTAAACTCAACAGAAAATCTACTATGTTGGGTGGAATACATGGGTTTTCATCTAAACAGCTCCACATTTGCTTTAAAGCACAACATGCAATCCTCCGAATATGTGTCCCCGCGGTCTCAAGGGAGGCGAGGGCCTTTATCGCCGCTTGCAGCTTTAATTATTATTATTATTATTATTATTAAGGGTTCAAGCACAAAGTGCTGAAACCCTATTGTAATTGTCCTGATTTTTAGGGGTTCAAGCACAAAGTGCTGATTAGGCCCAGCGAAAAATTTATGTATTTGAAGTCCACGAAAAAAAAAATACGAAAAATGACTCAGTGACGACCCCTTGAAAAGTCAAAATACATTGTGCCTATGAAAATGAAAGTACATTTTTTCAATGTAGAAATACAAAACTTAGTACATCCATAGGACACCTCAGGGCAAACAGAAAAGTTTATTACAGCCATACCATAAACTCAACTATGTTGGGTGGAATGCGGGACCACCTAAATTGCATCCCTTGTGTCTAAAGGCTTTTCATCTAAACAGCTCCAAATTTGGCGAGTATCATCTAGACACGTGTGCCAAAAAAGTTATCAATTTGTTTTTTGATACATTTGTGGCTGTGGTCGTAATGAGTCTGTGAAGAGGCAGTCATTTCTTTGGGAAATAAATGCCATTTCCCAATTGCCAGGATCCTTCCTTTGGAGGAGGCCCCTACAGAGCCACGGCTAGAGTCTTAGAAAACTCCTCAGAATCCTTTGGAACTTGTAAACTTGTACTTTTAGACAAGTAATATTAACAGGGGGGTGCAGCGATTCCTGAGTCATCTCAAATCTCCAGCCAGTACTTTGTTTTTCTCGCCTTAGCCCAAGCATAATCTATTATTTTCAAAGGTTCAGACTAGTGATGCTCCGATTGATCGGCCACCGATCATGATCGGCCGATATTGACTAAAAATAGCTTGATCGGCGAACCCCAAAAGCGCCAATCAAAAAAGCCGATCGCATGACGTAAATCATGCAACTTTTTCACACGTGCATGCACGGCGCGCGGCACAGGTACACAACAGCAGAGCAGAGCTTGTCAGTGGCAACATGAGCTCTCCCGTCTGGAAGTTTTTCAAAGAAGACATCCCAAGTCTCCCGGAAGTTGCGGGAGACTCCCGCAACTTCCGCAATAGCGGCTCCCTGATGCCCGCAAATTATTTAAAATCTCCCGGAATCTAGAGCGAGCAAGAGCGCGCATGCGAGAGTGTTTCAAATCATGTAGCATGCGCACGTCAGAGAGGGAGAGGGAGCGAGAGACCTTGCGTGTGTGTGCTAGTGTGTGTGTGTGTGTGTGCGAAACACTTGTAAGAGAGAGCATCCTGATTGGCCTGTTTCTGCAAATCAACCAATCAATTGTCAGTGGGGGCGGGCTTTTATCTCTTCTCCCAAACCAAATTAATCAGTCTATCTAAATGATTGCAAAAGGCATGTTGAGGTGAGTTGATAAGTTTCATTTTCATGTGCATATTATTCAGGCTAGCAAAAAACTGCTTAGACCTGTTTAAAGTTGCAACAGAAAATCAATAAAAGCAGTTTACATAAATAGTATAAGCAGCTTATATAAATAGTAAAAGTAATCTACATATTTAAACATAATTAACGAATAATTGCATAGGCCTATAGCTTATAGAAATAATATTTTATGCTTTTATATCTTTTAGGGACCACAACATGTTAGGGAGGCTAAGCGCAGAGAAGGCTGCTCCAATATATCTCAGTTCTTCCATTCAGATAGAGCTGAGATGTACATCACATCTTTTATTGTGGAACATAACCTGGCATTCCATATTTGTATGCACACAGGAAAGTTATTTAGGAAATAACTGTTCTGTTATATTCAGCTGTATTTCGGTATACAAGTAAAGTCATGTTCTGTGGTGAAATGTCATATACAGTTAATTTAGAGTTAGTTTCATTTCTACAAATGGTGCAAACTCTGCATGATTATAGATAAAGGATTCCCATTCCCCTGCCATTCTGTGATCGGCAGTGATCGGCAATCGGCAGATCATGATTTTGGTGATCGGTAATCGGCCCCAAAAATGCTGATCGAGCATCTCTAGTTCAGACAGCTCCCAGGAAAACCAGGGATTGTGGAGACCTTTAACTCTAAATTACAAGGTGGTGTAGCAGGCCCCAGCAGTAGCACAGGCCCGGTTATTTGAAATTACCGTGAAGTTTACGCTTTAAAAGCACGAAATGCAATCCTCCGAGTGCATGTGTCCCCGCGGTAGGCTTGGGCGGTAATATGGTATACCGCGGGATCTAAAGATAGCAACGGTATCAGTTTCAATACCGTCATAAAAAAAAAAAAACAATGCACTTATATAGGAGACGAGGATTAAATATTAACCCTTTAAGCGCCAAAGTCGCAAAATTGCGACAAGCAACTTAACAGGAAAAAACAGCCGCTACTTCCGGTTTATGTGCTAAATTATGCTTCCACTCCCTTCCACCAGATGTCAGACACCCTGTACTTTGTTTCTAGTCCACCATTACCATGTGTTGCCATTAAAAAAAATTTGTAGAAGAAGACCTCAAAGACGCGTCTCAGTGGGAGTGTCAGGACCGGCTCAATAGAAGCCTCATTCTCTACACGCGAGCTGATAAACATGAAAATAACAAATAAAAAATACACCTGTGATGAAGTTTTGGTATTAGTAATGGCTGACTCTGATTCTGAGGGAGAACATCTACCTTTAGAGTCTTTTCAGCCAAGTGAAAGTGAGAATGAGCGAGAGTGAGTGCGTGTGTAACTTGGACAGCGGCGCCGCTGCTCGTGCCTTTCTCAGTGTCTCTCATAAAGCACACGCTGTTTTTCCCACATTTTGCCAAACATCAGTGAAAGCGGAGGAAAACTAGTCGCTCTGGCCGCAGTAGTGAAGGGAAGCCGTGAGCACGTAGCACCTGCTGCTTTACCTTTAGCACCTGCAGCTTTACCTTTAGCACCTGCAGCTTTACCTTTAGCACAGGTGATAAAAGCCGGGGCGCGTGTACTGCCGTGGCCGCGGTAGTGACAGGGAGTTTGGGAATAATGCGGCTTCTATTGACAGCTGTTTGGGACAAATACGTGTTGGTCATCCTGACACTTTACCCAGTCGAGGAGGGAGAGGCAGGGGTAAACATAGTCAGCGCAAATGCGCTAATCAAAGCAGCGATCGTAATAAAAGTGATGGCTGTGTGCTGTGCTTTATGAGAGGTCCCACACTCTAAAAAAACTACTAAACTGTTCTGGATGTTTATGTTCATTTAATTCTGTTTGACTCTTGTATTTGCACTTTTTATAAACTGCTATTTGTTGCTAATAAAAGTTGTTTATATTGTTGTGCATGTTATTTTGTTATTGTTTCAGTATTAGTGTTTGGTATTCAGTTTCTGAACAGTTTAGGCACAAGCCAACAGTTTGGTGACGCCGTCTGAGCCTTACGTCATATTTTTTTTAAATTATTCACGGTAATACCGTATACCGAGGTAAAATAGGGAGGAGGTTTGACGGTATCAAAATTTGGATACTGCCCAAGCCTACCTCGCGGTCTCAAGGGAGGTGAGGGCCTTTATTGCTGCTTGCGGCTTTAATTCTATTTGAAGTTGCTTCCTCGCATGACGTAAGCAGGCTCTACCAACGGCTCACCCCCCACGCCCCTGGCACGAGCTCACCACACCCTTGGCATTGGCTAATGCCCCTGATATAAAAACATCTTGTTCCCAACTAGCGAGTATTGAAAACATCAGGCTAGTAGGGCTGTCAACTTTAGTCGTTTAGTCCACTAATCGGTCGATGTCGTTTTGGTCGACTGACAGTCTCATTGGTTGACCAGTTGCAATTTTTTTTTTTTTTTAACCAATAAAGAAATTTTCATTGATTTACTCCTTGATATTTATTCCTTTATTAGCAGTTATATATGACTGTTTTCTAAATATAATTAGCCTATGTTTTATACCAAACTTTAAATGCTTTAATTTAGGCTATTTTATAACGGCGCCACAGTTTGCACCACATGACCACTCGGGAACCGCACCGTTTGCTGCACTGCTGCTTCGCGTTCAGTAAGGAAAAGTATTCATTTAGTTAGAACGCTACTCGTTTTAGGCTTTAGTAGAAAAAATGTCCAAGAAATCGAAATCAATTGTTTGGCTGCATTTTACAAAAAAAGACGACAAGACTGTGGAGTGCAAGCTATGTGGCCTAAAGCTAGCTTACCATAGCTCAACGACCAATATGACCTATCACCTAAAAGCGGTAAGCGAGATATAAATTTGTCAGACAGCTTTGCTATGTCTAATGTCGAAAAGTTTATATATTTTATTGGTTATGTACTAGGCGCATCCACAGGCCATGCCACAGGCGTCAGGAAGCACCCAGACGCAACTGGAGTTGGTCCATCCACTGTCGGCGAAGAGAAAGGAGGACATCACTAAGGGGATTGTGCATTACATCGCCCAAGATATGAGGCCAGTCAATACGGTGGAAGGAGAGGGCTTTAAGAACATGTTTAAAATTGTCGAGCCAAGATATACTGTGCCAGCACGGGAGACTGTCATGCGTGCGCTAAGTTCGCGGTTTGATGGACTTAAAGTAAATGTAAACCAGTTACTCCAATCCTCCGAGTCTGTAGGCTTCACAACTGATTTGTGGTCTTCACTAAGAATGGAGGCATACATGACAGTTACGGCCCATTTTATTGATGCGGACTGGAAAATGAATAGCGTTGTTTTAGAAACAAAGCAAATGGATGAAGCGCACGGGAGAAAATGTGGCTGCGCGACTCACTCAAGTCGCGGAAGCTTACCACATTCCACCAGAGAAGCGGGTGTCAGTGGTAACGGACAACGCTGCCAACATGGTCCTCTCGGTGGAATTATTGAAGGGATCCGGTCAGTGGCCAGACGTGGAGTTGGTTAGGTGTGCAGGCCACACCCTGCAGCTGTGCGTAAATGCTGCCTTAAAAGAAGACCCGGTGTCGCGCCGCGGTGGGTGCGGCGCGGCGTCTTGTTGGGCACTTCAAAAGGGACACAAAGCAAAAACGGGTCTCAAGAGAAACAGGTGCAGCAAAAAGCTCCTGAGCACGAACTCATCCAGGATGTGGCCACCCGGTGGAACTCCACCTGCTTTATGTTGGAGCGACTGTTGGAGCAGCGCTGGCCCATCACCGCCGTTTTATCGGACCCCAATTACACTAAGAGGAGTGACAGCAGCACTTTGGACATAACAACAGAGCAGTGGAATATGGCTGAAGACATCACAGACGTTCTTAAGCCCTTTATTACACTGACCGAGCTGTTGTCGGAGGAGGCTAACACATCCCTGTCAGCGGCCTTCCCAATGCTTGAGAATCTAAAAAAATGTCATCTTGCCATCACAGATAACGATAGTCCAACAAAGAAAAAGTTGAAACTTAAGCTTGTGCAGGAAATAGATAGTCGATGGAAACTCAAAGACCGAGTTGTGATGACAAGCAGCCTGTACATTTTAACTGCAGTACTGGACCCGCTTCAAACAGCTACCTTTTCTTAATGATGAGAAACGGGATGAGGCCTATTCTGAAGTCGTAAAACTAGCACAAAGGCTAAGCCTCCCGGGAGACAGCGCAGAGCAGAGGGGATGATGAGGACCCGTTGGCAAAAACAGAAAAGCGGCAAAGAGAAGGAGATAGCGATGCTTCTTTGTGGACATGGTGCAGAGGATGATCCTGATGAGCCAAGCGCACAAAGATCCTCTTGCGACTAAATGAAATATTATCTTCAGGACAGAAGTAAAGTGGACACTGCTGGGCCACTTGCGTGGTGGAAAAATAATGAGGAGAGATATCCACGACTTGCTCGGGCAGCCAAACGCCTGCTCTGCATCCCTGCAACCTCCACTCCTGCAGAGCGCATATTTTCCAAAGCGGGATTTATTGTTAACAAGTCGAGGAGCTGTCTTTTACCCAAGAATGTGGACATGTTAGTGTTTTTGGCCCACAACATAAAAAAGGTGGACTAGGCCTGCAGATCTGTAAGTAGCCTTAACGGCTTTATTATGCTGACTCAATAGATTTTGACTCAATTTATTTGTACACTTGACGCGTTTAAAAATAAACTTTATAATGTAACGAAACGAAAATAAATATATAGGCCTTCCTACTATACAGCCTATTATTATTAATGTTTTTTTTAAGGCTATTTTGGGTTTGTTTGTGTTTGTTTTAAAACGCCTAGATCGGTTGGACAAAAGTTAACCCATAGCTTTGAAAGTAAAGATGAATATACAGCCTGTATAATCGAGAGCTTTTGTTAGGATTTTTCATTATTTGGCAGTTTTAGCAGTTATATTTTTTGTAGCGTTGTGGTGTGGTTAGGTGCATGATTGTGACGGTCACTGTAGACCTAGGACAGAACTACTCACTTTGCAGTTTGAAAAATAACTAAATTTTCAAATAATTGTATTATAGTTTTATTTATTATTGATGTTTTTCGTTGTTGTTTTAATTGCTGTTGTTGCGTTGTTGTTTTAATAGTTGTTTAAATGCTCTATGATAATTGTTTAATAAATGTTAAATCAAAATGCAAAACATCGTGTTTTTTTTTTTTTTTTAGTCGACTAATCGTTGCACAGGACGGTACTTTGGTCGACTAAGCATTTCTTTGGTTGACTACAGCCCTACAGGCTAGGTATATTAGCATGTACTTGTAGTGATGCAACAACACTGCTGGACTGCATTGCATTCCAGTCGAGTTGGAAATTTGGGGCCAGTGGTTGCATGCACTTGGCCTGGAACATCGTGAGCTCTCGCCGATAGCTGGAGTTTGCAGCAGGCATTTTAAGCGGGATTGCTTCTCCAACGCAATGGAGGTGGAAATGGTATTTTCCAAACAGCTCCCGCTGAAAAGTAACACAGTGCCAAACCCTGCTCCTGCATGGATTGGATGGAACACTTTTTTAATCACAATTTGTTTCTTCCCAGTAAAGCTAAAGTCAATTTTGTCATGTTGCTAGTTAGGTAAAGTATGCTAAATGTTAGCTTCAGCTGCTCCTGATACCGGGCTAACACGCTAATGAGGTCTGCTGCGATGTTGATACTGTGGCCCAGTACACACAGACATCTAGCTTTACTCTATTACTCTATATTTGTTTGTTATTTCCAAGCGTCTCCCATGGAACTTCCTAAATGGTCCTCGCGTAAGGGCGCCGCCATGCGGCGAAATACAGCGATATACCGCCGTCCACCAGAGGGCAGGCTACAAAACCGGAAATATAAAGAGAAACCCAATGGCGACTTTATAGGTGTAAAAAGTCATGTTTACAGCCTGGTACAAAAGATGGCTCCGGTCTATAGAGCTAAGTTTTTACTACTTAACAACTCTGGGGGGAATTTTTGATTATTACGTCCGTTTATGCCATCTAAAACTATTGTTTTACTATGGAACAAAAGCTGAAAAGCCCGGATGTAACCGCCATTTTATTGCCTTTTTGTAATGACAATTTTGTTGAATAGGGGACCAATAGGCGGATTACATCCATGTTTATTTACAATCTATGGTTATTTCTTGTACACGGGCAGCACTCTGCTGTACTTGCAGCAGAGATTCTTCAGATTCTTTGCTTTGTGAGAATGTTCGTGTCAAATATTATTTATAAACATTTTAAAATCTCAAAAATAAATTTTTATAATACTGTAATTATAAACAATAACAAATCTTTTTTTTTTTTTTTGCCTAAAATGACTATAGAAAGTGGGTGCCAGCCTGAACCAGTCGCTGCAGATCTGCAGGCAAACGTAAAGCCTATCAGGAGAAGCAAAGGTGAGTTTGAATATTGTGAAGCTTTTGTATGTTTAGTTGTATTCTTTATTTCTCAGGCACCATATTCAAATACATTATTCTCACAAGAAAAAATATGCTTTGTACCAAATTTAGAACATCAGAATGTCCAGGAGCTGATTCAATCATTTTATCGTTTCAAATGAAAAGGCCGATTGTGCAAAGGCAGAGCATCTTTTAGGGATTGTGCAGGTTTTGTGAGTTGTTGACCAAGATGTTGGAGTCTCATCATATACTCAAGATAACAAAATATTTGTTAAACTCTTGTTCTTGCAGCCACCCAGGTCAGAACGCCTAATAGGAGTGTGTCATGTGACACAGACACTGATGGAGTTGCCTTTTCCAGTGTCCCAGGACTAGCTCTGCACCAATAAAGAGGAAAAAGTGTGAGGTGTCCACTGATGACTCTAGCTACCATCCAGATGGAAGTGAGAGCACCATGAACTGTAATGCGATTAGTCACATTTTCAGTTTGTTTACTTTGTTTTTTACTGTTATAGAGTGCAATTACTTGTTTTAAAATACTCCAATAATCCAAGAACACATGGTGTGATAATCATTTTATTGTCATTAGAATAGTCATTCATTTATTCATTATAATTTTCTACCGCTTTGTCCAGTTAGGTGTCGCGGGTAAAATAGACTAATTTAAGAAATAAAAGCATGTATATTTTTATTTTATTTTTAGGACCTGGTTACTGTTCCTGCGTCACTTCACTGTTGAAGATACTTCAACTTTTCTGCCGTCTATCATCGCTTAGGTCTAGTCTTTGAAAACTGCAATTAGCACTATGGTTTCTGAGACTTAGCTTTACTTTGCTGACTACATTTAGACTAATGTGAACACTAGTACACTGTTGAACACACTCAAGATTCTTTAAAATTTTGGAACAGCTCATAAAGTTATGATCAGCCTTTTTAACACCGGCTCTTGCATTTCACCATCTTCGCTCCAATAAGTGCAGAGACAGTTGACAGTGACTTTCAAACACAAAGTAAAAAGCCTGGAAAGGATGCTATGCCTACTCTACCAGCCTGGCCATAGCTGTCTGTCAGCTACTCCCCTCTGTCCTGACTGAGCAGGATTTACAAAGTTTTGGACTTGCCTTTAAATTATGTATGAGAATTTACTATGACATGTATTTTTTTATTTATAAAGTGTTTATATATAAACTATCAATATAAAAAATGGAAATGCTTACTGTAAGAACAATCCCTGAAGAATAAAAGAATTATGGAAAGGCAGTAAGAAAAAGGTGTCATTTAGACATTTGTAAATGTTTGTTGATACATGTTGATTTGTGTTTAACTCCAGGTATAAATGCTTCTTTATATTTCAATGTTTTATTTGTTTTTTATATACCAAATGTATTTATAAATTCAGTATTGGAATCCTCTGTAAGGACAGCACAAGAAGGTATGACCCATACCTGCTGGCCCAGGTATCCCCAGCACCACCTGACCACACTGCAGCAGACAGGTGTCTATAACCGCTCAAAGAGCTGGTGCGTACGTGGAGGGTAAAATAAATTTTACTTACTTTTCAAAATATTGATCTCTTTTTCCTGAAACTAACATGTTTAAAAGTGTCTCACCAAATAGCTGCAGATAAGTGTAACACTACAATACAAGTGATAGTGACTTGTAACACAGGGGTTTAGTGCTACAGCCTCAAAGCCTGGATGGACTTAGGCCTAGTCCTCACGGACACGGGTATTTTTTATAACCGGAGTTTTTCCTCCTGCGTTTAAAAAAAAAAAATCCAGTCCACAAACGCTCGCATGAAAATGCAAAAACCCGCTATCAAGAGTCTCCCTCTACAACTGTTGTAGAGGGAGACTTGAAATCTCTGTTTTTTTGTGTAATTATTAACACTAAATCATACCAAAAATCAAACTAAATGCATAGGTTTGCAATTTCTCTTGCGCTGCAAGACTTCACTCTTTAACTTTGGGAGTTGTTGAGACCACGGCACGAAATAATAAGGTTCTATTGTTAGCCCTGTCTGCACAGAAATGCACAGTCCCTCCAGTCTCCATCATTGCGAGTCTGACAGCTGCTGTCAATCAATCTCAGGTGCACGTCTCTGCCTCTGCAGAGCTCCGACCCCCTCTGACTCTCTGCTTGGGTTCTGACCTCTTTTCCAGCATTTTTCAAATATGTGGGTGAGTCAGGCTCTGACCAGGGGTTTAATTACACTTTAAAGGTGAAGTTAAATCAATGAGAAGTGAGCACAGAGCACGATGTTTGTTACCTTGGAGTGGGGGGCAATTCTGGTGCATTGGGCAGCCCTGTGGAGGTACAGCCATCATGGCCTCAGCCCTCACAGTGGGCGCAGCAGGTGTGGACACAGACGCTCCCATCTTACAGCCTGCTGTGGGTCACACATACACATCTGAGGTCAGACTTGGTAGAAGGCATACCAGTTTCAAAGGCCAGTCCTAACAGTCATCAGGTGTCAATTTATTTTGTCATTAGGCTTTAGTCCTCCTTTATAGCAATTCTTTTCATGTGATACTAAAGTTTTATTAGGTTAAAGCAGGCTAAAACCATGGCGTCCTAAGAAATCCTGGAGACAGGAGAGTTGCAATAAGACGCACGTTTTTACGTGAATAAAAGCTCGATCTGAACACATCAAATTGCTTTGGAAAGTTCCAGAAATTTGTCAATTCGCTCTATTATAGGACAATCATTTTGGGTACAGTTATGTGGAGGCTGATGCATGGTCATAACTGTTATTGTTATTATTGCCTTGTGATATCTCTACTCCACTGTCAAATATCCAGTATAAGAAAGAGCAGTTTTATTATAAGTTAGACTATAATTAAAGGATTATTACTTGTATCAGTGAAAACAAGCTGAATTCGGACATTTATAGGTGCCTCATATAATTTCCTCACCTCAAAAATGAATAGCATCTCGCTAAAAATAAAAAAACCTGTTATCCTTGGTTAACCTCAGTTAGCTTAGCCCGACTGTGAGCCGGTGCAGAACGTTAGGTAGCCGGCGGCTGTGCTAACACGATCAGACAACTCAATTAGGACTCAAAAAGGACTGTATAAGGCGTTTATTCTACAGTTTGTCCTTTCTTCTTGTGAGTCTAATCCATTTACCTGAGAGATGTCAACGGAGGAGTATGTTCGGTTTCTTTTCCAATGTCAACGTGCGCTCTTACTCAACGGAAGTTGCGCGACCTTTATTTTCTTTTTCCTCGGTTTACGTCAGCTGTAGTATGGAAACAATATGGGGCGTTATCGCCTCCTGGTGGATTAAAACGACCACTACTGTATTTTTACAGTTGTGTTGTTGTAAACAAATTCCTTTCCGCTGTGAGTTGTGGTTGGTTGAGGGCTTGCCCTACAGAAACTCCCCTCTCATTTGAACACCTCTAGAGGTTAATGAAAATCCTTTATTTAAAGCAACACTATGTTTGTGAAGGTTCTCAGTCATGTCTTCACGTCTTTTACCCCGTTCAAACCATCTGGACTTCCTGGAATGCCCTTTCTCTTTGATGTGGAGGTGGACCGCAGACTCGGCTCCGCTAGGGTTTTTGTTAAAATAGAAAAACCTTCTCAACAGAGGAGGTGCCCTCAAGGTTCTTGTTGCCCACTATTTACAACACTGTTCTGAAACCTAAATCAGAACATTTTCACTCTAGAAGAACTACAAAACCTGAAGGGAACAGCGACACTAACAACTCACCTGAGCCTTTAATGACTCTCACATCAGGAGTTACTGTGCCCTTTCATAGCTAACGACTATGAGACCAGAACAGCCTGGTTCAATCAGGTTTAGTTTCAGGTCAAACCCCTCCCTCTAAAGATAAAGTTCAGCTCTCTTACCAGTTGATCTCAGAATTGAACTGGAATTAGAGACAAAATGTCTTCACCTTGAAATCTAAGTCCAGATGCCTTTTCCTTTTTTCCTTCCAACCTTTTCTTCAACACAACACTACACACGTGGACAAAAATGTTGGTACCCTTCGGTCAATGAAAGAAAAACTCACAATGGTCACAGAAAAAACTTTATTCTGACAAAAGTAATAATAAATTAAAGCATAGCGGCGATAAAGGCCCTCGCCTCCCTTGAGACCGCGGGGACACATGTACTCGTGCTTTAAAGCGTAAACTTCACGGTAAAAGGATTCTGAGGAGTTTTCTAAGACTCTAGCCGTGGCTCTGGAGGGGCCTCCTCTAAAGGAAGGATCCTGGCAATTGGGAAATGGCATTTATTTCCCAAAGGTTGCCTCTTCACAGACCCATTACGACCACAGCCACAAATGTATCAAAAAACAAATTGATAACTTTTTTTGCACACGTGTCTAGATGATACTCACCAAATTTGGAGCTGTTTAGACTTTAGACAGAAGGGGTGCGATTTAGGTGGTCACGCATTACACCCAACATAGTAGATTTTCTGTTGAGTTTACGATATGGCTGTAATAAACTTTTCTGTTTGCCCTGAGGTGTCCTATGGATATACCAAGTTTCATTTTTCTACGTTGGAATAAAGTTACTTTCACTTTCCATAGGCCCGATGTATTTTTACTTTTCTAGGGGTCGCCACTGAGTCATTTTTCGTATTTTTTTCGGGACTTCAAATACATAAATTTTTCGCTGGGCTTGAAATCTGGGACCAATAAAAATGACTTTTAGTTGTACGTTTACTGGGTTAAATTGAGGATCATTTTGCAGAAAAAATATGATAAAAAAATATATACCGAATTATAATAAAAAAATATAACTCGAGCAAAAAGTCTAGAAAAACACTTGTCTCATTTACATACATGTGTTTAGCTCATTTTGCCCAAGTTTGGTGTTTGTGGAATGAAGCAGCTATTTTCTGAGTTCTTTTAAAAAGAGGTGTATTTTAAGTCGGTTCACATTTTCAATTCAAAATGGCCGCCTTCCCGTGTGTGATAGGGTGTGGTCCCCATTGGCTTTTTGTTCATAAGCCCATGCTGGATGTGTGTACCAAGTTTCATTTGCCTACGACAAACTAAAATTTTCACTTCCCATTGACTTTTTCCAAATATTTGGGACGTTGCTATGGCAACACATTTATAGATAGGGGTGGTTGTCATTGGCTTTTATGCTCGTCATGACATAAGAGATGTGTGTACCAAATTTTATGTCTCTATGACAAACTAAATTCTTGGGTCCCATTATAAGTTTGTAGGGGGCGCTGGAGAGCCATTTCTAAAGATAACCCTTTTATTTACATATTTTTGTGTTCAGGTCATGAATGTGCACAAACGCCTTTTTGGGTCCAACTCGATCCGAGAAGCCGTTTGAGAGTTAAGAGACGTTTTATTTTCACAAAAATGGCCACCTCGTTACAGGCTTGCCACACCCATACCCGATAAGATATCAACAACAAAGTCACAACTTTGGTTGGCACATGTGTCTAGATGATACTCACCAAATTTGGGGCCATTTAGATTAAAACACAATGATTTGCATCTTTCTGCGCAAAGTGCGAATTTAGTGGCGCCTTTCACCCCACATGGCGGACTTCCTGTTAAGTTTAGGGTGTGACTGTCATTGACTTTTCTGTTTGCCCTGAGGTGTCCTATGGATATACCAAGTTTCATTTTTCTACGTTGGAAAAAGTTACTTTCACTTTCCATAGGCCCAATGTATTTGACTTTTCTAGGGCCGCCACTGAGTCATTTTCGTATTTTTTTCGGGGACTTCAAATACATACATTTTTGCCGGGCTTGAAGTCTGGGACCAATAAAAATGACTTTTAGTTGTTCGTTTACTGGGTTAAATTGAGGATCATTTTGCAGAAAAATTATAATAAAAAATATATACCAAATTATAATAAAAAATATAACTCGAGCAAAAAGTCTAGAAAAACACTTGTCTCATTTACATACATGTGTTTAGCTCATTTTGCCCAAGTTTGGTGTCTGTGGAATGAAGCAGCTTTTTCTGTGTACTTTTAAAAAGAGGTGTATTTTAAGTCGGTTCACATTTTCAATTCAAAATAACCGCCTTCCTGTGTGTGATAGGGTGTGGTCCCCATTGGCTTTTTTGTTCATAAGCCCATGGTGGATGTGTGTACCAAGTTTTATTTGCCTACAACAAACTAAAAATTTCCACTTCCCATTGACTTTTTTCACATTTTTGGGGCGTTGCTATGGCAACACATTTATAGATAGGGGTGGTTGTCATTGGCTTTTATGCTCGTCATGACATAAGAGATGTGTGTACAAAATTTTATGTCTCTATGACAAACTAAATTCTTGGGTCCCATTATAAGTTTGTAGGGGGCGCTGGAGAGCCATTTCTAAAGATAACCCTTTTATTTACATATTTTTTGTTCAGGTCATGAATGTGCACAAACGCCTTTTGGGTCCAACTCGATCCGAGAAGGCGTTTGAGAGAGTTAAGAGACGTTTATTTTCACAAAAATGGCCACCTCGTTACAGGCTTGCCACACCCATACCCGATAAGATATCAACAACAAAGTCACAACTTTGGTTGGCACATGTGTCTAGATGATACTCACCAAATTTGGGGCCATTTAGATTAAAACACAATGATTTGCATCTTTCTGCGCAAGGGTTGCGATTTTAGTGGCCGCGCGTTTCACCCCACATGGCGGACTTCCTGTTAAGTTTAGGTGTGACTGTCATTGACTTTTCTGTTTGCCCTGAGGTGTCCTATGGATATACCAAGTTTCATTTTTCTACGTTGGAAAAAAGTTACTTTCACTTTCCATAGGCCCAATGTATTTTGATTTTCTAGGGGTCGCCACTGAGTCATTTTTCGTATTTTTTTTTCGGCGACTTCAAATACATAAATTTTTCGCCGAGCTTGAAGTCTGGGACCAATAAAATGACTTTTCGTGCATGTTCACTGGGTCAAATTTAGGATCATAGGTCGACAAGAAAGATAAAAAAAAAAAAAAAAAAATCCGAGCAAAAACAATAGGCCCTCCCGGCCATCACCGGCTCGGGCCTAATAAAAATTCTATGAATGTTAACCAATGAAAGTCAGACATTGCTTTTTAACCATGCTTCAACAGATTTATTTAAAAAAATAAACTCATGGAACAGGCCTGGACAAAATTGATGGTACCCCTAACTTAATATTTTGTTGCACAACCTTTTGAGGCTATCACTGCAATCAGACGATTCCTGTAACTGTCAATGAGACTTCTGCACTTCTCAGCTGGTATTTTGGCCCACTCCTCATGAGCAAACTGCTCCAGTTGTTTCCGGTTTGAAGGGTGTCTTTTCCAGACGGCATGTTTCAGCTCCTTCCAAAGATGCTCAATAGGATTGAGGTCAGGGCTCATAGAAGGCCACTTTAGAATAGTCCAATGTTTTCCTCTTAACCATTCTTGGGTGTTTTTGCTGTGTTTTGGGTCATTGTCCTGTTGCAAGACCCATGACCTGCGACTGAGACCAAGCTGTCTGACACTGGCCAGCACATTTCTCTCTAGAATCCCTTGATAGTCTTCAGATTTCATTGTTCCCTGCACAGATTCAAGACACCCTGTGCCAGATGCAGCAAAGCAGCCCCAGAACATAACAGAGCCTCCTCCATGTTTGACAGTAGGGACAGTGTTCTTTTCTTGATATGCTTCATTTTTCCGTCTGTGAACATAGAGCTGACGTGCCTTGGCAAAAAGTTCCATTTTTGTCTCATCTGTCCATAGGACATTCTCCCAGAAGCTTTGTGGCTTGTCAACATGTAGTTTGGCATATTCCAGTCTAGCTTTTTTATGATTTGTTTTCAACAATGGTGTCCTCCTTGGTCGTCTCCCATGTAGTCCACTTTGGCTCAAACAACGAAGGATCGTGCGATCTGACACTGATGTTCCTTGAGCATGGAGTTCACCTTGGATCTCTTTAGAAGTCTTTCTGGGCTCTTTTGTTACCATTCGGATTATCCGTCTCTTTGATTTGTCATCAATTTTCCTCCTGCGGCCACGTCCAGGGAGGTTGGCTACAGTCCCATGGATCTTAAATTTCTGAATAATATGTGCAACTGTAGTCACAGGAACATCTAGCTGCTTGGAGATGGTCTTATAGCCTTTACTTTTATCATGCTTGTCTATAATTTTCTTTCTATTCTCCTGCGACAACTCTTTCCTTCGCTTCCTCTGGTCCATGTTGAGTGTGGTACACACCATGTCACCAGACAACACAGTGACTACCTGAAGCCCTATAAATAGGCCCACTGACTGATTACAAGATTGTACACACCTGTGATGCTAATTAGTGAACACACCTTGAATTAACCTGTCCATTTGGTCACATTATTTACAGTCTTTTCTAGGGTACCATCAATTTTGTCAGGCCTGTTCCACGAGTTTATTTTTAAAATAATTCCGTTGAAGCATGGTTGAAAAGCAATGTCTGACTTTCATTGGTTAACATTCATAGAATTTTTATTAGGCCCGAGCCGGTGATGACCGGGAGGGCCTATTGTTTTTGCTCGGATTTTTTTTTTTTTTTTTTTCTTCCGACCCAATGATCCTAAATTTGACCCAGTGAACATGCGAAAAGTCATTTTATTGGTCCCAGACTTCAAGCTCGTGAAAAATTTATGTATTTGAAGTCGCGGAAAAAAATCGAAAAATGACTCAGTGGCGTACAAAATCAAAATACATTGGGCCTATGGAAAGTGAAAGTAACTTTTTTCCAACGTAGAAAAATGAAACTTGGTATATCCATAGGACACCTCAGGGCAAACAGAAAAGTCAATGACAGTCACACCCTAAACTTAACAGGAAGTCCGCCATGTGGGGTGAAAGCGCGGCCACTAAATTCGCACCTTGCGCAGAAAGATGCAAATCATTGTGTTTTAATTTAAATGACCCCAAATTTGGTGAGTATCATCTAGACACATGTGCCAACCAAAGTTGTGACTTTGTTGTTGATATCTTATCGGGTATGGGTGTGGCAAGTCTCTTAACTCTCAAACGCCTTCTCGGATCGAGTTGGACCCAAAAAGGCGTTTGTGCACATTCATGACCTGAACACAAAAATATGTAAATAAAAGGGTTATCTTTAGAAATGGCTCTCCAGCGCCCCTACAAACTTATAATGGACCCAAGAATTTAGTTTGTCATAGAGACATAAAATTTTGTACACACATCTCTTATGTCATGACGAGCATAAAAGCCAATGACAACCACCCCCTATCTATAAATGTGTTGCCATAGCAACGTCCCAAAAAATGTGCAAAAAGTCAATGGGAAGTGAAATTTTTAGTTTGTTGTAGGCAAATAAAACTTGGTACACACATCCACCATGGGCTTATGAACAAAAAAGCCAATGGGGACCACACCCTATCACACACGGGCCATTTTGAATTGAAAATGTGAACCGACTTAAAATACACCTCTTTTTTAAAAGAACTCAGATAATAGCTGCTTCATTCCACAGACACCAAACTTGGGCAAAATGAGCTAAACACATGTATGTAAAATAGACAAGCGTTTTTCTAGACTTTTTTGCTCGAGTTATATTTTATTTTATTATAATGTGGTATATTTTTTTTAATTATAATTTTTCTGCAAAATGATCCTCAATTTGACCCAGTAAACGTACAACTAAAAGTCATTTTTATTGGTCCCAGACTTCAAGCTCGGCGAAAAATTTATGTATTTGAAGTCGCCGAAAAAAAAATATGAAAAATGACTCAGTGGCGACCCCTACAAAAGTCAAAATACATTGGGCCTATGGAAAGTGAAAGTAACTTTTTTCCAACGTAGAAAAATGAAACTTGGTACATCCATAGGACACCTCAGGGCGAACAGAAAAATGTATTACATTTCCCAATTGCCAGGATCCTTCCTTTAGAGGAGGCCCCTCCAGAGCCACGGCTAGAGTCTTAGAAAACTCCTCAGAATCCTTTTACCGTGAAGTTTACGCTTTAAAGCACGAAATGCAATCCTCCGACTGCATGTGTCCCAGCTGTCTCAAGAGAGGCGAGGGCCTTTATCGCTTCTTTAATTAGGCCCGAGCCGGTGATGACCGGGAGGGCCTATTGTTTTTGCTCGGATTTTTTTTTTTTTTCTCTTTCTTTTTCTGCAAAACGATCCTAAATTTGACCCAGTGAACATGCACGAAAAGTCATTTTTATTGGTCCCAGACTTCAAGCTCGGCGAAAATGTTATGTATTTGAGGTCCCCGAAAAAAAATTACAAAAAATGACTCACCCCTAGAAAAGTCAAAATACATTGGGCCTATGGAAAGTGAAAGTGACTTTTTTGCAACGTAGAAAAATGAAACTTGGTACATCCATAGGACACCTCAGGGCAAACAGAAAAGTCTATGACAGCCACACCCTACACTCAACAGGAAGTCCGCCATGTGTGGTGAAGCAGGCCATGGCAGCGGGAAATGGGTGCTGGGGTGCTGCAGCACCCCTAGAGACGAGAGGGAGATTAAAAAAAATGTAGACCTATTAAAATATTTTGCACAATTTATAAATTCCTTATGAATATTTTAGAAAATGATTTTGACACACGTAGGCTATTACGTATTCTTTTGGATTTTATTTCATATTTTGAGGCCTAATCATCAGGTTCGGAAGTTACGTGGTCAACGCGTCAGGCAGGCAGGTCACCGCCTTGAACTCCAGCTCAAAATGCTTAGGCCAAGCATCGCCAAGCAGCTTGCCGATGTCACAAAAGACAGAGGGTTTATGTGTGTCACAGTCCAAGATTTAGCATCATGTTTGATAAAGCTCCAGCCACAAACAAGAGCCATGTTTTCAGAGATAGAAAAACTGATCGAGTTATGTCTGTGCCTACCCATCTCCGTGGCCTCATCCGACGCACTTTCTCCGCCTTGCGTTTTTTGAAGACATGGGTACGCAGCACCATGACCCAGAAAAGACTCGCACACCTTTCGCTGATGCATACCAACACAGACATTCTGAACTCCCTGGACATTCGTCCCCTCATGAGAGACTTTATCTCCACGACCCCAGAGCGCACCTCGACACCTGTAACCAGGGCACCCCGCCTGCATGTAGCTCAGGTAAGAGCATGGTGCTGCCGCGCTTGTAACATTTATTTTTTTTGCAACAAGTGTGGGATCAGCTTTGACTAGCAAAGCAATTGTAAGTAGTGCACTATAGTATTTTTGTAAGGTGGTGGGGATGGAGATGGAGAGTATTATTTCGTTCGTGTGTTCTTTGCGTAATGGTTGTGGAGAACTGTTAAATAACGTTTAAATAGTCGGAGATTATTTCCTTGTGGTTTGTGTAAAAAGGTTGGAGATGGAGACAGAAAGCTTTATACTGTGCGTGTGTTTTTTGCTTAATGGATGTGGAGAACTGTTCAATAAACAAATTGCTTAAATAGTCAGAGATTATTTCCTTGTGGTGTGCGTAAAAAGATTCTAGAGTTAATAGAGTTGCGTGTGACAAACGTGCAGTGACTCAAGCCAGCTGACCAAAATTGTCAGCGTTGTTTTAGCGTTATTGTGAAGCTTGATTAATATTATATTTTGTTGTAATATTATTTGTTGATCTAAATAAGTTGCACGTATGTATAGGCTATGTCTTATTCTGCTTCAGATTAATAGCGCATTGCGCATATCTGAGAACTGATGTCTGTGTTTCAGACCCTGGCTGGCTGTGCACTGAAGTGTATATGACAATAAAGTAGTAAATCTCAATGTATTTATTTTTAAAATGTATTTTAAATAGGCCTATAGGCTCATAGGTTTTTTGTCAAAAAAAAAAAAAAATTCACAGCACCCCCTGTTCAAAATTACTTCCCGCGGCCCTGCGCGCGGCCACTAAAATCGCACCCCTTGCGCAGAAAGATGCAAATTATTGTGTTTTAATCTAAATGGCCCCAAATTTGGTGAGTATCATCTAGACACGTGTGCCAACCAAAGTTGTGACTTTGTTTATGATATCTTATCGGGTATGGGTGTGGCAGGCCTGTAACGAGGTGGCCATTTTTGTGAAAATAAAATGTCTCTTAACTCTCAAACACCTTCTCGGATCAAGTTGGACCCCAAAAGGCGTTTGTGCACATTCATGACCTGAACACAAAAATATGTAAATAAAAGGGTTATCTTTAGAAATGGCTCTCCAGCGCCCCCTACAAACTTATAATGGGACCCAAGAATTTAGTTTGTCATAGAGACATGAAATTTGGTACACACATCTCTTATGTCATGACGAGCATAAAAGCCAATGACAACCACCCCCTATCTATAAATGTGTTGCCATAGCAACGTCCCAAAAATGTGCAAAAAGTCAATGGGAAGTGAAATTTTTAGTTTGTTGTAGGCAAATGAAACTTGGTACACATATCCACCATGGGCTTATGAACAAAAAAGCCAATGGGGACCACACCCTATCACACACGGGAAGGCGGCCATTTTGAATAGAAAATTTGGTCCGACTTAGAATACACCTCTTTTTAAAAACAACAAAAATAGCTGCTTCATTCCACAGACACCAAACTTGGGCAAAATGAGCTAAACACATGTATGTAAAATAGACAAGTGTTTTTCTAGACTTTTTGCTCGAGTTATATTTTTTATTATAATTCGGTATATATTTTTTATTATAATTTTTCTGCAAAATGATTCTCAATTTGACCCAGTAAACCAACAACTAAAAGTCATTTTATTGGTCCCAGACTTCAAGCCCGGCAAAAATTTATGTATTTGAAGTCCCGAAAAAAAAATGAAAAATGACTCAGTGGCGACCCTAGAAAAGTCAAAATACATTGGGCCTATGGAAAGTGAAAGTAACTTTTTTCCAACGTAGAAAAATGAAACTTAGTACATCAATAGGACACCTCAGGGCAAACAGAAAAGTCTATGACAGCCACACCCTAAACTAAACAGGAAGTCCGCCATGTGGGGTGAAACGCATGGCCACTAAAATCGCACTTTTGCGCAAGAAGATGCAAATCATTGTGTTTTAATTTAAATGGCCCCAAATTTGGTGAGTATCATCTAGACACGTGTGCCAACCAAAGTTGTAACTTTGTTGTTGATATCTTATCGGGTATGGGTGTGGCAAGCCTGTAACGAGGTGGCCATTTTTGTGAAAATAAAATGTCTCTTAACTCTCAAACGCCTTCTTGGATCGAGTCGGACCCAAAGGCGTTTGTGCACATTCATGACCTGAACACAAAAATATGTAAATAAAGGGTTATCTTTAGAAATGGCTCTCCAGCGCCCCTACAAACTTATAATGGGACCCAAGAATTTAGTTTGTCATAGAGACATGAAATTTGGTACACACATCTCTTATGGCATGACGAGCATAAAAGCCAATGACAACCACCCCCTATCTATAAATGTGTTGCCATAGCAACGTCCCAAATATGTGGAAAAAGTCAATGGGAAGTGAAAATTTTAGTTTGTCGTGAAACTTGGTACACACATCCAGCATGGGCTTATGAACAAAAAAGCCAAAGGGACCACACCTTATCACACACGGGAAGGCAGCCATTTTAAATTGAAGATGTGAACCGACTTAGAATACAATCTCTCTTTTAAAAAACAACAGAAAATAGCTGCTTCATTCCACAGACACCAAACTTGGGCAAAATGAGCTAAACACATGTGTGTAAAATAGACAGGCGTTTTTCTTGTCGTTTTTGATTGAGTTATATTTTTTTTTATTATAATTTGGTATTTTTTTATTATAATTTTTCTGAAAAATGATTTTCAATTTGACCCAGTAAACGTGCAACTAAAAGTAATTTTTATTGGTCCCAGACTTCAAGCCCGGCAAAAATTTATGTATTTGAAGTCCCCGAAAAAAAAAATATGAAAAATGACTCAGTGGCGACCCCTAAAAAAGTTAAAATACATTGGTTCTATGGAAAATGAAAGTAAATTTTTCCAATGTAGAAATACAAAACTTGGTACATCCATAGGACACCTCAGGGCAAACAGAAAAGTTTATTACAGCCATACCGTAAACTCAACAGAAAATCTACTATGTTGGGTGGAATGCATGACCACCTAAATCTCACCCCTTGTGTCTAAAGGCTTTTCATCTAAACAGCTCCAAATTTGGTGAGTATCATCTAGACACGTGTGCAAAAAAAAGTTATCAATTTGTTTTTTGATACATTTGTGGCTGAGGTCGTAATGAGTCTGTAAAGAGGCAACCTTTGGGAAATAAATGCCATTTCCCAATTGCCAGGATCCTTCCTTTAGAGGAGGCCCCTCCAGAGCCACGGCTAGAGTCTTAGAAAACTCTCAGAATCCTTTTACCATGAAGTTTACGCTTTAAAGCACGAAAGGCACTCCTCCGAGTGCATGTGTCCCCGCGGTCTCAAGAGAGGCGAGGGCCTTTATCGCCGCTTGCGGCTTTAATTATTATTATTATTATTACCTTCAGTGCATTGTTATAAATCCCATTGTCACGACTTCCTCTTCCCTTTTGAAAATCCCGTGTTGGGAAGAGGTCAGTCATCTTTTGTAATCCTTTGTTTTAAGTGTCCTCTTGTTATTATTTTGTCTTTATTTATCACTGTTGTGCTATTGTAGTATTGTTTTAAAGTCTATAATGAGCACTTATGTCACGTCGATGTTTTGTTTTATTGATGGGAAAATGCGGTGGGTGCTAATTATATTCATTTCCTTTGTAGTTTGGGCTGGACCGGAGAATTGTGGCACATGTTGATTGTGTTATTTTCATGTTGATCAGATTAAAGAGTCTTCGAACGATCACCTGTGTCCAGTGATTCCCGAGTGCACTATAAACAATTAAAATCTACACATCGCAGAGTTGCACCGGTCACACTTGGTGCCATGACCCGGATCGCTGTCGGCGCTCTCGGCTTCTCGACGCTTCTACCACCACTGCCTCTTCACTTTCGGCGCAGGCGCGCTACGTGCTGTGGACCAGTGACGTCACATCGTAGATGTTTAGTGCTGCCCTGAGCACTGTCCGCCAGGATTTAGGCTTGCAGTACGTAGTTTGGGGTTATTGCCTGGTTTATTAGGTTTTATCCTGTGTGTATTTAATTTTATTTTGGAGAAAAAAAAATAAAAAATAAAAAAAATTTGTTTGAGTTTGATTTGATTAATTTGAGATATAGGAAAAACATTTTCTTGTGAGCACCCTTTTGTTTGTGTTCAACCGAGATGTTTAACCCTAATCCGTCTTGTATTGGGAGGGGCATGGCTTTGAATACTGGGGGTGATGTACTCTCTGTTAATAATAAGACAAAGTTGAGTCCCCCAATTGCCACGTCTACCCCTATTGCTAATGTACACTCAGAACCTACACGTGTCGTGACACATGATGCACTCAGTGGTATCATAACTGATTTGGCAAAACAAATAGGGGATAGTATCGCTAACAGTCTGAACACAATGCATAAAAATCAGCCCTGCCCTACCCAGCTGCTTCCAACTGACGGTGTGTCCCCCAGTCACCTGGAGTCTTCCCAGCTCAAAGTAGTGCAGTCAGAAGCCAAGGCCCCGCCATTCTTCAGAGGTGACTGCACTGACACATTTTCCATCCAAGAGTGGGAGGGGATGATGAAGTGTTACCTGTCCAGAGCGAACTGTGAGACCTCTGAGGAACAATATGAACTGCTCATGTCCAGACTGACAGGAAAAGCTCGAGATGTGGTCAAAGTGTCACTCCGCTGCCGCCCTGACCTGAAAGGAAGTGAGTTGGTTGCTGCCATGTTTGACATCCTGAAACGTAACTTCAGTGAACTCACTTGCTCCAGTATGCCGATGAGAGACTTTTATAGTACAGTGCCAAGGGCTGGTGAGGATGCCATGGACTACTGCATTCGCCTGAATAAATCTATTGATGCTGTGGATGAGTGCCTCAGGAGACGTGGCACTCATCCCACCGCTGAGGAGGACCCCACCGCTGAGGTTGTGATGATAAGTCACTGTCCTGACCCTGCTCTCTCTGTCATTTCAAATGAAGGCCCCCGAGGAGTGGACAGCGGCTGAGGTCCAGCGCCGCTTGGACAGTCGTGTGGGACAAGTGAAGGGTGTGGCAGCTAATATGCATTTAGTGACCAGTGCTTTATCAGCGCAGGCTCCTGTTTATTCCCGCTCTCAACTGCCGACTCTTCAGGACTGCACTGAACAGGCACCCCTCTATTCGGGGGCCCTGCCTCCCAATGTCACCGATGCGTCCCCACAGCCGCTGCTTGGAACAGGAGGCCATCCGCACACTTCAGTCATTGGCACACCAGAACCTGTCACTCAGCAAATGGTGGACATGTTTGACAAAGTCCTTTCTCTGTGCACGGCTTTGGTAACTAACAATCGACAGAGGGTTGGTCGTGGTCAAGCCCCTCACCGGTCCCACAGCCGAGCGTGCCAGGTTTGTGGTTCCAGTGAACACACCACTCACTCACATTGCAAGTTATACAGACTATGTCTAAGCTGTTTTGGACCTGGTCATGTGAGAAACGAATGCACACAGAAGGCCAGACCCACACCTGCCGCTGCTCCATCTAATGTTGATTTAAGCTAGCCAGCCTGTGTGATGAGAGGGGCAGCATGGGCAAAGTTAATGATACCCTCACCAGTCCCCCGGATCCTCACTCTGTGTACGTTGACTGTTGTAAAAGTTACCTTGGAGACAGGACAGTCATTCTGGTCGGGACTCAAAGAATTGAGGGAGCTAGTGAGCTATTTTATACTCCTGTGACAGTGAGTGATCAGACGTCTTTAAGAGGGATGCTGGATTCCGGCAGCATGTCATGTACACTTAGTGAATTAGCAGAGGACAAGTTGAGAGCTGCTGGTGTGGTCTTAACTCCTCAATCTGTCCCTGAGCGGGTGGTTCTCGTCGGTTGCGGTGGTCTGGTTACTCAACCTAAATGTATCTACAATTTGGACATCGAGATCTACGGCTTCAAGTTTGTGGTGCCAACGTTCCTGGTTCCTGGGCAAAGGGATGAGTTTATTGTTGGCACAAATGTGATCCGTCCAGTTGTCCAGAAGATGAAATCTGAAGAGAAGAATTGGGAAATGATATCCTCACATACTTCTGACCCTGACTGTGAACAGTTTCTTCAGTTGCTGAGCTGCGCCTCCCGGTGGTTGGGTCCGGAAGTTCCTGATAAGGTGGGTGAAGTTGCAACAGGCTGTGACGCTGCTACCACACAAGGAATACATTGTTTGGGGAAGGCTGCCGCCATCTTCTCCTGTGTCACCTGGTAGCACGGTCATTGTTGAACCCACATCCGCTCGTTCCACGCCCAAGAACATCATGGGTGGCAGAGTAGTCACACCTATGTGGGGAGATCGCTGGATCCCCATGAAGATCCTCAATCCCACTCAGACTGCTATTACCCTACGACGTAATGCAAAGCTGGCGGATGTGTTCCCCTGTGTGGCCTTGGAGGATTTTCCTGTTGCTCAGGGTTTGTGTGAAGCCCGGGTGGGCCCATCCCCTGTTCCCTCTGACCATCAGGGCGACCCATCTGACCCTCTGCAGTTGCTGAAGGACTGTGGCCTTGGGGATGTGGACGTGGAGGGCTGTGAAGTGTCCGATGAGTGGAAGAGTAGGCTGGCTGACCTGGTATTGAGCTTTCAGGATGTGTTCTCAAGGGATGGTCTGGATTGTGGGGAGGCGAAGGAATTTGTCCATAGGATTCACCTTGCTGATGACCGCCCCTTTCGGCTGCCTTTTCGCAGAGTGCCACCTGCTCATTATCAAAAGTTGAGGGAAGTTCTGTCTGAAATGGAGATGAGGGGCATAATCAGCAAATCCATCAGTGAATATGCCTCTCCCCTGGTGTTGGTGTGGAAAAAATCTGGAGATTTAAGAATATGCACTGACTTTCGCTGGCTTAATGCTAGGACTGTCAAGGACGCCCACCCACTGCCTCACCAGTCGGACTGCCTTGCTGCCCTTGGGGGTAACGCATTTTCAGCACTATGGATCTGACCTCAGGGTTTTACAATATTCCTCTCCATGAGTCTGACAGGCGTTACACAGCATTCACTACTCCTCTTGGCCTCTATGAGTACAACCGCCTTCCCCAAGGTCTCTGCAACAGTCCAGCCTCCTTTATGCGGATGATGCTCAGTATATTCGGTGACCTAAACTTCTCAAACCTTCTGTGTTACCTGGATGACTTGTTGGTGTTTGCGCCTTCTGAAGAGGAGTCTTTAAACCGCCTCAGTGTTGTCTTTTCCCGGTTGAGGTCCAGTAACTTGAAGCTCTCTCAAAAGAAGTGCCACTTCCTCAGGAGATCAGTGAGATTTCTCGGACATGTTGTGAGTGCCAGCGGTGTCTCTGTGGATCAGGAGAAGGTGAGCGCCATCTCGGAGTTCAAGAGGGAGGATCTGATGGAATCTGATGGCTGTACACCATCTCAGCAGAAGGTCCGATCTTTCCTCGGGATGGTCCTGTTCTATCAGCACTTCATCCCTGCATGTTCTCGTATTGCCAAGCCACTTTACGCCTTAACTGCTGGACAGAAGCGGCGCATTAAGGGTGCTCAAGGCCGAGGCAAGCCTGGTACGTATAGGCAGTTGACACCGCAGGACTGGACTCCTGAGTGCGAGAGGGCCTTTGAACAACTAAAGGGTGCCCTCCTCAATTGTGTGGTTCTGGCCCATCCGGATTTTGATAAACCTTTTATCCTCTCCACCGACGCCTCCACTGATGGACTCGGAGCGGTCCTTTCTCAGGTGCCGGAGGGTGAAGAGCGGGCCAGACCGGTTGCTTTTGCTAGCCAAGTCCCTGAGCCGCAGTCAGGCTAAGTACCCCGCTCACAGACTTGAGTTCTTGGCTCTTAAGTGGGCAGCTTGTGACAAATTCAGTCATTGGCTCAAAGGTCATCAGTTCACCGTTTGGACTGATAATAATCCTTTCACCTACATCTTGACCAAGCCGAAGCTGGACGCCTGTGAACAACGATGGGTTTCCAAACTGGCTCCATACAACTTCGACATCAAAATCGTCCCTGGCAGACTGAGCGTTGTTGCAGATACCTAAGTCGGAAGCCTTTTGTTAAACCATTGGCGGCGTCTCCTTTCAGAGCCATATGTTGACTTGTTGAAGCAGTCTTTTGAAGTGAAAGAGGAGTCTGTGCAGGACGCTTTTCATCTGACCTGCCAGCCTCAGTCATTGGTCGATCCCCCTTTTTCTACAGCGGTCAACGTCTCCATGTCTGAAGATGAAGTTTCCACTGTTCTGTCAGCGTCGAGTGACTGGGAGGTTGCGTCCAGGCATCGTGCTACTTCTCTTGCTGCCTATCTCAACACTGTTGTTGGGCCTGAACCCTGCCTGTCATCTGCGTTGTCCAAACCTGAGCTCCAGTCCCACCAGGAGAGTGATACTGTGGTATCCAGGGTTGCTGTCTATGTGAACAGAAAACGCAGGCCTTCCAGACGTGAGCGTTGCCACGAAAGTCAACAGACCCTGAGAATTTTGAAGCAGTGGGACAAGCTGGTGGTTTTGGAAGGGATTCTGTATCGTGTCACTAGGGACCCTTTGACCAAGCACAAGCGCTTCCAATTTGTTGTACCAGAGTCCCTGAAGTCATCTGTGCTCTCAGGTATCCATGATAACGCCGGTCACCAAGGCCAGCCACGCACTCTGTCATTGGCACGTCAGCGATTCTTTTGGTATTACATGGAGAAGGATGTTCGCAATTATGTAAGACAGTGTCCACGGTGTGTCCTCAGTAAGACTCCTGACCCGTCCGCCAGAGCCCCACTGGAGAATATAAAGACCAGTGCACCACTGGAACTGGTGTGTATTGACTTTTGGTCTGCTGAGGACAGCAATAACAGATCTGTGGATGTCCTTGTGGTGACCGACCATTTTACTACGCTGGCACATGCGTTCCCCTGTTGCGACCAATCTGCGAAGAGTGTCGCTAAGAAACTTTGGGAGGGGTTCTTCTGCATCTATGGCTTTCCTCAGCGCATCCATTCCGACCAGGGTTCAAGCTTCGAGAGTGAGTTGGTGGCACAGTTGCTGGAAATGGGTGGCGTCATCAAGTCTCATACCACACCATATCACCCCATGGGCAATGGCGTCACGGAGAGGTTCAATAGGACTTTGGGGAACATGTTGAGATCTTTGCTCCCAAGAGCGAAGCTGAAGTGGCCACAGATGATTCAGTCATTGACGTTTGTGTATAATTGCACAGCTCATGAGACAACAGGATTTGCGCCCTTCTACCTAATGTTTGGGAGGGTTCCCCGGTTACCAGTTGATCTCCTCTTTGAGAACGTACTCCATGATGACTCTGTATGCAGTTACAACACCTATGTGAAGGCACTTATGGATGATCTTGAACCGCCATGATCCTGGCCCACGGAAACAGCAGTGTTGAACAAAAACACCAGTCACACCAGTACAATAAGCGGGTCAAGGGCTTACCTCTGTCAGTTGGGGACCGGGTACTCTTGGCGAATAAAGGAGTCAAAGGAAAAGGAAGTTATCGGACAAGTGGGAGGCAGTAGTTTATGATGTCGTTGCTTCTAAGCCAGACCTCCACATCTATAGAATCAGAGACCATGCAGGTAATGAGAAGACTGTGCACCGCAACTTACTTCTTCAAGTCAACTTCTTGCCGTTGGATGCTTCGCTGGATGTGACAGAGGCTCTATCTGTGACTGGTGTTGCCCCGGAGGAGTCCGGAATATCGGATATGGACAGAGAAGCTGTATTTTCCCTGCCCAGAGTCCCTCCGAGTTTCAACGAGTCCAGCGTTGAGCGCACCTCATCCTGGGTCCAGCAGCAGTCGCCCAATGAGAGCATAGAGCCTGATGTGGTGTCTTGTGATTCCTCCCCTGAGTTTGTTTGTGCTTCCTTGGGCCTTTGTGATGAGTCAGACAAGCCTTTTGTTGACCCTCAAGTCACTGATTTGGGTCACAACCTTACCACACGATTTGGTAGAATTGTTAAGCCAGTCTGTAGATTGATTGAGTCTATGACACAGGTTGAATCTCTGTTTGGCACTGAGAGAGTTAATGCTTCTGTAATACCTATTTGATTTTTGTGTCTTCACATTCTTTGGATTGTTACTTGAGCTAGTAACTCTGCTAGGCTTCATACCTATTTCCACTGCTCCTATGCACGTTGTATATGGTTGCTGTTTTGTGGTGTAAAGGGCACCACTTTTTGTCACTTGACCTTTGAAAAGATGGATTTCATTCTGACTGAACCCACGGTTTATGTGGCCGTTTTTCTTTTTGGTAACCAAAGTTATGTGCGTTTGGTATTTTGTGTAATTTTAGGGGGGTGAATGTAACCAGTTCATTTATTACTTTATTATAATTACACAAAATTGTCGTTCTACTTATCATTGTGTTGTGTATATACCTGGTGTTTTGAAATGCTGTGCTGTCTTGGTCCTCCAGCCACTCCTTCTGCATATTGTTTCTTCTTCGTGTGTTACCTTCAGTGCATTGTTATAAATCCCATTGTCACGACTTCCTCTTCCCTTTTGAAAATCCCGTGTTGGGAAGAGGTCAGTCATCTTTTGTAATCCTTTGTTTTAAGTGTCCTCTTGTTATTATTTTGTCTTTATTTATCACTGTTGTGCTATTGTAGTTGTTTTAAAGTCTATAATGAGCACTTATGTCACGTCGATGTTTTGTTTTATTGATGGTAAAATGCGGTGGGTGCTAATTATATTCATTTCCTTTGTAGTTTGGGCTGGACCGGAGAATTGTGGCACATGTTGATTGTGTTATTTTCATGTTGATCAGGTATGTTTCCTCTTAAGCCCTTTTGAAAATCCCGTGTTGGGAAGAGTTTGGGCTGGACCGGAGAATTGTGGCACATGTCGATTGTGTTATTTTCATGTTGATCAGATTAAAGAGTCTTCGAACGATCACCTGTGTCCAGTGATTCCCGAGTGCACTATAAACAATTAAAATCTACACATCGCAGAGTTGCACCGGTCACATATGTTCTTGTTTTTCTTAAGAGTCTCATTTTTGTTTTATATTTTTATTTTAATATTTGTATTTTCTTTTATTGTGAAAATGTAATTTTGGTGGTTATGTATGCATTTGTTGTGATTTGGCTGCTACCTTGGCCAGGTCTCTCTTGTAAAAGAGATTCTGAATCTCAATGGGACCTCCTGGTTAAATAAAGATAAATAAAAATAAATTGAAATCACTTTTTTATTGTCCAACTGCACTAAATGAACCACGCTCCAGTTTCTAGGTGAGTACATTTTTGCATGTGTTAAAATACTGTTCAGAATATATACAGTTGGCTAAACTATTGAGCTTTTGTTGAACCGAAGGTGGCTGCTTGGATGCAAAGACCAGGAAGTTTGATCACATTACTCCGGTCCTGGCTTCATTACATTGGCTTCCTATTCATGTTAGAGCAGATTTCAAAGTTCTCCTGTTAACATATAAAATCCTTTGTGGACGCGCGCCCTCTTACCTATTTGACCTCATCACCCGGTATACTCCAGCTCGTACCCTTCGCTCTCAGGACGCTGGCCTCCTTCAACTTCCTCGAGTAAAGAAGAAGTCTGCTGGCTACAGAGCCTTTTCTTATAGAGCCCCATTTTTATGGAATGGGCTCCCGGCGGAAGTGCGGCGAGCTGACTCTGTTTAAGTTTTCAAAAGCAAACTCAAAACATACTTATTTCACCTAACGTATGGATACTGATTGATCATAGGTATACGTTTACACTGGTTGTAGCTGTAGGTACACGTTTACACTGGTTGTAGCTGTAGGTATACGTTTACACTGGTTGTAGCTGTAGGTACACGTTTACACTGGTTGTAGCTGTAGGTACACGTTTACACTGGTTGTAGCTGTAGGTACACGTTTACACTGGTTGCATCTGTAGGTACACGTTTACACTGGTTGTAGCTGTAGGTACACACTAAATCCGCTCATATTATCACATCTACCTATTACAGTTTTTTTTTTTTTCCTCTTTTCTCCCTCCTCCTAGGGTGGACACAAACCTCTTACCTGCTGGGTGATGTGCCCCAGCGCCTATGCTCCAGTGTGAGGGCCCCCACCCATCTGTCATCTACCTTGATGTTGGCTGCGGCCCCATCCACTATTGCACACCTAGAGTGGACACTGGACACTGCCAATATAAATGTTTTTATTTGTGAATATGTTTGTGCATTTCTATGTATTTTTCAACTGTCCCGGACACATTCCTGCACAGCCTGTCCGTCCTGGGAGTGGATCCCTCCTTCTGTGGTTCTCCCTGAGGTTTCTCTTTTTTCCCGGCTGTTTTTTTTTTTGAGTTTTTCCTTACCCTGATGGAGGGTCTAAGGACAGGGGATGTCGCCCTTTGAGGCGACTGTTGTTGTGATATTGGGCTATACAAAAATAAAAGTCTTGTCTTGTCTTGTCTTGCTTGACGTATATAAGATGACAAAGTCCACGTTATGCAAGATGTGCTCTAAATCAAGCCTAAAACCCTAGCAGACAATCATGGTAGAAGGGCACTGTAAGTGGAGAGAATTCTTGGGATTTTTCAATCTACAATTGGATTACAGCAATTAATGACAAAGATTTTAAGCCATTCTCAACCTACTTTATTCAAAATCTTTCCCCAAGAGGTGATTGTAACACACAACCTTATGATATGAAGTCAAATGAACTACCATCCCATCATAGACTTTCTCAGGCGCATTCTCGGGACAAATGCCTGGCCAGACACAAATTAGCCAAATGATGTAGCCACTGCTGCAGATGCAGCTTTCAGCCTTTAGTGACTCTTGGAGCTTCTTATCCTACTTCTACAGCAATGCAATTGGCACGTTTCAATCCACTTTACACAGTGATAATTTGTGCGATGGTGGTATAGTGGTGAGCATTGCTTCCTTCCAAGCAGGTGACCTGGGCCTGATTCCTGGCCATCTCAGCCTTTTAGCCTTCAGCCGCCTGATGTAAAAGCTCAGATTTATGGATGATGTGCTCAAAATCAAGTCTAAAAGCCTAGCAGAGAATCATGGTAGAAGAGCGCTGTGAGTGGAGAGTCTTTTTCTCAACATGGGATTCGAACCCATGCGTAAAAGGTAAGCTGATGCTTTAAAAATGCAAAAGATTCTGTGCGAGACCTTTGCCTGAAAAGACATTTTCTCAAATAACCCTGTCATTAAGGTTTATGACAGTTATGGTATGTCTTTGTCCCGCCTCCTCTTTATGTGGCTTACCTGGAATTTTGATGGAACCTGCCTGTGGCTCCGGCTCGTCCGGCCGCGGGTCTTTGTTGCCTGCCTCTGGAGACAGCACTGCTTAGAAACTGGTCAGACAGCACTGCTTAGAAACTGGTCAGGTGAAAACACACCTCTCTGGTTATTAGTAACTCCACTCCATTCTCTTTGCCACTTCCTCCTGGCTTGAAAAAAAGTTGAAAGGAAAGGTATCTGGACTAGGTTGTCTAGGTGAAGATGTTTCGTCTCACAAGACGCTTTTTCAATTCACCTGGTAAGAGAGCTAAGCTTTTTTTCTCTAGAGGAAAGGTTTAACCTGAAATTCACTCTGACTGAACCAGGCTGTTCAGGTCTCATAGTTTCTAGCTATGACTTGCAATGACTTCCGGGGGCTCGAGGAGAGAAGCAGTCCATATTAAAGGCCATTTAATCCTTCGATAGCTCAGTTGGTAGAGCGGAGGACTGTAGGGTTTCATGCAAGTAATCCTTAGGTCGCTGGTTCAATTCTGGCTCGAAGGAGAAACTTTTTTATGGGTACCCAAATTAATCTGAGGATTTGCAGGTGACTTGTCTATAAACCAATCCTAATTACCGAGGAGGTCAAAAAGCATTTGTTTGGAAAAACATTGAGGGGAACAAGCTGTCAGTCAGGAGGACAGACTGAGGGTGGCTCAGCTGCTGCCATGACAACTGAAGCAGGTAGGTCATGTATCTACAGAAATGATCACACACCCAAATAAACCTCTGTAATCTAAACAATGCTTGTTGTTTCATTTTCAGGCACAGTTACAGCTGCTGTCACAGGAGGAGGAGGATAAAGTTCTCCAGATGGTTGTGACTCATCTGCCAGGGTTTTGTCTGGATGTGATGGAGAACAGACGGAGTCACACCAAGTCAAGCCTGGCCATATGTCTTTGACACTCGGGTGAAGAGAGGGGCGGAGCTGTCAACTGATCACCACCTGGTGTTGAGTTGGATCCGATGGCGGGGGAGAAAGCTGGAAAGACTCGGCAGACCCAAACGTACTGTGAGGGTTTGTTGGGAACGTTTGGCTGAGTTCCCTGTCAGAAAGATCTTCAACTGCCTCCTCCGGCACAGACCAAAATAAACCTCTAATTCAAACAATGCATGTTGTTCCACTTTTAGGAACAGTTACAACTGTCACAGGAAGAGAAGGATGAAGTTCTCCAGGTTGTTGTAACTCGTCTGCCAGTGTTTTTCTAGATGTTCTGGATTAACGGCACGCCACACCAGGACCAAACATATCCAGCCGGGTCAGACAGCGTGGTGCACCTGTTTGAACTGTCGGGTCATGCCAATAGACCTGAAAACCAATGCTGCAGACAGGATCCAGTAGGATGTCTCAGCAGGAAGTCCCACATGGAACTTGTAATCTAAAGGTAAGAAACTTCTCAACATTCTTCAGCCATCTGTTTAGAACAATCTGTGACAGTGCCTTGTGTGCGGCAGAACCTGATGGTATGACCTCTTTGTCAGAGCTTCCCACATCCAGAGGGGCATGCTGGCATCTGCCAAGGGCCAACTTGTGCTCGATGACGTGGTGCAGAACACCTCGCCACATACCCTAAAATATATTGATTTTAGAGTTGTTACTCTGAAAACACTTTCTCCCGGCTCTTTTGGTACGAGTGTTGGAGCTAAGACTAGGAAAATAAAACTATAAAACCAATGTAAAGTTTGTCTGTTTAATTCCACTCAGAAAAGGTATAAGTACAGCGCTGTTACACAACCCGCAGTTAACATGAGGTCATCCCACGTGTTGTGCCTCTGGTCAACTCAAAACACACAACCTTACGATATGAAGTTAAATGCACTACCATCCCATCATAGACTTTCTCAGGCGCATTCTCGGGACAAATGCCTGGCCAGACACAAATTAGCCAAATGATGTAGCCACTGATGCAGATGCAGCTTTTAGCCTTTAGTGACTCTTGTAGCTTCTTATCCTACTTCTACTCCATGCAATTTGCACGTTTCAATCCACTTTATACAGTGATCATTTGTGCGATGGTGTTATAGTGATGAGCATCGCTTCTTCCAAGCAGGTGACCTGGGCCTGATTCCTGGCCATCTCAGCCTTTTGGCCTTCAGTCGCCTGAAAAGCTGAAAAAGTCAGATTTATGGATGATGTGCTCAAAATCAAGCCTAAAAGCCTAGCAGAGTATTATGGTAGAAGAGTGCTATGAGTGGAGAGTCATCTTCTCAACAGGAGAGGGTCCACTTTCAAATAAAAACTGAAATCTGCTTTTGGTGCTCAGTTGAAATATCACCTGTGAAACTACCAATTAAGATATAGATTTTTTCTCAGAAGACAAGGTGGCCGAGTGGTTAAGGCGATGGACTGCTAATCCATTGTGCTCTGCACGCATGGGTTCGAATCCCATCCTTGTCGCAGTTCTCTCCATTGAAGATGATAAACTGCAATTTGTAATGTGATCTCAAATTCTTTATGTTGAAAGGTAAGCTGATGCTTTAAAAATGCACTAAATACTGTGCGAGGCCTGAAAAGACATTCTCTCAAATAACCCCGTCATTAAGGTTTTTGATCAGAAACATTAGTACAGATGTTCTGTAACCACATGTCGACTTGTAGTTCCTCCCTCATTCATGGGTTTAAATAAAGCAGGTTGCACCATCCTTAAAGCCCAAAGTAGGGTTTAAATTAATGCCTCTACTAATCTCCGCAGCACAAAGCTAGCCAGCTCTGTTCTGGACCATGAACATGCGGCATTCTTTAATCTCGGACATTTTCACAACTCTTGCTTCCTTCGTTGCACCCTCCCTGAAAGGGTCATGAGTTTGCCAAAGAAATTATGCCTCAAGTAGGGTTTACTACACACAGAGCATATCAGGTTCTATTCTCATGCTTAATTCTCAATATTTAGGAATGATATCACAAGTCCTGCAACCTCTGGGACCTTGCATCTTGTGAATGGACACCCTTGCGGCCTGAAAAGCTTTGAGGGATTTAAACAGCAAAACAAGGTTTCTCTTAACCCCACCTTACCTTGTGGTCCCTTCATGACTGGTGGCATATTATAGTAAGTTGATGAAAGGGTTAAAACAGGTTTCACCCTCTTTGGCAATCTGTGCCATAGAGCATGTCAGGTTTGTTCTCAAACAAGAACTACCAAGAACTGCTGTGCGGTGTTGACCTTCAGACTTGATGCCTATATACTCGTCCTCACCCTGAAAGCCCTTGATGTTATAGGTCTAAAGAAATAGTGATCATTCTATCTGCTTGACTTATATAAGATGACGTAGTCCACGTTATGCAAGATGTGCTCTAAATCAAGCCTAAAACCCTAGCAGACAATCATGGTAGAAGGGCACTGTAAGTGGAGAGAATTCTTGGGATTTTTCAAACTACAATTGGATTACAGCAATTAATGACAAAGATTTTTAGCCATTCTCAACCTACTTTATTCAAAATCTTTCCCCAAGAGGTGATTGTAACACACAACCTTATGATATGAAGTCAAATGAACTACCATCCCATCATAGACTTTCTCAGGCGCATTCTCGGGACAAATGCCTGGCCAGACACAAATTAGCCAAATGATGTAGCCACTGCTGCAGATGCAGCTTTCAGCCTTTAGTGACTCTTGGAGCTTCTTATCCTACTTCTACAGCAATGCAATTGGCACGTTTCAATCCACTTTACACAGTGATAATTTGTGCGATGGTGGTATAGTGGTGAGCATTGCTTCCTTCCAAGCAGGTGACCTGGGCCTGATTCCTGGCCATCTCAGCCTTTTAGCCTTCAGCCGCCTGACGTAAAAGCTCAGATTTATGGATGATGTGCTCAAAATCAAGTCTAAAAGCCTAGCAGAGAATCATGGTAGAAGAGTGCTGTGAGTGGAGAGTCTTTTTCTCAACATGGGATTCGAACCCATGCGTAAAAGGTAAGCTGATGCTTTAAAAATGCAAAAGGTTCTGTGCGAGACCTTTGCCTGAAAAGACATTTTCTCAAATAACCCTGTCATTAAGGTTTATGACAGTTATGGTATGTCTTTGTCCCGCCTCCTCTTTAAGTGGGTTACCTGGAATTTTGATGGAACCTGCCTGTGGCTCCGGCTCGTCCGGCCGCGGGTCTTTGTTGCCTGCCTCTGGAGACAGCACTGCTTAGAAACTGGTCAGGTGAAAACACACCTCTCTGGTTATTAGTAACTCCACTCCATTCTCTTTGCCACTTCCTCCTGGCTTGAAAAAAAGTTGAAAGGAAAGGTATCTGGACTAGGTTGTCTAGGTGAAGATGTTTCGTCTCACAAGACGCTTTTTCAATTCACCTGGTAAGAGAGCTAAGCTTTTTTTCTCTAGAGGAAAGGTTTGACCTGAAATTCACTCTGACTGAACCAGGCTGTTCAGGTCTCATAGTTTCTAGCTATGACTTGCAATGACTTCCGGGGGCTCGAGGAGAGAAGCAGTCCATATTAAAGGCCATTTAATCCTTCGATAGCTCAGTTGGTAGAGCGAAGGACTGTAGGGTTTCATGCAAGTAATCCTTAGGTCGCTGGTTCAATTCTGGCTCGAAGGAGAAACTTTTTTATGGGTACCCAAATTAATCTGAGGATTTGCAGGTGACTTGTCTATAAACCAATCCTAATTACCGAGGAGGTCAAAAAGCATTTGTTTGGAAAAACATTGGATGGGAACAAGCTGTCAGTCAGGAGGACAGACTGAGGGTGGCTCAGCTGCTGCCATGACAACTGAAGCAGGTAGGTCATGTATCTACAGAAATGATCACACACCCAAATAAACCTCTGTAATCTAAACAATGCTTGTTGTTTCATTTTCAGGCACAGTTACAGCTGCTGTCACAGGAGGAGGAGGATAAAGTTCTCCAGATGGTTGTGACTCATCTGCCAGGGTTTTGTCTGGATGTGATGGAGAACAGACGGAGTCACACCAAGTCAAGCCTGGCCATATGTCTTTGACACTGGGTGAAGAGAGGGCGGAGCTGTCAACTGATCACCACCTGGTGTTGAGTTGGATCCGATGGCGGGGAGAAAGCTGGAAAGACTCGGCAGACCCAAACGCGTACTGTGAGGGTTTGTTGGGAACGTTTGGCTGAGTTCCCTGTCAGAAAGATCTTCAACTGCCTCCTCCGGCACACACCAAAATAAACCTCTAATTCAAACAATGCATGTTGTTCCACTTTTAGGAACAGTTACAACTGTCACAGGAAGAGAAGGATGAAGTTCTCCAGGTTGTTGTAACTCGTCTGCCAGTGTTTTTTCTAGATGTTCTGGATTAACGGCACGCCACACCAGGACCAAACATATCCAGCCGGGTCAGACAGCGTGGTGCACCTGTTTGAACTGTCGGGTCATGCCAATAGACCTGGAAAACCAATGCTGCAGACAGGATCCAGTAGGATGTCTCAGCAGGAAGTCCCACATGGAACTTGTAATCTAAAGGTAAGAAACTTCTCAACATTCTTCAGCCACCGTCCTGTTTAGAACAATCTGTGACAGTGCCTTGTGTGCGGCAGAACCTGATGGTATGACCTCTTTGTCAGAGCTTCCCACATCCAGAGGGGCATGCTGGCATCTGCCAAGGGCCAACTTGTGCTCGCCCGATGACGTGGTGCAGAACACCTCGCCACATACCCTAAAATATATTGATTTTAGAGTTGTTACTCTGAAAACACTTTCTCCCGGCTCTTTTGGTACGAGTGTTGGAGCTAAGACTAGGAAAATAAAAACTATAAAACCAATGTAAAGTTTGTCTGTTTAATTCCACTCAGAAAAAGGTATAAGTACAGCGCTGTTACACAACCCGCAGTTAACATGAGGTCATCCACGTGTTGTGCCTCTGGTCAACTCAAAACACACAACCTTACGATATGAAGTCAAATGCACTACCATCCCATCATAGACTTTCTCTCATGCGCATTCTCGTGACAAATGCCTGGCCAGACACAAATTTGCCAAATGATGTAGCCACTGCTGCAGATGCAGCATTTAGCCTTTAGTGACTCTTGTAAATTCTAATCCTACTTCTACCCCATGCAATTTGCACGTTTCAATCCACTTTACACAGTGATAATTTGTGCAATGGTGTTATAGTGATGAGCATCGCTTCCTTCCAAGCAGGTGACCTGGGCCTGATTCCTGGCCATCTCAGCCTTTTGGCCTTCAGTCCTGACGTAAAAGCTGAAAAAGTCAGATTTATGGATGATGTGCTCAAAATCAAGCCTAAAAGCCTAGCAGAGAATATGGTAGAAGAGTGCTATGAGTGGAGAGTCACCTTCTCAACAGGAGAGGGTCCTTTTTCAAATAAAAACTGAAATCTGCTTTTGGTGCTCAGTTGAAATGTCACCTGTGAAACTACCAATTAAGATATAGATTTTTTCTCAGAAGACAAGGTGGCCGAGTGGTTAAGGCGATGGACTGCTAATCCATTGTGCTCTGCACGCATGGGTTCGAATCCCATCCTTGTCGCAGTTCTCTCCATTGAAGATGATAAACTGCAATTTGTAATGTGATCTCAAATTCTTTATGTTGAAAAGGTAAGCTGATGCTTTAAAATGCACTAAATACTGTGCGAGGCCTGAAAAGACATTCTCTCAAATAACCCCGTCATTAAGGTTTTTGTCCAGAAACATTAGTACAGATGTTCTGTAACCACATGTCGACTTGTAGTTCCTCCCTCATTCATGGGTTTAAATAAAGCAGGTTGCACCATCCTTAAAGCCCAAAGTAGGGTTTAAATTAATGCCTCTACTAATCTCCGCAGCACAAAGCTAGCCAGCTCTGTTCTGGACCATGAACATGCGGCATTCTTTAATCTCGGACATTTTCACAACTCTTGCTTCCTTCGTTGCACCCTCCCTGAAAGGGTCATGAGTTTGCCAAAGAAATTATGCCTCAAGTAGGGTTTACTACACACAGAGCATATCAGGTTCTATTCTCATGCTTAATTCTCAATATTTAGAATGATATCACAAGTCCTGCAACCTCTGGGACCTTTACGTCACAAGTGCATCTTAGTGAATGGACGCCTATGGCCTGAAAAGCTGAGGGATTTAAACAGCAAAACAAGGTTTCTCTTAACCCCACCTTACCTTGTGGTCCCTTCATGACTGGTGGCATATTATAGTAAGTTGATGAAAGGGTTAAAACAGGTTTCACCCTCTTTGGCAATCTGTGCCATAGAGCATGTCAGGTTTGTTCTCAAACAAGAACTACCAAGAACTGCGTGTGTTGACCTTCAGACTTGATGCCTATATACTCGTCCTCACCCTGAAAGCCCTTGATGTTATAGGTCTAAAGAAATAGTGATCATTCTATCTGCTTGACTTATATAAGATGACGTAGTCCACGTTATGCAAGATGTGCTCTAAATCAAGCCTAAAACCCTAGCAGACAATCATGGTAGAAGGGCACTGTAAGTGGAGAGAATTCTTGGGATTTTTCAATCTACAATTGGATTACAGCAATTAATGACAAAGATTTTAGCCATTCTCAACCTACTTTATTCAAAATCTTTCCCCAAGAGGTGATTGTAACACACAACCTTATGATATGAAGTCAAATGAACTACCATCCCATCATAGACTTTCTCAGGCGCATTCTCGGGACAAATGCCTGGCCAGACACAAATTAGCCAAATGATGTAGCCACTGCTGCAGATGCAGCTTTCAGCCTTTAGTGACTCTTGGAGCTTCTTATCCTACTTCTACAGCAATGCAATTGGCACGTTTCAATCCACTTTACACAGTGATAATTTGTGCGATGGTGGTATAGTGGTGAGCATTGCTTCCTTCCAAGCAGGTGACCTGGGCCTGATTCCTGGCCATCTCAGCCTTTTAGCCTTCAGCCGCCTGACGAAAAGCTCAGATTTATGGATGATGTGCTCAAAATCAAGTCTAAAAGCCTAGCAGAGAATCATGGTAGAAGAGTGCTGTGAGTGGAGAGTCTTTTCTCAACATGGGATTCGAACCCATGCGTAAAAGGTAAGCTGATGCTTTAAAAATGCAAAAGGTTCTGTGTGAGACCTTTGCCTGAAAAGACATTTTCTCAAATAACCCTGTCATTAAGGTTTATGACAGTTATGGTATGTCTTTGTCCCGCCTCCTCTTTAAGTGGGTTACCTGGAATTTTGATGGAACCTGCCTGTGGCTCCGCTCGTCCGCCGCTGGTCTTTGTTGCCTGCCTCTGGAGACAGCACTGCTTAGAAACTGGTCAGGTGAAAACACACCTCTCTGGTTATTAGTAACTCCACTCCATTCTCTTTGCCACTTCCTCCTGGCTTGAAAAAAAGTTGAAAGGAAAGGTATCTGGACTAGGTTGTCTAGGTGAAGATGTTTCGTCTCACAAGACGCTTTTTCAATTCACCTGGTAAGAGAGCTAAGCTTTTTTTCTCTAGAGGAAAGGTTTAACCTGAAATTCACTCTGACTGAACCAGGCTGTTCAGGTCTCATAGTTTCTAGCTATGACTTGCAATGACTTCCGGGGGCTCGAAGAGAGAAGCAGTCCATATTAAAGGCCATTTAATCCTTCGATAGCTCAGTTGGTAGAGCGGAGGACTGTAGGGTTTCATGCAAGTAATCCTTAGGTCGCTGGTTCAATTCTGGCTCGAAGGAGAAACTTTTTTATGGGTACCCAAATTAATCTGAGGATTTGCAGGTGACTTGTCTATAAACCAATCCTAATTACCGAGGAGGTCAAAAAGCATTTGTTTGGAAAAACATTAGATGGGAACAAGCTGTCAGTCAGGAGGACAGACTGAGGGTGGCTCAGCTGCTGCCATGACAACTGAAGCAGGTAGGTCATGTATCTACAGAAATGATCACACACCCAAATAAACCTCTGTAATCTAAACAATGCTTGTTGTTTCATTTTCAGGCACAGTTACAGCTGCTGTCACAGGAGGAGGAGGATAAAGTTCTCCAGATGGTTGTGACTCATCTGCCAGGGTTTTGTCTGGATGTGATGGAGAACAGACGGAGTCACACCAAGTCAAGCCTGGCCATATGTCTTTGACACTCGGGTGAAGAGAGGGGCGGAGCTGTCAACTGATCACCACCTGGTGTTGAGTTGGATCCGATGGCGGGGGAGAAAGCTGGAAAGACTCGGCAGACCCAAACGTACTGTGAGGGTTTGTTGGGAACGCTTTGGCTGAGTTCCCTGTCAGAAAGATCTTCAACTGCCTCCTCCGGCACACACCAAAATAAACCTCTAATTCAAACAATGCATGTTGTTCCACTTTTAGGAACAGTTACAACTGTCACAGGAAGAGAAGGATGAAGTTCTCCAGGTTGTTGTAACTCGTCTGCCAGTGTTTTTCTAGATGTTCTGGATTAACGGCACGCCACACCAGGACCAAACATATCCAGCCGGGGTCAGACAGCGTGGTGCACCTGTTTGAACTGTCGGGTCATGCCAATAGACCTGGAGAACCAATGCTGCAGACAGGATCCAGTAGGATGTCTCAGCAGGAAGTCCCACATGAAACTTCTCAACATTCTTCAGCCACCGTCTGTTTAGAACAATCTGTGACAGTGCCCTGTGTGCGGCAGAACCTGATGGTATGACCTCTTTGTCAGAGCTTCCCACATCCAGAGGGGCATGCTGGCATCTGCCAAGGGCCAACTTGTGCCCGATGACGTGGTGCAGAACACCGCCACATACCCTAAAATATATTGATTTTAGAGTTGTTACTCTGAAAACACTTTCTCCCGGCTCTTTTGGTACGAGTGTTGGAGCTAAGACTAGGAAAATAAAAACTATAAAACCAATGTAAAGTTTGTCTGTTTAATTCCACTCAGAAAAGGTATAAGTACAGCGCTGTTACACAACCCGCAGTTAACATGAGGTCATCCCACGTGTTGTGCCTCTGGTCAACTCAAAACACACAACCTTACGATATGAAGTTAAATGCACTACCATCCCATCATAGACTTTCTCAGGCGCATTCTCGGGACAAATGCCTGGCCAGACACAAATTAGCCAAATGATGTAGCCACTGATGCAGATGCAGCTTTTAGCCTTTAGTGACTCTTTGTAGCTTCTTATCCTACTTCTACTCCATGCAATTTGCACGTTTCAATCCACTTTATACAGTGATCATTTGTGCGATGGTGTTATAGTGATGAGCATCGCTTCCTTCCAAGCAGGTGACCTGGGCCTGATTCCTGGCCATCTCAGCCTTTTGGCCTTCAGTCGCCTGACGTAAAAGCTGAAAAAGTCAGATTTATGGATGATGTGCTCAAAATCAAGCCTAAAAGCCTAGCAGAGTATTATGGTAGAAGAGTGCTATGAGTGGAGAGTCATCTTCTCAACAGGAGAGGGTCCACTTTCAAATAAAAACTGAAATCTGCTTTTGGTGCTCAGTTGAAATGTCACCTGGGAAACTACCCAATTAAATTATAGATTTTTATCAGAAGACAAGGTGGCCGAGTGGTTAAGGCGATGGACTGCTAATCCATTGTGCTCTGCACGCATGGGTTCGAATCCCATCCTTGTCGCAGTTCTCTCCATTGAAGATGATAAGTCTCAATTTGTAATGTGATCTCAAATTCTTTATGTTAAAAGGTAAGCTGATGCTTTAAAATGCACTAAATACTGTGCGAGACCATTGCCTGAAAAGACATTCTCTCAAATAACCCCGTCATTAAGGTGTAGGTCCAGAAACATTAGTACAGATGTTCTGGTAACCACATGTTCCCTTGTAGTTCCTCCCTCATTCATGGGTTTAAATAAAGCAGGTTGCACCATCCTTAAAGCACAAAGTAGGGTTTAAATCCACGCCTCTACTAATCTTCGAAGCACAGAGCAAGCTAGCTCTGTTCTAGATGAAGATTATGCTCCATTCTTTCATCTGGGACAATTTCACAACTCTTGCTTCCTTCGTTGCACCCTCCTGAAAGGGTCTTGAGTTTGCCAAAGGAATTATGCCTCAAGTAGGGTTTACTACACACAGAGCATATCAGGTTCTTTTCTCATGCTTAAATTTCAATATTTAGGAATGATATCACAAGTTCTGCACCCTTTGGGACCTTTCGTCACAAGTGCATCTTGTGAATGCCTGGCCTGAAAAGCTTTGAGGGATTTAAACAGCAAAACAAGGTTTCTCTTAACCCCACCTTACCTTGTGGTCCCTTCATGACTGGTGTGTGTTATAGTAAGTTGATGAAAGGGTTAAAACAGGTTTCACCCTCCTTGGCAATCTGTGCCATAGAGCATGTCAGGTTTGTTCTCAAACAAGAACTACCAAGAACTGCTGTGCGGTGTTGACCTTCAGACTTGATGCCTATAGACTCGTCCTCACCCTGAAAGCCCTTGATGTTATAGGTCTAAAGAAATAGTGATCATTCTATCTGCTTTGACCTTATATAAGATGACGTAGTCCACGTTATGCAAGATGTGCTTAAATCAAGCCTAAAACCCTAGCAGACAATCATGGTAGAAGGGCACTGTAAGTGGAGAGAATTTTGGGATTTTTCAATCTACAATTGGATTACAGCAATTAATGACAAAGATTTTTAGCCATTCTCAACCTACTTTATTCAAAATCTTTCCCAAGAGGTGATTGTATGTCAAAATCCTCAAACTAGCAGAGAATCATGTGCGTAAAGGTTCTGTGCTTTATAGGTTCCTGAAACAAAAGACATTTTCTCAAATAACCCTGTCATTAAGGTTTATGACAGTTATGGTATGTCTTTGTCCAGATCCTGCTTAAAATCAAGCCTAAAACCCTAGATGGACAATCATGGTAGAAGGGCACTGTAAATGGAGTGTCTTTTGGGATTTTCAACAGCACTGGATTAGCAAACTGGTCAAAGGTTTTAGCCATTCTCAACCTCTGGTTATTAGTAACTTTCCACTCCATTCTCTTTGTAACCACTTCCTCCTGGCTTGAAAAAAGTTGAAAGCATATCATAGGACTATGCGCATTCTCGTGGTGAAAATGCCTGGCCAGACTCACAAATTTTCCAATTCACCTGGTAAGACTGCTTTTTTTCTCTAGAGAAGGTTTAGTGACCTGAAATTCAATCCTACTGAACCAGGCTGTTCAGGTTTCATAGTTTCTAGCTATGACTTGCAATGACAATGGGCTGAGGAGAGAAGCAGTCCATATTAAAGGCCATTTAATCCTTCGATAGCTCAGTTGGTAGAGCCTGGAGGACTGTATTTCATGCAAGTAATCCTTAGGTCGCTGGTTCAATTCTGGCTCGAAGGAGAAACTTTATGGGTACCCAAATTAATCTGAGGATTTGCAGGTGACTTGTCTATAAACCAATCCTAATTGAGGAGGTCAAAAGCATCATTTGTTTGGAAAAACATTGGATGGGAACAAGCTGTCAGTCAGGAGGACAGACTTGAGGGTGGCTCAGCTGCTGCCATAAATTATAGGTGTAGGTCATGTATCTACAGAAATGATCACACACCCAAATAAACCTCTGTAATCTAAACAATGCTTGTTGTCTGCATTTCAATCCCACAGTTACAGCTGCTGTCACAGGAGGAGGAGGATAAAGTTCTCCAGATGGTTGTGACTCATCTGCCAGGGTTTTGTCTGGATGTGATGGAGAACAGAGCGGAGTCACACCTGAAGTCAAGCCTGGCCATATGTCTTTGACACTCGGGTGAAGAGAGGCGGAGCTGTCAACTGATCACCACCTGGTGTTGAGTTGGATCCGATGGCGGGGAGAAAGCTGGAAAGACTCGGCAGACCCAAGCGTACTGTGAGGGTTTGTTGGGAACGCTTGGCTGAGTTCCCTGTCAGAAAGATCTTCAACTGCCTCCTCCGGCACACACCAAAATAAACCTCTAATTCAAACAATGCATGTTGTTCCACTTTTAGGAACAGTTACAACTGTCACAGGAAGAGAAGGATGAAGTTCTCCAGGTTGTTGTAACTCGTCTGCCAGTGTTTTTCTAGATGTTCTGGATTAACGGCACGCCACACCAGGACCAAACATATCCAGCCGGGTCAGACAGCGTGGTGCACCTGTTTGAACTGTCGGGTCATGCCAATAGACCTGGAAAACCAATGCTGCAGACAGGATCCAGTAGGATGTCTCAGCAGGAAGTCCCACATGGAACTTGTAATCTAAAGGTAAGAAACTTCTCAACATTCTTCAGCCACCGTCTGTTTAGAACAATCTGTGACAGTGCCTTGTGTGCGGCAGAACCTGATGGTATGACCTCTTTGTCAGAGCTTCCCACATCCAGAGGGGCATGCTGGCATCTGCCAAGGGCCAACTTGTGCTCGCCGATGACGTGGTGCAGAACACCTCGCCACATACCCTAAAATATATTGATTTTAGAGTTGTTACTCTGAAAACACTTTCTCCGGCTCTTTGGTACGAGTGTTGGAGCTAAGACTAGGAAAATAAAAACTATAAAACCAATGTAAAGTTTGTCTGTTTAATTCCACTCAGAAAAAGGTATAAGTACAGCGCTGTTACACAACCCGCAGTTAACATGAGGTCATCCCACGTGTTGTGCCTCTGGTCAACTCAAAACACACAACCTTACGATATGAAGTCAAATGCACTACCATCCCATCATAGACTTTCTCAGGCGCATTCTCGGGACAAATGCCTGGCCAGACACAAATTAGCCAAATGATGTAGCCACTGATGCAGATGCAGCTTTTAGCCTTTAGTGACTCTTGTAGCTTCTTATCCTACTTCTACTCCATGCAATTTGCACGTTTCAATCCACTTTATACAGTGATCATTTGTGCGATGGTGTTATAGTGATGAGCATCGCTTCCTTCCAAGCAGGTGACCTGGGCCTGATTCCTGGCCATCTCAGCCTTTTGGCCTTCAGTCGCCTGACGTAAAAGCTGAAAAAGTCAGATTTATGGATGATGTGCTCAAAATCAAGCCTAAAAGCCTAGCAGAGAATTATGGTAGAAGAGTGCTATGAGTGGAGAGTCATCTTCTCAACAGGAGAGGGTCCACTTTCAAATAAAAACTGAAATCTGCTTTTGGTGCTCAGTTGAAATATCACCTGTGAAACTACCAATTAAGATATAGATTTTTTTCTCAGAAGACAAGGTGGCAGTGGTTAAGGCGATGGACTGCTAATCCATTGTGCTCTGCACGCATGGGTTCGAATCCCATCCTTGTCGCAGTTCTCTCCATTGAAGATGATAAACTGCAATTTGTAATGTGATCTCAAATTCTTTATGTTGAAAGGTAAGCTGATGCTTTAAAAATGCACTAAATACTGTGCGAGGCCTGAAAAGACATTCTCTCAAATAACCCCGTCATTAAGGTTTTTGTCCAGAAACATTAGTACAGATGTTCTGTAACCACATGTCGACTTGTAGTTCCTCCCTCATTCATGGGTTTAAATAAAGCAGGTTGCACCATCCTTAAAGCCCAAAGTAGGGTTTAAATTAATGCCTCTACTAATCTCCGCAGCACAAAGCTAGCCAGCTCTGTTCTGGACCATGAACATGCGGCATTCTTTAATCTCGGACATTTTCACAACTCTTGCTTCCTTCGCACCCTCCTGAAAGGGTCATGAGTTTGCCAAAGGAATTATGCCTCAAGTAGGGTTTACTACACACAGAGCATATCAGGTTCTATTCTCATGCTTAATTCTCAATATTTAGGAATGATATCACAAGTCCTGCAACCTCTGGGACCTTTACGTCACAAGTGCATCTTGTGAATGGACGCCTTATGCGGCCTGAAAAGCTTTGAGGGATTTAAACAGCAAAACAAGGTTTCTCTTAACCCCACCTTACCTTGTGGTCCCTTCATGACTGGTGGCATATTATAGTAAGTTGATGAAAGGGTTAAAACAGGTTTCACCCTCTTTGGCAATCTGTGCCATAGAGCATGTCAGGTTTGTTCTCAAACAAGAACTACCAAGAACTGCTGTGCGGTGTTGACCTTCAGACTTGATGCCTATATACTGCCCTCACCCTGAAAGCCCTTGATGTTATAGGTCTAAAGAAATAGTGATCATTCTATCTGCTTGACTTATATAAGATGACGTAGTCCACGTTATGCAAGATGTGCTCTAAATCAAGCCTAAAACCCTAGCAGACAATCATGGTAGAAGGGCACTGTAAGTGGAGAGAATTCTTGGGATTTTTCAATCTACAATTGGATTACAGCAATTAATGACAAAGATTTTTAGCCATTCTCAACCTACTTTATTCAAAATCTTTCCCCAAGAGGTGATTGTAACACACAACCTTATGATATGAAGTCAAATGAACTACCATCCCATCATAGACTTTCTCAGGCGCATTCTCGGGACAAATGCCTGGCCAGACACAAATTAGCCAAATGATGTAGCCACTGCTGCAGATGCAGCTTTCAGCCTTTAGTGACTCTTGGAGCTTCTTATCCTACTTCTACAGCAATGCAATTGGCACGTTTCAATCCACTTTACACAGTGATAATTTGTGCGATGGTGGTATAGTGGTGAGCATTGCTTCCAAGCAGGTGACCTGGGCCTGATTCCTGGCCATCTCAGCCTTTTAGCCTTCAGCCGCCTGACGTAAAGCTCAGATTTATGGATGATGTGCTCAAAATCAAGTCTAAAAGCCTAGCAGAGAATCATGGTAGAAGAGTGCTGTGAGTGGAGAGTCTTTTTCTCAACATGGGATTCGAACCCATGCGTAAAAGGTAAGCTGATGCTTTAAAAATGCAAAAGGTTCTGTGCGAGACCTTTGCCTGAAAAGACATTTTCTCAAATAACCCTGTCATTAAGGTTTATGACAGTTATGGTATGTCTTTGTCCCGCCTCCTCTTTAAGTGGGTTACCTGGAATTTTGATGGAACCTGCCTGTGGCTCCGGCTCGTCCGGCCGCGGGTCTTTGTTGCCTGCCTCTGGAGACAGCACTGCTTAGAAACTGGTCAGGTGAAAACAGACCTCTCTGGTTATTAGTAACTCCACTCCATTCTCTTTGCCACTTCCTCCTGGCTTGAAAAAAAGTTGAAAGGAAAGGTATCTGGACTAGGTTGTCTAGGTGAAGATGTTTCGTCTCACAAGACGCTTTTTCAATTCACCTGGTAAGAGAGCTGCTTTTTCTCTAGAGGAAAGGTTTAACCTGAAATTCACTCTGACTGAACCAGGCTGTTCAGGTCTCATAGTTTCTAGCTATGACTTGCAATGACTTCGGGGCTCGAGGAGAGAAGCAGTCCATATTAAAGGCCATTTAATCCTTCGATAGCTCAGTTGGTAGAGCGGAGGACTGTAGGGTTTCATGCAAGTAATCCTTAGGTCGCTGGTTCAATTCTGGCTCGAAGGAGAAACTTTTTATGGGTACCCAAATTAATCTGAGGATTTGCAGGTGACTTGTCTATAAACCAATCCTAATTACCGAGGAGGTCAAAAAGCATTTGTTTGGAAAAACATTGGATGGGAACAAGCTGTCAGTCAGGAGGACAGACTGAGGGTGGCTCAGCTGCTGCCATGACAACTGAAGCAGGTAGGTCATGTATCTACAGAAATGATCACACACCCAAATAAACCTCTGTAATCTAAACAATGCTTGTTGTTTCATTTTCAGGCACAGTTACAGCTGCTGTCACAGGAGGAGGAGGATAAAGTTCTCCAGATGGTTGTGACTCATCTGCCAGGGTTTTGTCTGGATGTGATGGAGAACAGACGAGTCACACCAAGTCAAGCCTGGCCATATGTCTTTGACACTCGGGTGAAGAGAGGCGGAGCTGTCAACTGATCACCACCTGGTGTTGAGTTGGATCCGATGGCGGGGGAGAAAGCTGGAAAGACTCGGCAGACCCAAACGTACTGTGAGGGTTTGTTGGGAACGTTTGGCTGAGTTCCCTGTCAGAAAGATCTTCAACTGCCTCCTCCGGCACACACCAAAATAAACCTCTAATTCAAACAATGCATGTTGTTCCACTTTTAGGAACAGTTACAACTGTCACAGGAAGAGAAGGATGAAGTTCTCAGGTTGTTGTAACTCGTCTGCCAGTGTTTTTCTAGATGTTCTGGATTAACGGCACGCCACACCAGGACCAAACATATCCAGCCGGGTCAGACAGCGTGGTGCACCTGTTTGAACTGTCGGGTCATGCCAATAGACCTGGAAAACCAATGCTGCAGACAGGATCCAGTAGGATGTCTCAGCAGGAAGTCCCACATGGAACTTGTAATCTAAAGGTAAGAAACTTCTCAACATTCTTCAGCCACCGTCTGTTTAGAACAATCTGTGACAGTGCCTTGTGTGCGGCAGAACCTGATGGTATGACCTCTTTGTCAGAGCTTCCCACATCCAGAGGGGCATGCTGGCATCTGCCAAGGGCCAACTTGTGCTCGCCGATGACGTGGTGCAGAACACCTCGCCACATACCCTAAAATATATTGATTTTAGAGTTGTTACTCTGAAAACACTTTCTCCCGGCTCTTTGGTACAGTGTTGGAGCTAAGACTAGGAAAATAAAAACTATAAAACCAATGTAAAGTTTGTCTGTTTAATTCCACTCAGAAAAAGGTATAAGTACAGCGCTGTTACACAACCCGCAGTTAACATGAGGTCATCCCACGTGTTGTGCCTCTGGTCAACTCAAAACACACAACCTTACGATATGAAGTCAAATGCACTACCATCCCATCATAGACTTTCTCAGGCGCATTCTCGGGACAAATGCCTGGCCAGACACAAATTAGCCAAATGATGTAGCCACTGCTGCAGATGCAGCTTTTAGCCTTTAGTGACTCTTGTAGCTTCTTATCCTACTTCTACTCCATGCAATTTGCACGTTTCAATCCACTTTATACAGTGATCATTTGTGCGAATGGTGTTATAGTGATGAGCATCGCTTCCTTCCAAGCAGGTGACCTGGGCCTGATTCCTGGCCATCTCAGCCTTTTGGCCTTCAGTCGCCTGACGTAAAAGCTGAAAAAGTCAGATTTATGGATGATGTGCTCAAAATCAAGCCTAAAAGCCTAGCAGAGAATTATGGTAGAAGAGTGCTATGAGTGGAGAGTCATCTTCTCAACAGGAGAGGGTCCACTTTCAAATAAAAACTGAAATCTGCTTTTGGTGCTCAGTTGAAATATCACCTGTGAAACTACCAATTAAGATATAGATTTTTTTCTCAGAAGACAAGGTGGCCGAGTGGTTAAGGCGATGGACTGCTAATCCATTGTGCTCTGCACGCATGGGTTCGAATCCCATCCTTGTCGCAGTTCTCTCCATTGAAGGTGATAAACTGCAATTTGTAATGTGATCTCAAATTCTTTATGTTGAAAGGTAAGCTGATGCTTTAAAAATGCACTAAATACTGTGAGGCCTGAAAAGACATTCTCTCAAATAACCCGTCATTAAGGTTTTGTCCAGAAACATTAGTACAGATGTTCTGTAACCACATGTCGACTTGTAGTTCCTCCCTCATTCATGGGTTTAAATAAAGCAGGTTGCACCATCCTTAAAGCCCAAAGTAGGGTTTAAATTAATGCCTCTACTAATCTCCAGCACAAAGCTAGCCAGCTCTGTTCTGGACCATGAACATGCGGCATTCTTTAATCTGGGACATTTCACAACTCTTGCTTCCTTTGCACCCTCCCTGAAAGGGTCATTGAGTTTGCCAAAGGAATTATGCCTCAAGTAGGGTTTACTACACACAGAGCATATCAGGTTCTATTCTCATGCTTAATTCTCAATATTTAGGAATGATATCACAAGTCCTGCAACCTCTGGGACCTTTACGTCACAAGTGCATCTTGTGAATGGACGCCTTATGGCCTGAAAAGCTTTGAGGGATTTAAACAGCAAAACAAGGTTTCTCTTAACCCCACCTTACCTTGTGGTCCCTTCATGACTGGTGGCATATTATAGTAAGTTGATGAAAGGGTTAAAACAGGTTTCACCCTCTTTGGCAATCTGTGCCATAGAGCATGTCAGGTTTGTTCTCAAACAAGAACTACCAAGAACTGCTGCGGTGTTGACCTTCAGACTTGATGCCTATATACTCGTCCTCACCCTGAAAGCCCTTGATGTTATAGGTCTAAAGAAATAGTGATCATTCTATCTGCTTGACTTATATAAGATGACGTAGTCCACGTTATGCAAGATGTGCTCTAAATCAAGCCTAAAACCCTAGCAGACAATCATGGTAGAAGGGCACTGTAAGTGGAGAGAATTCTTGGGATTTTTCAATCTACAATTGGATTACAGCAATTAATGACAAAGATTTTTAGCCATTCTCAACCTACTTTATTCAAAATCTTTCCCCAAGAGGTGATTGTAACACACAACCTTATGATATAAAGTCAAATGAACTACCATCCCATCATAGACTTTCTCAGGCGCATTCTCGGGACAAATGCCTGGCCAGACACAAATTAGCCAAATGATGTAGCCACTGCTGCAGATGCAGCTTTCAGCCTTTAGTGACTCTTGGAGCTTCTTATCCTACTTCTACAGCAATGCAATTGGCACGTTTCAATCCACTTTACACAGTGATAATTTGTGCGATGGTGGTATAGTGGTGAGCATTGCTTCCTTCCAAGCAGGTGACCTGGGCCTGATTCCTGGCCATCTCAGCCTTTTAGCCTTCAGCCGCCTGACGTAAAAGCTCAGATTTATGGATGATGTGCTCAAAATCAAGTCTAAAAGCCTAGCAGAGAATCATGGTAGAAGAGTGCTGTGAGTGGAGAGTCTTTTTCTCAACATGGGATTCGAACCCATGCGTAAAAGGTAAGCTGATGCTTTAAAATGCAAAAGGTTCTGTGCGAGACCTTTGCCTGAAAAGACATTTTCTCAAATAACCCTGTCATTAAGGTTTATGACAGTTATGGTATGTCTTTGTCCGCCTCCTCTTTAAGTGGGTTACCTGGAATTTTGATGGAACCTGCCTGTGGCTCCGGCTCGTCCGGCCGCGGGTCTTTGTTGCCTGCCTCTGGAGACAGCACTGCTTAGAAACTGGTCAGGTGAAAACAGACCTCTCTGGTTATTAGTAACTCCACTCCATTCTCTTTGCCACTTCCTCCTGGCTTGAAAAAAAGTTGAAAGGAAAGGTATCTGGACTAGGTTGTCTAGGTGAAGATGTTTCGTCTCACAAGACGCTTTTTCAATTCACCTGGTAAGAGAGCTAAGCTTTTTTTCTCTAGAGGAAAGGTTTAACCTGAAATTCACTCTGACTGAACCAGGCTGTTCAGGTCTCATAGTTTCTAGCTATGACTTGCAATGACTTCCGGGGGCTCGAGGAGAGAAGCAGTCCATATTAAAGGCCATTTAATCCTTCGATAGCTCAGTTGGTAGAGCGGAGGACTGTAGGGTTTCATGCAAGTAATCCTTAGGTCGCTGGTTCAATTCTGGCTCGAAGGAGAAACTTTTTTATGGGTACCCAAATTAATCTGAGGATTTGCAGGTGACTTGTCTATAAACCAATCCTAATTACCGAGGAGGTCAAAAAGCATTTGTTTGGAAAAACATTGGATGGGAACAAGCTGTCAGTCAGGAGGACAGACTGAGGGTGGCTCAGCTGCTGCCATGACAACTGAAGCAGGTAGGTCATGTATCTACAGAAATGATCACACACCCAAATAAACCTCTGTAATCTAAACAATGCTTGTTGTTTCATTTTCAGGCACAGTTACAGCTGCTGTCACAGGAGGAGGAGGATAAAGTTCTCCAGATGGTTGTGACTCATCTGCCAGGGTTTTGTCTGGATGTGATGGAGAACAGACGGAGTCACACCAAGTCAAGCCTGGCCATATGTCTTTGACACTCGGGTGAAGAGAGGGGCGGAGCTGTCAACTGATCACCACCTGGTGTTGAGTTGGATCCGATGGCGGGGGAGAAAGCTGGAAAGACTCGGCAGACCCAAACGTACTGTGAGGGTTTGTTGGGAACGTTTGGCTGAGTTCCCTGTCAGAAAGATCTTCAACTGCCTCCTCCGGCACACACCAAAATAAACCTCTAATTCAAACAATGCATGTTGTTCCACTTTTAGGAACAGTTACAACTGTCACAGGAAGAGAAGGATGAAGTTCTCCAGGTTGTTGTAACTCGTCTGCCAGTGTTTTTCTAGATGTTCTGGATTAACGCACGCCACACCAGGACCAAACATATCCAGCCGGGGTCAGACAGCGTGGTGCACCTGTTTGAACTGTCGGGTCATGCCAATAGACCTGGAAAACCAATGCTGCAGACAGGATCCAGTAGGATGTCTCAGCAGGAAGTCCCACATGGAACTTGTAATCTAAAGGTAAGAAACTTCTCAACATTCTTCAGCCACCGCCTGTTTAGAACAATCTGTGACAGTGCCTTGTGTGCGGCAGAACCTGATGGTATGACCTCTTTGTCAGAGCTTCCCACATCCAGAGGGGCATGCTGGCATCTGCCAAGGGCCAACTTGTGCTCGCGATGACGTGGTGCAGAACACCTCGCCACATACCCTAAAATATATTGATTTTAGAGTTGTTACTCTGAAAACACTTTCTCCCGGCTCTTTGGTACGAGTGTTGGAGCTAAGACTAGGAAAATAAAACTATAAAACCAATGTAAAGTTTGTCTGTTTAATTCCACTCAGAAAAAGGTATAAGTACAGCGCTGTTACACAACCCGCAGTTAACATGAGGTCATCCCACGTGTTGTGCCTCTGGTCAACTCAAAACACACAACCTTACGATATGAAGTCAAATGCACTACCATCCCATCATAGACTTTCTCAGGCGCATTCTCGGGACAAATGCCTGGCCAGACACAAATTAGCCAAATGATGTAGCCACTGATGCAGCTTTTAGCCTTTAGTGACTCTTGTAAATTCTTAATCCTACTTCTACTCCATGCAATTTGCACGTTTCAATCCACTTTATACAGTGATCATTTGTGCGATGGTGTTATAGTGATGAGCATCGCTTCCTTCCAAGCAGGTGACCTGGGCCTGATTCCTGGCCATCTCAGCCTTTTGGCCTTCAGTCGCCTGACGTAAAAGCTAAAAAAGTCAGATTTATGGATGATGTGCTCAAAATCAAGCCTAAAAGCCTAGCAGAGAATTATGGTAGAAGAGTGCTATGAGTGGAGAGTCATCTTCTCAACAGGAGAGGGTCCACTTTCAAATAAAAACTGAAATCTGCTTTTGGTGCTCAGTTGAAATATCACCTGTGAAACTACCAATTAAGATATAGATTTTTATCTCAGAAGACAAGGTGGCCGAGTGGTTAAGGCGATGGACTGCTAATCCATTGTGCTCTGCACGCATGGGTTTGAATCCCATCCTTGTCGCAGTTCTCTCCATTGAAGATGATAAACTGCAATTTGTAATGTGATCTCAAATACTTTATGTTGAAAGGTAAGCTGATGCTTTAAAAATGCACTAAATACTGTGCGAGGCCTGAAAAGACATTCTCTCAAATAACCCCGTCATTAAGGTTTTTGTCCAGAAACATTAGTACAGATGTTCTGTAACCACATGTCGACTTGTAGTTCCTCCCTCATTCATGGGTTTAAATAAAGCAGGTTGCACCATCCTTAAAGCCCAAAGTAGGGTTTAAATTAATGCCTCTACTAATCTCCGCAGCACAAAGCTAGCCAGCTCTGTTCTGGACCATGAACATGCGGCATTCTTTAATCTCGGACATTTTCACAACTCTTGCTTCCTTGCACCCTCCCTGAAAGGGTCATGAGTTTGCCAAAGGAATTATGCCTCAAGTAGGGTTTACTACACACAGAGCATATCAGGTTCTATTCTCATGCTTAATTCTCAATATTTAGGAATGATATCACAAGTCCTGCAACCTCTGGGACCTTTACGTCACAAGTGCATCTTGTGAATGGACGCCTTATGGCCTGAAAAGCTTTGAGGATTTAAACAGCAAAACAAGGTTTCTCTTAACCCCACCTTACCTTGTGGTCCCTTCATGACTGGTGGCATATTATAGTAAGTTGATGAAAGGGTTAAAACAGGTTTCACCCTCTTTGGCAATCTGTGCCATAGAGCATGTCAGGTTTGTTCTCAAACAAGAACTACCAAGAACTGCTGTGCGGTGTTGACCTTCAGACTTGATGCCTATATACTCGTCCTCACCCTGAAAGCCCTTGATGTTATAGGTCTAAAGAAATAGTGATCATTCTATCTGCTTGACTTATATAAGATGACGTAGTCCACGTTATGCAAGATGTGCTCTAAATCAAGCCTAAAACCCTAGCAGACAATCATGGTAGAAGGGCACTGTAAGTGGAGAGAATTCTTGGGATTTTTCAATCTACAATTGGATTACAGCAATTAATGACAAAGATTTTTAGCCATTCTCAACCTACTTTATTCAAAATCTTTCCCCAAGAGGTGATTGTAACACACAACCTTATGATATGAAGTCAAATGAACTACCATCCCATCATAGACTTTCTCAGGCGCATTCTCGGGACAAATGCCTGGCCAGACACAAATTAGCCAAATGATGTAGCCACTGCTGCAGATGCAGCTTTCAGCCTTTAGTGACTCTTGGAGCTTCTTATCCTACTTCTACAGCAATGCAATTGGCATTTCAATCCACTTTACACAGTGATAATTTGTGCGATGGTGGTATAGTGGTGAGCATTGCTTCCTTCCAAGCAGGTGACCTGGGCCTGATTCCTGGCCATCTCAGCCTTTTAGCCTTCAGCCGCCTGACGAAAAGCTCAGATTTATGGATGATGTGCTCAAAATCAAGTCTAAAAGCCTAGCAGAGAATCATGGTAGAAGAGTGCTGTGAGTGGAGAGTCTTTTTCTCAACATGGGATTCGAACCCATGCGTAAAAGGTAAGCTGATGCTTTAAAAATGCAAAAGGTTCTGTGCGAGACCTTTGCCTGAAAAGACATTTTTCAAATAACCCTGTCATTAAGGTTTATGACAGTTATGGTATGTCTTTGTCCCGCCTCCTCTTTAAGTGGGTTACCTGGAATTTTGATGGAACCTGCCTGTGGCTCCGGCTCGTCCGGCCACGGGTCTTTGTTGCCTGCCTCTGGAGACAGCACTGCTTAGAAACTGGTCAGGTGAAAACACACCTCTCTGGTTATTAGTAACTCCACTCCATTCTCTTTGCCACTTCCTCCTGGCTTGAAAAAAAGTTGAAAGGTATCTGGACTAGGTTGTCTAGGTGAAGATGTTTCGTCTCACAAGACGCTTTTTCAATTCCCCTGGTAAGAGAGCTAAGCTTTTTTTCTCTAGAGGAAAGGTTTAACCTGAAATTCACTCTGACTGAACCAGGCTGTTCAGGTCTCATAGTTTCTAGCTATGACTTGCAATGACTTCCGGGGGCTCGAGGAGAGAAGCAGTCCATATTAAATTCTATTTAATCCTTCGATAGCTCAGTTGGTAGAGCGGAGGACTGTAGGGTTTCATGCAAGTAATCCTTAGGTCGCTGGTTCAATTCTGGCTCAAGGAGAAACTTTTTATGGGTACCCAAATTAATCTGAGGATTTGCAGGTGACTTGTCTATAAACCAATCCTAATTACCGAGGAGGTCAAAAAGCATTTGTTTGGAAAAACATTGGATGGGAACAAGCTGTCAGTCAGGAGGACAGACTGAGGGTGGCTCAGCTGCTGCCATGACAACTGAAGCAGGTAGGTCATGTATCTACAGAAATGATCACACACCCAAATAAACCTCTGTAATCTAAACAATGCTTGTTGTTTCATTTTCAGGCACAGTTACAGCTGCTGTCACAGGAGGAGGAGGATAAAGTTCTCCAGATGGTTGTGACTCATCTGCCAGGGTTTTGTCTGGATGTGATGGAGAACAGACGGAGTCACACCAAGTCAAGCCTGGCCATATGTCTTTGACACTCGGGTGAAGAGAGGGGCGGAGCTGTCAACTGATCACCACCTGGTGTTGAGTTGGATCCGATGGCGGGGGAGAAAGCTGGAAAGACTCGGCAGACCCAAACGTACTGTGAGGGTTTGTTGGGAACGTTTGGCTGAGTTCCCTGTCAGAAAGATCTTCAACTGCCTCCTCCGCACACACCAAAATAAACCTCTAATTCAAACAATGCATGTTGTTCCACTTTTAGGAACAGTTACAACTGTCACAGGAAGAGAAGGATGAAGTTCTCCAGGTTGTTGTAACTCGTCTGCCAGTGTTTTTTCTAGATGTTCTGGATTAACGGCACGCCACACCAGGACCAAACATATCCAGCCGGGGTCAGACAGCGTGGTGCACCTGTTTGAACTGTCGGGTCATGCCAATAGACCTGGAAAACCAATGCTGCAGACAGGATCCAGTAGGATGTCTCAGCAGGAAGTCCCACATGGAACTTGTAATCTAAAGGTAAGAAACTTCTCAACATTCTTCAGCCACCGTCTGTTTAGAACAATCTGTGACAGTGCCTTGTGTGCGGCAGAACCTGATGGTATGACCTCTTTGTCAGAGCTTCCCACATCCAGAGGGGCATGCTGGCATCTGCCAAGGGCCAACTTGTGCTCGCCGATGACGTGGTGCAGAACACCTCGCCACATACCCTAAAATATATTGATTTTAGAGTTGTTACTCTGAAAACACTTTCTCCCGGCTCTTTTGGTACGAGTGTTGGAGCTAAGACTAGGAAAATAAAAACTATAAAACCAATGTAAAGTTTGTCTGTTTAATTCCACTCAGAAAAGGTATAAGTACAGCGCTGTTACACAACCCGCAGTTAACATGAGGTCATCCCACGTGTTGTGCCTCTGGTCAACTCAAAACACACAACCTTACGATATGAAGTCAAATGCACTACCATCCCATCATAGACTTTCTCAGGCGCATTCTCGACAAATGCCTGGCCAGACACAAATTAGCCAAATGATGTAGCCACTGATGCAGATGCAGCTTTAGCCTTTAGTGACTCTTGTAGCTTCTTATCCTACTTCTACTCCATGCAATTTGCACGTTTCAATCCACTTTATACAGTGATCATTTGTGCGATGGTGTTATAGTGATGAGCATCGCTTCCTTCCAAGCAGGTGACCTGGGCCTGATTCCTGGCCATCTCAGCCTTTTGGCCTTCAGTCGCCTGACGAAAAGCTGAAAAAGTCAGATTTATGGATGATGTGCTCAAAATCAAGCCTAAAAGCCTAGCAGAGAATTATGGTAGAAGAGTGCTATGAGTGGAGAGTCATCTTCAACAGGAGAGGGTCCACTTTCAAATAAAAACTGAAATCTGCTTTTGGTGCTCAGTTGAAATATCACCTGTGAAACTACCAATTAAGATATAGATTTTTTTCTCAGAAGACAAGGTGGCCGAGTGGTTAAGGCGATGGACTGCTAATCCATTGTGCTCTGCACGCATGGGTTCGAATCCCATCCTTGTCGCAGTTCTCTCCATTGAAGGTGATAAACTGCAATTTGTAATGTGATCTCAAATTCTTTATGTTGAAAGGTAAGCTGATGCTTTAAAAATGCACTAAATACTGTGCGAGGCCTGAAAAGACATTCTCTCAAATAACCCCGTCATTAAGGTTTTTGTCCAGAAACATTAGTACAGATGTTCTGTAACCACATGTCGACTTGTAGTTCCTCCCTCATTCATGGGTTTAAATAAAGCAGGTTGCACCATCCTTAAAGCCAAAAGTAGGGTTTAAATTAATGCCTCTACTAATCTCCGCAGCACAAAGCTAGCCAGCTCTGTTCTGGACCATGAACATGCGGCATTCTTTAATCTCGGACATTTTCACAACTCTTGCTTCCTTCGTTGCACCCTCCCTGAAAGGGTCATGAGTTTGCCAAAGGAATTATGCCTCAAGTAGGGTTTACTACACACAGAGCATATCAGGTTCTATTCTCATGCTTAATTCTCAATATTTAGGAATGATATCACAAGTCCTGCAACCTCTGGGACCTTTACGTCACAAGTGCATCTTGTGAATGGACGCCCTTGCGGCCTGAAAAGCTTTGAGGGATTTAAACAGCAAAACAAGGTTTCTCTTAACCCCACCTTACCTTGTGGTCCCTTCATGACTGGTGGCATATTATAGTAAGTTGATGAAAGGGTTAAAACAGGTTTCACCCTCTTGGCAATCTGTGCCATAGAGCATGTCAGGTTTGTTCTCAAACAAGAACTACCAAGAACTGCTGTGCGGTGTTGACCTTCAGACTTGATGCCTATATACTGTCCTCACCCTGAAAGCCCTTGATGTTATAGGTCTAAAGAAATAGTGATCATTCTATCTGCTTGACTTATATAAGATGACGAGTCCACGTTATGCAAGATGTGCTCTAAATCAAGCCTAAAACCCTAGCAGACAATCATGGTAGAAGGGCACTGTAAGTGGAGAGAATTCTTGGGATTTTTCAATCTACAATTGGATTACAGCAATTAATGACAAAGATTTTAGCCATTCTCAACCTACTTTATTCAAAATCTTTCCCAAGAGGTGATTGTAACACACAACCTTATGATATGAAGTCAAATGAACTACCATCCCATCATAGACTTTCTCAGGCGCATTCTCGGGACAAATGCCTGGCCAGACACAAATTAGCCAAATGATGTAGCCACTGCTGCAGATGCAGCTTTCAGCCTTTAGTGACTCTTGGAGCTTCTTATCCTACTTCTACAGCAATGCAATTGGCACATTTCAATCCACTTTACACAGTGATAATTTGTGCGATGGTGGTATAGTGGTGAGCATTGCTTCCTTCCAAGCAGGTGACCTGGGCCTGATTCCTGGCCATCTCAGCCTTTAGCCTTCAGCCGCCTGACGAAAAGCTCAGATTTATGGATGATGTGCTCAAAATCAAGTCTAAAAGCCTAGCAGAGAATCATGGTAGAAGAGTGCTGTGAGTGGAGAGTCTTTTTCTCAACATGGGATTCGAACCCATGCGTAAAAGGTAAGCTGATGCTTTAAAAATGCAAAAGGTTCTGTGCGAGACCTTTGCCTGAAAAGACATTTTCTCAAATAACCCTGTCATTAAGGTTTATGACAGTTATGGTATGTCTTTGTCCCGCCTCCTCTTTAAGTGGGTTACCTGGAATTTTGATGGAACCTGCCTGTGGCTCCGGCCCGTCCGGCCGCGGGTCTTTGTTGCCTGCCTCTGGAGACAGCACTGCTTAGAAACTGGTCAGGTGAAAACACACCTCTCTGGTTATTAGTAACTCCACTCCATTCTCTTTGCCACTTCCTCCTGGCTTGAAAAAAAGTTGAAAGGAAAGGTATCTGGACTAGGTTGTCTAGGTGAAGATGTTTCGTCTCACAAGACGCTTTTTCAATTCACCTGGTAAGAGAGCTGCTTTTTTTCTCTAGAGGAAAGGTTTAACCTGAAATTCACTCTGACTGAACCAGGCTGTTCAGGTCTCATAGTTTCTAGCTATGACTTGCAATGACTTCCGGGGGCTCGAGGAGAGAAGCAGTCCATATTAAAGGCCATTTAATCCTTCGATAGCTCAGTTGGTAGAGCGGAGGACTGTAGGGTTTCATGCAAGTAATCCTTAGGTCGCTGGTTCAATTCTGGCTCGAAGGAGAAACTTTTTTATGGGTACCCAAATTAATCTGAGGATTTGCAGGTGACTTGTCTATAAACCAATCCTAATTACCGAGGAGGTCAAAAAGCATTTGTTTGAAAAACATTGGATGGGAACAAGCTGTCAGTCAGGAGGACAGACTGAGGGTGGCTCAGCTGCTGCCATGACAACTGAAGCAGGTAGGTCATGTATCTACAGAAATGATCACACACCCAAATAAACCTCTGTAATCTAAACAATGCTTGTTGTTTCATTTTCAGGCACAGTTACAGCTGCTGTCACAGGAGGAGGAGGATAAAGTTCTCCAGATGGTTGTGACTCATCTGCCAGGGTTTTGTCTGGATGTGATGGAGAACAGACGGAGTCACACTAAGTCAAGCCTGGCCATATGTCTTTGACACTGGGTGAAGAGAGGGGCGGAGCTGTCAACTGATCACCACCTGGTGTTGAGTTGGATCCGATGGCGGGGGAGAAAGCTGGAAAGACTCGGCAGACCCAAACGTACGTGAGGGTTTGTTGGGAACGCTTTGGCTGAGTTCCTGTCAGAAAGATCTTCAACTGCCTCCTCCGCACACACCAAAATAAACCTCTAATTCAAACAATGCATGTTGTTCCACTTTTAGGAACAGTTACAACTGTCACAGGAAGAGAAGGATGAAGTTCTCCAGGTTGTTGTAACTCGTCTGCCAGTGTTTTTCTAGATGTTCTGGATTAACGGCACGCCACACCAGGACCAAACATATCCAGCCGGGTCAGACAGCGTGGTGCACCTGTTTGAACTGTCGGGTCATGCCAATAGACCTGGAAAACCAATGCTGCAGAAAGGATCCAGTAGGATGTCTCAGCAGGAAGTCCCACATGGAACTTGTAATCTAAAGGTAAGAAACTTCTCAACATTCTTCAGCCACCGCCTGTTTAGAACAATCTGTGACAGTGCCTTGTGTGCGGCAGAACCTGATGGTATGACCTCTTTGTCAGAGCTTCCCACATCCAGAGGGGCATGCTGGCATCTGCCAAGGGCCAACTTGTGCTCTGGATGACGTGGTGCAGAACACCTCGCCACATACCCTAAAATATATTGATTTTAGAGTTGTTACTCTGAAAACACTTTCTCCCGGCTCTTTTGGTACGAGTGTTGGAGCTAAGACTAGGAAAATAAAACTATAAAACCAATGTAAAGTTTGTCTGTTTAATTCCACTCAGAAAAAGGTATAAGTACAGCGCTGTTACACAACCCGCAGTTAACATGAGGTCATCCCACGTGTTGTGCCTCTGGTCAACTCAAAACACACAACCTTACGATATGAAGTCAAATGCACTACCATCCCATCATAGACTTTCTCAGGCGCATTCTCGGGACAAATGCCTGGCCAGACACAAATTAGCCAAATGATGTAGCCACTGATGCAGATGCAGCTTTAGCCTTTAGTGACTCTTGTAGCTTCTTATCCTACTTCTACTCCATGCAATTTGCACGTTTCAATCCACTTTATACAGTGATCATTTGTGCGATGGTGTTATAGTGATGAGCATCGCTTCCTTCCAAGCAGGTGACCTGGGCCTGATTCCTGGCCATCTCAGCCTTTTGGCCTTCAGTCGCCTGACGTAAAAGCTGAAAAAGTCAGATTTATGGATGATGTGCTCAAAATCAAGCCTAAAAGCCTAGCAGAGAATTATGGTAGAAGAGTGCTATGAGTGGAGAGTCATCTTCTCAACAGGAGAGGGTCCACTTTCAAATAAAAACTGAAATCTGCTTTTGGTGCTCAGTTGAAATATCACCTGTGAAACTACCAATTAAGATATAGATTTTTTTCTCAGAAGACAAGGTGGCCGAGTGGTTAAGGCGATGGACTGCTAATCCATTGTGCTCTGCACGCATGGGTTCGAATCCCATCCTTGTCGCAGTTCTCTCCATTGAAGATGATAAACTGCAATTTGTAATGTGATCTCAAATTCTTTATGTTGAAAGGTAAGCTGATGCTTTAAAATGCACTAAATACTGTGCGAGGCCTGAAAAGACATTCTCTCAAATAACCCCGTCATTAAGGTTTTTGTCCAGAAACATTAGTACAGATGTTCTGTAACCACATGTCGACTTGTAGTTCCTCCCTCATTCATGGGTTTAAATAAAGCAGGTTGCACCATCCTTAAAGCCCAAAGTAGGGTTTAAATTAATGCCTCTACTAATCTCCGCAGCACAAAGCTAGCCAGCTCTGTTCTGGACCATGAACATGCGGCATTCTTTAATCTCGGACATTTTCACAACTCTTGCTTCCTTCGTTGCACCCTCCCTGAAAGGGTCATGAGTTTGCCAAAGGAATTATGCCTCAAGTAGGGTTTACTACACAGAGCATATCAGGTTCTATTCTCATGCTTAATTCTCAATATTTAGGAATGATATCACAAGTCCTGCAACCTCTGGGACCTTTACGTCACAAGTGCATCTTGTGAATGGACGCCCTTGCGGCCTGAAAAGCTTTGAGGGATTTAAACAGCAAAACAAGGTTTCTCTTAACCCCACCTTACCTTGTGGTCCCTTCATGACTGGTGGCATATTATAGTAAGTTGATGAAAGGGTTAAAACAGGTTTCACCCTCTTTGGCAATCTGTGCCATAGAGCATGTCAGGTTTGTTCTCAAACAAGAACTACCAAGAACTGCTGTGCGGTGTTGACCTTCAGACTTGATGCCTATATACTGCCCTCACCCTGAAAGCCCTTGATGTTATAGGTCTAAAGAAATAGTGATCATTCTATCTGCTTGACTTATATAAGATGACGTAGTCCACGTTATGCAAGATGTGCTCTAAATCAAGCCTAAAACCCTAGCAGACAATCATGGTAGAAGGGCACTGTAAGTGGAGAGAATTCTTGGGATTTTCAATCTACAATTGGATTACAGCAATTAATGACAAAGATTTTTAGCCATTCTCAACCTACTTTATTCAAAATCTTTCCCCAAGAGGTGATTGTAACACACAACCTTATGATATGAAGTCAAATGAACTACCATCCCATCATAGACTTTCTCAGGCGCATTCTCGGGACAAATGCCTGGCCAGACACAAATTAGCCAAATGATGTAGCCACTGCTGCAGATGCAGCTTTCAGCCTTTAGTGACTCTTGGAGCTTCTTATCCTACTTCTACAGCAATGCAATTGGCACGTTTCAATCCACTTTACACAGTGATAATTTGTGCGATGGTGGTATAGTGGTGAGCATTGCTTCCTTCCAAGCAGGTGACCTGGGCCTGATTCCTGGCCATCTCAGCCTTTTAGCCTTCAGCCGCCTGACGTAAAGCTCAGATTTATGGATGATGTGCTCAAAATCAAGTCTAAAAGCCTAGCAGAGAATCATGGTAGAAGAGTGCTGTGAGTGGAGAGTCTTTTCTCAACATGGATTCGAACCCATGCGTAAAAGGTAAGCTGATGCTTTAAAAATGCAAAAGGTTCTGTGCGAGACCTTTGCCTGAAAAGACATTTTCTCAAATAACCCTGTCATTAAGGTTTATGACAGTTATGGTATGTCTTTGTCCCGCCTCCTCTTTAAGTGGGTTACCTGGAATTTTGATGGAACCTGCCTGTGGCTCCGGCTCGTCCGGCCACGGGTCTTTGTTGCCTGCCTCTGGAGACAGCACTGCTTAGAAACTGGTCAGGTGAAAACACACCTCTCTGGTTATTAGTAACTCCACTCCATTCTCTTTGCCACTTCCTCCTGGCTTGAAAAAGTTGAAAGGAAGTTGAAAGGTATCTGGACTAGGTTGTCTAGGTGAAGATGTTTCGTCTCACAAGACGCTTTTTCAATTCCCCTGGTAAGAGAGCTAAGCTTTTTCTCTAGAGGAAAGGTTTAACCTGAAATTCACTCTGACTGAACCAGGCTGTTCAGGTCTCATAGTTTCTAGCTATGACTTGCAATGACTTCCGGGGGCTCGAGGAGAGAAGCAGTCCATATTAAAGGCCATTTAATCCTTCGATAGCTCAGTTGGTAGAGCGGAGGACTGTAGGGTTTCATGCAAGTAATCCTTAGGTCGCTGGTTCAATTCTGGCTCGAAGGAGAAACTTTTTTATGGGTACCCAAATTAATCTGAGGATTTGCAGGTGACTTGTCTATAAACCAATCCTAATTACCGAGGAGGTCAAAAAGCATTTGTTTGGAAAAACATTGGATGGGAACAAGCTGTCAGTCAGGAGGACAGACTGAGGGTGGCTCAGCTGCTGCCATGACAACTGAAGCAGGTAGGTCATGTATCTACAGAAATGATCACACACCCAAATAAACCTCTGTAATCTAAACAATGCTTGTTGTTTCATTTTCAGGCACAGTTACAGCTGCTGTCACAGGAGGAGGAGGATAAAGTTCTCCAGATGGTTGTGACTCATCTGCCAGGGTTTTGTCTGGATGTGATGGAGAACAGACGGAGTCACACCAAGTCAAGCCTGGCCATATGTCTTTGACACTGGGTGAAGAGAGGGCGGAGCTGTCAACTGATCACCACCTGGTGTTGAGTTGGATCCGATGGCGGGGGAGAAAGCTGGAAAGACTCGGCAGACCCAAACGTACTGTGAGGGTTTGTTGGGAACGTTTGGCTGAGTTCCCTGTCAGAAAGATCTTCAACTGCCTCCTCCGGCACACACCAAAATAAACCTCTAATTCAAACAATGCATGTTGTTCCACTTTTAGGAACAGTTACAACTGTCACAGGAAGAGAAGGATGAAGTTCTCCAGGTTGTTGTAACTCGTCTGCCAGTGTTTTTTCTAGATGTTCTGGATTAACGGCACGCCACACCAGGACCAAACATATCCAGCCGGGGTCAGACAGCGTGGTGCACCTGTTTGAACTGTCGGGTCATGCCAATAGACCTGAAAACCAATGCTGCAGACAGGATCCAGTAGGATGTCTCAGCAGGAAGTCCCACATGGAACTTGTAATCTAAAGGTAAGAAACTTCTCAACATTCTTCAGCCACCGTCTGTTTAGAACAATCTGTGACAGTGCCTTGTGTGCGGCAGAACCTGATGGTATGACCTCTTTGTCAGAGCTTCCCACATCCAGAGGAGGGGCATGCTGCAGCATCTGCCAAGGGCCAACTTGTGCTCGCTGCTGACGTGGTGCAGAACACTCGCCACATACCCTAAAATATATTGATTTTAGAGTTGTTACTCTGAAAACACTTTCTCCCGGCTCTTTTGGTACGAGTGTTGGAGCTAAGACTAGGAAAATAAAAACTATAAAACCAATGTAAAGTTTGTCTGTTTAATTCCACTCAGAAAAAGGTATAAGTACAGCGCTGTTACACAACCCGCAGTTAACATGAGGTCATCCCACGTGTTGTGCCTCTGGTCAACTCAAAACACACAACCTTACGATATGAAGTCAAATGCACTACCATCCCATCATAGACTTTCTCAGGCGCATTCTCGGACAAATGCCTGGCCAGACACAAATTAGCCAAATGATGTAGCCACTGATGCAGATGCAGCTTTTAGCCTTTAGTGACTCTTGTAGCTTCTTATCCTACTTCTACTCCATGCAATTTGCACGTTTCAATCCACTTTATACAGTGATCATTTGTGCGATGGTGTTATAGTGATGAGCATCGCTTCCTTCCAAGCAGGTGACCTGGGCCTGATTCCTGGCCATCTCAGCCTTTTGGCCTTCAGTCGCCTGACGTAAAAGCTGAAAAAGTCAGATTTATGGATGATGTGCTCAAAATCAAGCCTAAAAGCCTAGCAGAGAATTATGGTAGAAGAGTGCTATGAGTGGAGAGTCATCTTCTCAACAGGAGAGGGTCCACTTTCAAATAAAAACTGAAATCTGCTTTTGGTGCTCAGTTGAAATATCACCTGTGAAACTACCAATTAAGATATGGATTTTTTTCTCAGAAGACAAGGTGGCAGAGTGGTTAAGGCGATGGACTGCTAATCCATTGTGCTCTGCACGCATGGGTTCGAATCCCATCCTTGTTGGAGTTCTCTCCATTGAAGATGATAAACTGCAATTTGTAATGTGATCTCAAATTCTTTATGTTGAAAGGTAAGCTGATGCTTTAAAAATGCACTAAATACTGTGCGAGGCCTGAAAAGACATTCTCTCAAATAACCCCGTCATTAAGGTTTTTGTCCAGAAACATTAGTACAGATGTTCTGTAACCACATGTCGACTTGTAGTTCCTCCCTCATTCATGGGTTTAAATAAAGCAGGTTGCACCATCCTTAAAGCCCAAAGTAGGGTTTAAATTAATGCCTCTACTAATCTCCGCAGCACAAAGCTAGCCAGCTCTGTTCTGGACCATGAACATGCGGCATTCTTTAATCTCGGACATTTTCACAACTCTTGCTTCCTTCTGCACCCTCCTGAAAGGGTCATGAGTTTGCCAAAGGAATTATGCCTCAAGTAGGGTTTACTACACAGAGCATATCAGGTTCTATTCTCATGCTTAATTCTCAATATTTAGGAATGATATCACAAGTCCTGCAACCTCTGGGACCTTTACGTCACAAGTGCATCTTGTGAATGGACGCCCTTGCGGCCTGAAAAGCTTTGAGGGATTTAAACAGCAAAACAAGGTTTCTCTTAACCCCACCTTACCTTGTGGTCCCTTCATGACTGGCATATTATAGTAAGTTGATGAAAGGGTTAAAACAGGTTTCACCCTCTTTGGCAATCTGTGCCATAGAGCATGTCAGGTTTGTTCTCAAACAAGAACTACCAAGAACTGCTGTGCGGTGTTGACCTTCAGACTTGATGCCTATATACTCGTCCTCACCCTGAAAGCCCTTGATGTTATAGGTCTAAAGAAATAGTGATCATTCTATCTGCTTGACTTATATAAGATGACGAGTCCACGTTATGCAAGATGTGCTCTAAATCAAGCCTAAAACCCTAGCAGACAATCATGGTAGAAGGGCACTGTAAGTGGAGAGAATTCTTGGGATTTTTCAATCTACAATTGGATTACAGCAATTAATGACAAAGATTTTTAGCCATTCTCAACCTACTTTATTCAAAATCTTTCCCAAGAGGTGATTGTAACACACAACCTTATGATATGAAGTCAAATGAACTACCATCCCATCATAGACTTTCTCAGGCGCATTCTCGGACAAATGCCTGGCCAGACACAAATTAGCCAAATGATGTAGCCACTGCTGCAGATGCAGCTTTCAGCCTTTAGTGACTCTTGGAGCTTCTTATCCTACTTCTACACCAATGCAATTGGCACGTTTCAATCCACTTTACACAGTGATAATTTGTGCGATGGTGGTATAGTGGTGAGCATTGCTTCCTTCCAAGCAGGTGACCTGGGCCTGATTCCTGGCCATCTCAGCCTTTTAGCCTTCAGCCGCCTGACGTAAAAGCTCAGATTTATGGATGATGTGCTCAAAATCAAGTCTAAAAGCCTAGCAGAGAATCATGGTAGAAGAGCGCTGTGAGTGGAGAGTCTTTTTCTCAACATGGGATTCGAACCCATGCGTAAAAGGTAAGCTGATGCTTTAAAAATGCAAAAGATTCTGTGCGAGACCTTTGCCTGAAAAGACATTTTCTCAAATAACCCTGTCATTAAGGTTTATGACAGTTATGGTATGTCTTTGTCCCGCCTCCTCTTTAAGTGGGTTACCTGGAATTTTGATGGAACCTGCCTGTGGCTCCGGCTCGTCCGCCGCTGGTCTTTGTTGCCTGCCTCTGGAGACAGCACTGCTTAGAAACTGGTCAGGTGAAAACACACCTCTCTGGTTATTAGTAACTCCACTCCATTCTCTTTGCCACTTCCTCCTGGCTTGAAAAAAAGTTGAAAGGTATCTGGACTAGGTTGTCTAGGTGAAGATGTTTCGTCTCACAAGACGCTTTTTCAATTCCCCTGGTAAGAGAGCTGCTTTTTCTCTAGAGGAAAGGTTTAACCTGAAATTCACTCTGACTGAACCAGGCTGTTCAGGTCTCATAGTTTCTAGCTATGACTTGCAATGACTTCCGGGGGCTCGAGGAGAGAAGCAGTCCATATTAAAGGCCATTTAATCCTTCGATAGCTCAGTTGGTAGAGCGGAGGACTGTAGGGTTTCATGCAAGTAATCCTTAGGTCGCTGGTTCAATTCTGGCTCAAGGAGAAACTTTTATGGGTACCCAAATTAATCTGAGGATTTGCAGGTGACTTGTCTATAAACCAATCCTAATTACCGAGGAGGTCAAAAAGCATTTGTTTGGAAAAACATTGGATGGGAACAAGCTGTCAGTCAGGAGGACAGACTGAGGGTGGCTCAGCTGCTGCCATGACAACTGAAGCAGGTAGGTCATGTATCTACAGAAATGATCACACACCCAAATAAACCTCTGTAATCTAAACAATGCTTGTTGTTTCATTTTCAGGCACAGTTACAGCTGCTGTCACAGGAGGAGGAGGATAAAGTTCTCCAGATGGTTGTGACTCATCTGCCAGGGTTTTGTCTGGATGTGATGGAGAACAGACGGAGTCACACCAAGTCAAGCCTGGCCATATGTCTTTGACACTCGGGTGAAGAGAGGGGCGGAGCTGTCAACTGATCACCACCTGGTGTTGAGTTGGATCCAATGGCGGGGGAGAAAGCTGGAAAGACTCGGCAGACCCAAACGTACGTGAGGGTTTGTTGGGAACGTTTGGCTGAGTTCCCTGTCAGAAAGATCTTCAACTGCCTCCTCCGGCACACACCAAAATAAACCTCTAATTCAAACAATGCATGTTGTTCCACTTTTAGGAACAGTTACAACTGTCACAGGAAGAGAAGGATGAAGTTCTCCAGGTTGTTGTAACTCGTCTGCCAGTGTTTTTCTAGATGTTCTGGATTAACGGCACGCCACACCAGGACCAAACATATCCAGCCGGGTCAGACAGCGTGGTGCACCTGTTTGAACTGTCGGGTCATGCCAATAGACCTGGAAAACCAATGCTGCAGACAGGATCCAGTAGGATGTCTCAGCAGGAAGTCCCACATGGAACTTGTAATCTAAAGGTAAGAAACTTCTCAACATTCTTCAGCCACCGTCTGTTTAGAACAATCTGTGACAGTGCCTTGTGTGCGGCAGAACCTGATGGTATGACCTCTTTGTCAGAGCTTCCCACATCCAGAGGGGCATGCTGGCATCTGCCAAGGGCCAACTTGTGCTCGCCGATGACGTGGTGCAGAACACCTCGCCACATACCCTAAAATATATTGATTTTAGAGTTGTTACTCTGAAAACACTTTCTCCCGGCTCTTTTGGTACGAGTGTTGGAGCTAAGACTAGGAAAATAAAAACTATAAAACCAATGTAAAGTTTGTCTGTTTAATTCCACTCAGAAAAGGTATAAGTACAGCGCTGTTACACAACCCGCAGTTAACATGAGGTCATCCCACGTGTTGTGCCTCTGGTCAACTCAAAACACACAACCTTACGATATGAAGTCAAATGCACTACCATCCCATCATAGACTTTCTCAGGCGCATTCTCGGGACAAATGCCTGGCCAGACACAAATTAGCCAAATGATGTAGCCACTGATGCAGGACACTCACAGAGTATGACACGCCTACACACACGGTTGACACTCACACCACACTTACACACCACACACCACACACACACACCCACAGTGACACAGCCTGATTTGGCCTCTCAGCCTTTTGGCCTTCAGTCGCCTGACGTAAAAGCTGAAAAAGTCAGATTTATGGATGATGTGCTCAAAATCAAGCCTAAAAGCCTAGCAGAGTATTATGGTAGAAGAGAGTGGAGAGTCATCTTCTCAACAGGAGAGGGTCCACTTTCAAATAAAAACTGAAATCTGCTTTTGGTGCTCAGTTGAAATATCACCTGTGAAACTACCAATTAAGATATAGATTTTTTATCAGAAGACAAGGTGGCCGAGTGGTTAAGGCGATGGACTGCTAATCCATTGTGCTCTGCACGCATGGGTTCGAATCCCATCCTTGTCGCAGTTCTCTCCATTGAAGATGATAAACTGCAATTTGTAATGTGATCTCAAATTCTTTATGTTGAAAGGTAAGCTGATGCTTTAAAAATGCACTAAATACTGTGCGAGGCCTGAAAAGACATTCTCTCAAATAACCCCGTCATTAAGGTTTTTGTCCAGAAACATTAGTACAGATGTTCTGTAACCACATGTCGACTTGTAGTTCCTCCCTCATTCATGGGTTTAAATAAAGCAGGTTGCACCATCCTTAAAGCCCAAAGTAGGGTTTAAATTAATGCCTCTACTAATCTCCGCAGCACAAAGCTAGCCAGCTCTGTTCTGGACCATGAACATGCGGCATTCTTTAATCTCGGACATTTTCACAACTCTTGCTTCCTTCGTTGCACCCTCCCTGAAAGGGTCATGAGTTTGCCAAAGGAATTATGCCTCAAGTAGGGTTTACTACACACAGAGCATATCAGGTTCTATTCTCATGCTTAATTCTCAATATTTAGGAATGATATCACAAGTCCTGCAACCTCTGGGACCTTTACGTCACAAGTGCATCTTGTGAATGGACACCCTTGCGGCCTGAAAAGCTTTGAGGGATTTAAACAGCAAAACAAGGTTTCTCTTAACACCACCTTACCTTGTGGTCCATTCGTGACTGGTGGCATATTATAGTAAGTTGATGAAAGGGTTAAAACAGGTTTCACCCTCTTTGGCAATCTGTGCCATAGAGCATGTCAGGTTTGTTCTCAAACAAGAACTACCAAGAACTGCTGTGCGGTGTTGACCTTCAGACTTGATGCCTATATACTCGTCCTCACCCTGAAAGCCCTTGATGTTATAGGTCTAAAGAAATAGTGATCATTCTATCTGCTTGACTTAAATAAGATGACGTAGTCCACGTTATGCAAGATGTGCTCTAAATCAAGCCTAAAACCCTAGCAGACAATCATGGTAGAAGGGCACTGTAAGTGGAGAGAATTCTTGGGATTTTTCAATCTACAATTGGATTACAGCAATTAATGACAAAGATTTTTAGCCATTCTCAACCTACTTTATTCAAAATCTTTCCCCAAGAGGTGATTGTAACACACAACCTTATGATATGAAGTCAAATGAACTACCATCCCATCATAGACTTTCTCAGGCGCATTCTCGGGACAAATGCCTGGCCAGATTAGCCAAATGATGTAGCCACTGCTGCAGATGCAGCTTTCAGCCTTTAGTGACTCTTGGAGCTTCTTATCCTACTTCTACACCAATGCAATTGGCACGTTTCAATCCACTTTACACAGTGATAATTTGTGCGATGGTGGTATAGTGGTGAGCATTGCTTCCTTCCAAGCAGGTGACCTGGGCCTGATTCCTCGCCATCTCAGCCTTTTAGCCTTCAGCCGCCTGACGTAAAAGCTCAGATTTATGGATGATGTGCTCAAAATCAAGTCTAAAAGCCTAGCAGAGAATCATGGTAGAAGAGCGCTGTGAGTGGAGAGTCTTTTTCTCAACATGGGATTCGAACCCATGCGTAAAAGGTAAGCTGATGCTTTAAAAATGCAAAAGGTTCTGTGCGAGACCTTTGCCTGAAAAGACATTTTCTCAAATAACCCTGTCATTAAGGTTTATGACAGTTATGGTATGTCTCTGTCCCGCCTCCTCTTTAAGTGGGTTACCTGTAATTTTGATGGAACCTGCCTGTGGCTCCTGCTCGTCCGGCCGCGGGTCTTTGTTGCCTGCCTCTGGAGACGGCACTGCTTAGAAACTGGTCAGGTGAAAACACACCTCTGGTTATTAGTAACTCCACTCCATTCTCTTTGCCACTTCCTCCTGGCTTGAAAAAAAGTTGAAAGGAAAGGTATCTGGACTAGGTTGTCTAGGTGAAGATGTTTCGTCTCACAAGACGCTTTTTCAATTCACCTGGTAAGAGAGCTAAGCTTTTTTTCTCTAGAGGAAAGGTTTAACCTGAAATTCACTCTGACTGAACCAGGCTGTTCAGGTCTCATAGTTTCTAGCTATGACTTGCAATGACTTCCGGGGGCTCGAGGAGAGAAGCAGTCCATATTAAAGGCCATTTGATCCTTCGATAGCTCAGTTGGTAGAGCGGAGGACTGTAGGGTTTCATGCAAGTAATCCTTAGGTCGCTGGTTCAATTCTGGCTCGAAGGAGAAACTTTTTTATGGGTACCCAAATTAATCTGAGGATTTGCAGGTGACTTGTCTATAAACCAATCCTAATTACCGAGGAGGTCAAAAAGCATTTGTTTGGAAAACATTGGATGGGAACAAGCTGTCAGTCAGGAGGACAGACTGAGGGTGGCTCAGCTGCTGCCATGACAACTGAAGCAGGTAGGTCATGTATCTACAGAAATGATCACACACCCAAATAAACCTCTGTAATCTAAACAATGCTTGTTGTTTCATTTTCAGGCACAGTTACAGCTGCTGTCACAGGAGGAGGAGGATAAAGTTCTCCAGATGGTTGTGACTCATCTGCCAGGGTTTTGTCTGGATGTGATGGAGAACAGACGGAGTCACACCAAGTCAAGCCTGGCCATATGTCTTTGACACTCGGGTGAAGAGAGGCGGAGCTGTCAACTGATCACCACCTGGTGTTGAGTTGGATCCGATGGCGGGGGAGAAAGCTGGAAAGACTCGGCAGACCCAAACGTACTGTGAGGGTTTGTTGGGAACGTTTGGCTGAGTTCCTGTCAGAAAGATCTTCAACTGCCTCCTCCGGCACACACCAAAATAAACCTCTAATTCAAACAATGCATGTTGTTCCACTTTTAGGAACAGTTACAACTGTCACAGGAAGAGAAGGATGAAGTTCTCAGGTTGTTGTAACTCGTCTGCCAGTGTTTTTTCTAGATGTTCTGGATTAACGGCACGCCACACCAGGACCAAACATATCCAGCCGGGGTCAGACAGCGTGGTGCACCTGTTTGAACTGTCGGGTCATGCCAATAGACCTGGAAAACCAATGCTGCAGACAGGATCCAGTAGGATGTCTCAGCAGGAAGTCCCACATGGAACTTGTAATCTAAAGGTAAGAAACTTCTCAACATTCTTCAGCCACCGTCTGTTTAGAACAATCTGTGACAGTGCCTTGTGTGCGGCAGAACCTGATGGTATGACCTCTTTGTCAGAGCTTCCCACATCCAGAGGAGCATGCTGGCAGGCATCTGCCAAGGGCCAACTTGTGCTCGCGCTGACGTGGGGCAGAACACCTCGCCACATACCCTAAAATATATTGATTTTAGAGTAGTTACTCTGAAAACACTTTCTCCCGGCTCTTTTGGTACGAGTGTTGGAGCTAAGACTAGGAAAATAAAAACTATAAAACCAATGTAAAGTTTGTCTGTTTAATTCCACTCAGAAAAAGGTATAAGTACAGCGCTGTTACACAACCCGCAGTTAACATGAGGTCATCCCACGTGTTGTGCCTCTGGTCAACTCAAAACACACAACCTTACGATATGAAGTCAAATGCACTACCATCCCATCATAGACTTTCTCAGGCGCATTCTCGGGACAAATGCCTGGCAAGACACAAATTAGCCAAATGATGTAGCCACTGATGCAGATGCAGCTTTTAGCCTTTAGTGACTCTTGTAGCTTCTTATCCTACTTCTACTCCATGCAATTTGCACGTTTCAATCCACTTTATACAGTGATCATTTGTGCGATGGTGTTATAGTGATGAGCATCGCTTCCTTCCAAGCAGGTGACCTGGGCCTGATTCCTGGCCATCTCAGCCTTTTGGCCTTCAGTCGCCTGACGTAAAAGCTGAAAAGGTCAGATTTATGGATGATGTGCTCAAAATCAAGCCTAAAAGCCTAGCAGAGAATTATGGTAGAAGAGTGCTATGAGTGGAGAGTCATCTTCTCAACAGGAGAGGGTCCACTTTCAAATAAAAACTGAAATCTGCTTCTGGTGCTCAGTTGAAATATCACCTGTGAAACTACCAATTAAGATATAGAATTTTTTCTCAGAAGACAAGGTGGCCGAGTGGTTAAGGCGATGGACTGCTAATCCATTGTGCTCTGCACGCATGGGTTCGAATCCCATCCTTGTCGCAGTTCTCTCCATTGAAGATGATAAACTGCAATTTATAATGTGATCTCAAATTCTTTATGTTGAAAGGTAAGCTGATGCTTTAAAAATGCACTAAATATGCGAGGCCTGAAAAGACATTCTCTCAAATAACCCGTCATTAAGGTTTTTGTCCAGAAACATTAGTACAGATTTTCTGTAACCACATGTCGACTTGTAGTTCCTCCCTCATTCATGGGTTTAAATAAAGCAGGTTGCACCATCCTTAAAGCCCAAAGTAGGGTTTAAATTAATGCCTCTACTAATCTCCGCAGCACAAAGCTAGCCAGCTCTGTTCTGGACCATGAACATGCGGCATTCTTTAATCTCGGACATTTTCACAACTCTTGCTTCCTTCGTTGCACCCTCCCTGAAAGGGTTCATGAGTTTGCCAAAGGAATTATGCCTCAAGTAGGGTTTACTACACACAGAGCATATCAGGTTCTATTCTCATGCTTAATTCTCAATATTTAGGAATGATATCACAAGTCCTGCAACCTCTGGGACCTTTACGTCACAAGTGCATCTTGTGAATGGACGCCCTTGCGGCCTGAAAAGCTTTGAGGGATTTAAACAGCAAAACAAGGTTTCTCTTAACCCCACCTTACCTTGTGGTCCCTTCAAACTGGTGGCATATTATAGTAAGTTGATGAAAGGGTTAAAACAGGTTTCACCCTCTTTGGCAATCTGTGCCATAGAGCATGTCAGGTTTGTTCTCAAACAAGAACTACCAAGAACTGTTGTGCGGTGTTGACCTTCAGACTTGATGCCTATAGACTCGTCCTCACCCTGAAAGCCCTTGATGTTATAGGTCTAAAGAAATAGTGATCATTCTATCTGCTTGACTTATATAAGATGACGTAGTCCACGTTATGCAAGATGTGCTCTAAATCAAGCCTAAAACCCTAGCAGACAATCATGGTAGAAGGGCACTGTAAGTGGAGAGAATTCTTGGGATTTTTCAAACTACAATTGGATTACAATAATTAATGACAAAGATTTTTAGCCATTCTCAACCTACTTTATTCAAAATCTTTCCCCAAGAGGTGATTGTAACACACAACCTTATGATATGAAGTCAAATGAACTACCATCCCATCATAGACTTTCTCAGGCATTCTCGGGACAAATGCCTGGCCAGACACAAATTAGCCAAATGATGTAGCCACTGCTGCAGATGCAGCTTTCAGCCTTTAGTGACTCTTGGAGCTTCTTATCCTACTTCTACACCAATGCAATTGGCACGTTTCAATCCACTTTACACAGTGATAATTTGTGCGATGGTGGTATAGTGGTGAGCATTGCTTCCTTCCAAGCAGGTGACCTGGGCCTGATTCCTGGCCATCTCAGCCTTTAGCCTTCAGCCGCCTGACGAAAAGCTCAGATTTATGGATGATGTGCTCAAAATCAAGTCTAAAAGCCTAGCAGAGAATCATGGTAGAAGAGCGCTGTGAGTGGAGAGTCTTTTTCTCAACATGGATTCGAACCCATGCGTAAAGGTAAGCTGATGCTTTAAAAATGCAAAAGATTCTGTGCGAGACCTTTGCCTGAAAAGACATTTTCTCAAATAACCCTGTCATTAAGGTTTATGACAGTTATGGTATATGTCTCTGTCCCGCCTCCTCTTTAAGTGGGTTACCTGGAATTTTGATGGAACCTGCCTGTGGCTCCTGCTCGTCCGCTGGTCTTTGTTGCCTGCCTCTGGAGACAGCACTGCTTAGAAACTGGTCAGGTGAAAACACACCTCTCTGGTTATTAGTAACTCCACTCCATTCTCTTTGCCACTTCCTCCTGGCTTGAAAAAAAGTTGAAAGGAAAGGTATCTGGACTAGGTTGTCTAGGTGAAGATGTTTCGTCTCACAAGACGCTTTTTCAATTCACCTGGTAAGAGAGCTAAGCTTTTTTTCTCTAGAGGAAAGGTTTAACCTGAAACTCACTCTGACTGAACCAGGCTGTTCAGGTCTCATAGTTTCTAGCTATGACTTGCAATGACTTCCGGGGGCTCGAGGAGAGAAGCAGTCCATATTAAAGGACAAGTAATCCTTCGATAGCTCAGTTTTTAGCCGTCTTAGAGCCTGAACTGTGACCCTCCTTCCAGTTTGTATAATTTTGAGAGGAACAACTTGAACCCTGGACATTCAAAATAATAGTCTGTAAAAGTAAGATGTTCTAATAACTCTGCTACACAGGCTCTAAACAGCAAAAACTATTTCTATTTTCACTGGAATTCTTTGACAAAAATATGCATCTGTGCTATAAAAGAATCCCAAGAAGTTCAAATCTAGAAGCAGAATGTGCCAATTTTGCACCGCTTGGCATTATCTACTTTGAGTATATCCCTTAAGGACCAGCTTTTAAACATTAGCATATTTTGCTGCATGCCTCTTTGTAGTTGTTTGGCAGATAGACCCTTGTCAAGTTACTTTGTAGATTTTTTTTTTTTTGTTTAACAATTGTAAAGTTATTGAGGCCAACTTTTTTATAATAATGCTCTTCCCTCCCATTTTGGCAATGTGCTTTGAGCAGATGAGACAAAGTTCTCTTTACCTTAGCAGAGTGGCAATGTTGTACAGAAAATCCACATGCTTATCTAGTGACAATTGATAATAGCTTAAAATAATGAATGTTGCAGCTTTTATACACTAAAAGACCAGTGCACCACACATAAAATTTGCCAAATGTGCACAGTTAAGCTACATCAGACTAATCGTTTCTAAGAGTAAAAACACTGTGTGGGCAGATTGGTAAATGCTCCTGTCTCACAGCAAGAAAGTATTAAGTTCAATCCCCGGCCATCTCGGACATTTTAGATATTTATGCGGGACATTTGTAAAAATTAGGTCAAGGATGGAAGATTTTATTGGCTGTTTAAGTTTTTGCCATGTGGGATTACGATTAGCTGTGTGAGATTAAAAGAATCACAAATTACTTAAAAATTATTAGAAACAGATTTCAACCAATCCAAGTTAAAATCCCTGACAAGAAGAATCTTATTAAAGTTTTACATTGCTAGCTGTTCAGTTAATAAGGATAGAGCATAATTTGTCGCTGAGGGAGGTCTGTAACAGCCTACAATAGTAATAGAATGGTTCTCACTAAGTTCTCATTTCAAAGCAATAATTTCAAACTTTTTACTAATAGACAACGATGACAGAACAGTTACAAAAAAATCTGTTCCTTACATAAAGAGCGACACCACCACCTTTTCTGGGGCAGTCACAGAGAAAAACAATGTCATTATCAAGAGTTGATGATGATGAGCCCGATGAGGGTAGTTTCGTACGCAAACTTAATCAGTTTGACGGAATCGTGGCTGGAGGTGCAGCAGTTGGTGTACAGGGAGAAGAGTAGAGGAGAAAGTACACAGCCCCTTGGAGCTTATGTACTGATGGTGAGAGTGTCTGATACATTCTTCCCCACCCGCACGCACTGCCGGTCCGTCAGGAAGTGAATGATCCACCTGCAGGTGGAGTCAGGTATGTTGAGCTGGGAGAGCTTGTCCTGGAGCAGAGCAGGAAGGATGGTGATGAATGCAGAGCTGAAGTCCACAAACAGGATCCTAGTGTAGGTTCCTGGGTAGTCCAGATGCTGCAGGAAGAAGTGGGGGGCCAGGTTGATGGCGTCGTCGATCTGTTGTCTCTGTAGGCAAACTTGCGGTGGGACAAAACCAGGCGCTCAAATGACTTCATGACTACAGATGTCAGCGCCACTGGCCTGTAGTCATTAAGTCCAGTGATCCGGGGCTTCTTGGGGACAGGGATGATGGTGGAGGACTTGACGCAGGCCGGGACCTGGCAAGACTCCAGAGAGGTGTTAAAAATGTCTGTATAGACAGGAGTCAGCTCATCAGCACAGTGTCTCAGGGGGGCGGGAGAGACACCGTCTGGACCGGGTGCTTTGTGGGTGTTTTGTTTCCTGAACTGCTTCCGCACGTCCTGTTCCAGAACTGAAAGGGCAGTGGGGGAGGACTTTAGTGATTGGGGTGGGGGATGGGTGTGAAGTTTGAAAACGTGCATCATGTGAGTTCAGTTGATCAGTCAGTTTCCGATCGTCAGCACCGCGGGGGACTCTAGGCCTGTAGTTTGTAAGAAGCTGGAGCCCCCTCCTCACAGAAGCAGAGTCGTTAACAGAGAACTGCTGCTCCAGACGTGTATTGTACTTAGATCTAGCTCTTGACACCTCCCTGCTAAATCCATACTTTGCCCGCCTGTAGCTGCTTCCGTTTACTGCCTTAGCTGCCTCAGTTTGGGTGTGAACCAGGGTTTGTCATTATAGAAAGTCACTTTGGTGCATGTTGGTATAATGCTGTCCTCACAGTATTGAATGTATGATGTCACATTGTCCGAGTACTCATCCAAACTATCTGTGGCAGCTCTAAACACCTCCCTGTCAGTAGTGTCCAAACAGGTGCGTAGCTCCTCCACTGCCTCGCTGGTCAACTTCAGGTCCTAACTACAGGTTTGGAGAGCTTCAGCCTCTGTATGTGGAGATCAGGTAAACCATAGCGGGATTTATTTTTTTTAGTTTAATAGTTTATTTGTTAAAAATGGACCGATGTACAATATTTAACATAAATGTTGCCATTTGATGCATTGTACCAGAGTTAGCCTTAGGCTTGTTGCAAGTGTTGTGTTGAGTTTTGTTCAGTTGTGTTGCGAAGGTCACTAATGTTTAAGCGGTCAGTTACAATGTTCGGGAGTCGCCATTTCTGTGAAGGCTTCCTCATTGCTATTTCCTATTTTCATGAGACTCTAAAACAGTACTCACTTCTACACATTAATGACTTCTGAGGCTGACATTGTAGGCGAATGCCAGGCCCAATTGCAAGGCGGTTGGTTAAAGGTTGGTCTAACCTTAAAACAGCTCCGTCCGTAAAATTGTGCCCAGAGTGTGTGACTCCTTCAGTGAGCGCTTTCCCTCAAGACAGTCCCACCTATTTATGGAGGATTTTGGTAGAGGACTTACCTTAGGCTTATGTACGCCGGTCGAATCTCCCTGTTATTTTAATGTCCAGTGGACAATTTGGACGGCCTGCCTCTTAGTGAGTCTGATTCTGTGCCGATGGGAGAGGCTGGTGGGAGTTTAAAGACCGACCTGGAGATTGAATATGTCTTTATCCTAGTTTTGAACTAGGAGTTTATTAAATGGTTAAGTGGTTTACAGAATGAAGCTTATAGAAAAGCTTCTTATACCTCACAATATAACATAGTTATAGGACCTAAACTTGAGAACCAAGATTGTTCTTTTCTGAGGGTAGAGAGAGTAAGACCTTTTTAAATCGGTATTTTCTAAAAATGTAGACGGCTCCCGTGTTTAACCCTTTGTGAAATGAACCCTGGTGGTAACAAAATTGGATAGAGGTGAAGGAAAAGTAGAATGTTCCCGTGTTTAACCCATTGGGATGAACCCGAGTGGTTAAGGCGATGGACTGCTAATCCATTGTTCTCTGCACGCATGGGTTCGAATGCCATCCTTGTTGCAGTTCTCTCCATTGAAGATGATAAGCTGCAATTTGTTGTGTGTAATCTCAAAGCCCTTATGTTAAAAGGTAAGCTGATGCTTTAAAAATGCACTAGATGCTGTGAGAGACCTTTGCCTGAAAAGACATTCTCTCAAATAACCCCGTCATTAAGGTTTATGTCCAGAAACATTAATACAGATGTTCTGGTAACCACAACTTGACTTTTAGTTCCTCCCTCATTCATGGTGTGTAAAGCAGGTTGCACCATCCTTAAAGCTCAAAGTACGGTTTAAATCCACGCTTCTACTAATCTCCGCAGCACAGAGCAAACCAGCTTTGTTCTGGACGAAGAATATGCTCCCTTCTTTAATCTGGGACATTTTCACAACTCTTGCTTCCTTCGTTGCACCCTCCCTAAAAGGGTCATGAGTTTGCTAAAGGAATTATGCCTCAAGTAGGGTTTACTACACACAGAGCATATTAGGTTCTGTTCTCATGCTTAATTCTCAATATTTAGGAATGATATCACAAGTCCTGCACCCTTTGGGACCTTTTTCGTCACAAGTGCATCTTGTGCATGGACACCCTTGCAGCCTAAAATGGTTTGAGGGATTTAAACAGCAAAACAAGGTTTCTCTTAGCCCCACCTTACCTTGTGGTCCATTCATGACTGGTGGCATATTATAGTAAGTTGATGAAAGGGTTAAAACAGGTTTCACCCTCTTTGGCAATCTGTGCCATAGAGCATGTCAGGTTTGTTCTCAAACAAGAACTACCAAGAACTGCTGTGCGGTGTTGACCTTCAGACTTGATGCCTATAGACTCGTCCTCACCCTGATAGCCCTTGATGTTATAGGTCTAAAGAAATAGTGATCATTCTATCTGCTTGACGTATATAAGATGACAAAGTCCACGTTACACAAGATGTGCTTCAAATCAAGCCTAAAAAGGCTAGCAGACAATCATGGTAGAAGGAGAAAATTTTGTTTTTTTTTCAACCAGCCTATCTCAAACTCCATCCATCCAGACTTCCCACTCCCCATACACTTCCTCCAGCTCTTCCAGGGGGATATTGAGGTGTTCCCAAGCCGTCCCAGTGCACACGTCTTCCTCTGGCCCCTGGCTGCACCTAGAAATCCTGTCCATATAATAATTAACAGGACCGGGGACAAAGGGCAGCCCTGCCGGAGTCCAACATGCACCAGGAACATGTCTGACTTACTTCCGGCAATGTGAACCAAGCCCCTGCACGGTCGTACAGGGACCGGACAGCCATTAGCAAAGGGCCCCAGATCCCATATTCCCAGAGCACCCACCACTGAGCGTCACGAGGGACACAGTCAAATGCCTTCTCCAGATCCACAAAGCACAAAACACATTGGGACTGGTTGGGCAAACTTCCATAAACCCTCCAGCACCCTGGAGAGGGTTTAGAGCTTGTCCAGTGTTCCACAACCGGGACGAAAACCGCATTGTTCCTCTTAAATCCGAGGTTCGACTATCGGCCGCCTTCTCCTCTTCAGTACCCTGGCATAGACTTTCCCGGAGAGTCTGAGGAGTGTGACCCCTCTGTATTTGGAACACACCCTCCGGTTCCCCTTCTTGAAAAGAGGAACCACCACCCCGGTCAGCCAGTCCAGAGGTACTGTCGCCAAATGTCACGCAATGTTGCAGAGGCGTGTCAGCCAAGACAGCCCCACAACATCCAGAGACTTGAGGTATTTAGGGCGTATCTCATCCACCCCTGGTGCCTTGCCACCGACGAGCTTCCCAAATACCTCAGTGACTTCAGCTTGGGTGATAGACGAGTCCACCTCTGAGCTCTCGATCTCTGCTTCCTCAGTGAAAGATGTGTCGTGGGGTTGAGAAGATCCACTGTTACGGACCGGCAAGACAACCCAAATGCAGACACACACGTAAAGTAATATAAAACAGATTTATTGACACACTTAGGAATAACGAGTTCTTCGGGAATAATGAGACGAAGCAGGACAAGACCGGGGCTGGACTGGAGCGGGAACGAGGACGAAACTTGGAGGTACAGGAGCAGGCAGAGACGGAGCAGGAACAGGACATACAGCAGGACTGGAAGGATCTGAGACGAACAAAGGAACAGGTAAGTAATTCGAAATACAATATCATTAGCAAGATAGACGTATGACTGACTGAAGTTAGTGTTACGATCTGGCATCGAGGAGCAGGCTGCGGTGCTTCTTATCCCCTGTTGATTACCAACTCGGATCAGCTGGTCTTGCTCTGCCGGCGCTCCCGCACACCTGTTTCCCATCTGCGAATCTGTAGGGGCGGGGGAGCCGGAGGCGGAGGCCGCGGCCAACTGAGCAGAGTCCTGAGCCACCGTGACATCCACAAAGTATTCCTTCTACCGTCCAACAATGTCCCCCCCAAACACACATGAGGCCAGGACTCCCCTGCAAAAGAAATTGTAATCTCAGTGGGACTATCCTGGTTAAATAAATGTTAAATAAAAAAAAAAATAAAATGTCCCCTGTTGAAGTCAGGAGATTCCCACCTCCAGTGTAAACAGTGTTGGCAGAGCACTGGTTCCCCCTCCTGAGGCGCCGGACAGCCAGAATTTCTTCGAGTCCTACCGATAGTCCTTCTCCATGGCTTCACCGAACTCCTCCCAGAGTTTTTGCCTCCACAAACAAAACATGGAGCGAGACATATGTTTGTCTGCCGGTGGACGAAGGACGCATCCCGGTGACGAATCTCTCCTGGCATTGTCTCAAAAGTTATGTATTTATTATTTCTTAAACATTGTCAACACATTAACTGTGCACCACACCTCATTCATTGTTATACTGATTATATTTCTGCTAGAGGTTAGTACTAGAGTTGCTGTCGTTTTGTGAACAGGGCATTTTTGTTTGTGCTAGCTAACCCGCTAGCTAACATGCTAGCGGGTTTTTAGCAATTGAGTTAGCGCTTAGCATACCTCGATTGTTGTGTTTGTTACTGTTTTCTACTGGTGGTTAGTCTTGTTGTGTGTTCTGAGTTTTCCTGTAACTTGTGATTGTGTGTGTGTGTGTGTGTGTGTGTGTGTGTGTGTGTGTGTGTGTGTGTGTGTGTGTGTGTGTGTGTGTGTGTGTGTGTGTTAGAATTTATCATTGTGAGTTGTGAACAGTTGGCTTGACTTAGCTGTACCTACACTAGCTTAGCTAAGCTTTTTCTGGTTTTTCATCTGCTTGGGGCAATGGATTGCCATTTTTGTTCGGTATTATTAGACAGATTGTCTCTATTAGAGAGACGTGTTTGTGAGTTAGAGCAGCTAGATCAGCATAGACAGGGTTTGGTTACTTTAGATGTGTCAGGGTTTCCGGATAGTATCAGATGCAGGTCTGATAGCAGTCCTGCTAGCGATAGCTCCAGTTGCGGCTCAGTTGTTTCGGCAGCTATTGCAAAGAGTCCTGCTTTCCTCCCGGTCTGTTGGCAAAGTGGTTCAGGCAGGCGCAAGCCTCCGGTTGTCCGCTCCTGTCCGCGGTCACCCCCTCTGACCGCGAACCGGTTTTCAGCGCTTTCAAGTCCGCTTGTCCGCGCAGATCACCGGCCTGTTCCCTCTGTGCCGGCCAGCCGGAGCGAGCATCGTACTCTGGTGATAGGGGACTCCATTACCCGCAATGTTAAACTTGAGACGCCAGCCATTGTCCACTGTTTACCGGGGGCCAGGGCTTCCGACATAGAGGCTAACCTTAGGGTGCTGACATCACACAGGAAGGGAGAGTTTCCCAGGACACATACTCGCACTACATACAAGCAGATAGTTATTCATGTCGGCACCAATAATGTGAGAATGAGGCAGTCTGAGGTAACCAAAGATAGCCTAGCTAGGACTTTTGAACTAGGGAACAAGATGAGTCGTCATCGATTAATTGTCTCTGGCCCCCTCCCCGTAAGGGGTAGTGATGAACAGTATAGCAGATTAGTTTCAATGAACCGGTGGCTGGCCCGGCATTGTAGTCAGAAAGGTTATGGTTTTGTGGATAACTGGCCTTCTTTCTGGGGCCACCCAGGCCTGCTGAGGGCAGACGGCCAGCATCCTACTGGACAAGGTGCTGCCATTTTGTCTAGTAATATAGACAGGTGCATTCAATGCATTTGACACAAGGAATCTCAGCAGGTCGCAGGAATTAGAGAACCTGCTAGTCATGATAGTGCGGATGTGGAACTGGATAATTTAGCAGCTTTTAGTTGTCTGGTTAGGCCGTATCAATCCAATGTCTACAGCCCAAATCTATTAGATATGGTGAATTTATTTAGTCCTCAAACACATCTGAAAACTCACAGAGTCAGTGACCCAAAAGCATCATGTCCTCATGTTATTATAACTCAGAGGCATTCTTTTAAACCCGGCAAAACTGGCAGTGCCCCCTTAGCCCCAACCCCAAACTCCGCCCATGGGAAAAAGCCCAGACCAACCAGACGACCTACACCATGGTATAACGAGGAAACCCGGGCTTTAAAACAGGCCTGCAGGAGTTTTGAACGCATATGGCGCAAGTTAAAAACTAATCTAAATTATCAAAAGTGGTGTTTGTGTGTAAACACCTATAAGCACGCCCTCAGCACTGCAAAGACGGCTTATTTCTCATCTCTAATCAGAGAAAACCGGCATAACCCCAGGTTTCTCTTTGGGACAGTTGCTAAACTAATCCAACCGAGAACAACTGAAGACTCGTCTCCCTTTAGTGCACAAGACTTTTTAGATTTCTTTAACCATAAAATTGAAGATATCAGGGATAATATTTTGGTTTTTATCTTCCTCAGCTCCGGGTCCCATTCACTTGGATCCACTGACCTCTTGTCTCTCAGTCCTAGATCCTGTATCCCTCGATGAGCTGACAAAGGTGGTTTCTTCATGTAAAGCAACTACGTGCCTTCTGGATATCCTGCCAGCAAAACAGCTTAAAGAACTGTGGCCCTATGTAGGGCAGATTATGTTAAACATTATAAACTTGTCCCTGTCTACTGGCACTGTTCCTTCCCTCTTCAAACAGGCTGTGGTCAAACCCCTACTCAAAAAACCTACTCTGGATCCTGGATGCCTAAATAATTACCGTCCTGTCTCCAATTTACCTTTTCTATCTAAAGTCCTTGAAAACGTTGTGTTAAAACAACTTACTCTATATCTATCGGAAAATGACCTCCTTGAGCCGTTTCAGTCTGCATTTAGGGCCTCTTATTCCACTGAAACAGCTTTAGTTAAAGTGACTAACGATCTCCTCCTTCAGATTGACGAGGACTCATCGGCTCTACTGTTATTGCTAGATCTCAGCGCTGCATTTGACACGATTGATCATGCAGTGCTAATCAACAGACTAAAGAATGTGTTTGGCATCTCTGGCTCTGCTCTTGCTTGGTTAGAATCCTATCTGTGTGATAGGTCTCATTTAGTCTGTTTTAATAAATCCTTCTCCTCCACGGCACCAGTGAAATTCGGTGTGCCACAAGGGTCTGTGCTTGGTCCCATACTTTTTTCACTAGGGGTAAACTTCCACTGTTATGCCGATGATACACAGCTGTATCTACCAATAAAAGCGAATAATAATACTGACATCAAGCGTCTAGAGGCCTGCCTCGTTTCAATTAAAACATGGATGTCTCAAAACTTCCTCCATTTGAACTCGGATAAAACAGAGCTCTTGTTAATTGGTCCTGCCAGTCATCGGCACAAGTTCAACAATCTTACTGTCTCGATCAACAACTGTGTGTTGGAGCACGGCAACACTGTGAGGAACCTTGGTGTCATTTTTGACTCCACACTATCACTGCAGCAGCACATTAGTGAGGTCACTAAACTAGGCTTTTTTCACTTGAGGAATATCTCAAAAATTCGCTCCTGCCTCTCTTTAGCTGATGCTGAAATTCTCATTCATGCATTTGTCACATCCAGGCTGGACTACTGCAATGCGTTATTCTCTGGACTGCCGAGGAAAAGTACTCACAGACTACAAAGGGTCCAAAATACAGCCGCCAGACTTTTAACAAAGACCAGGAAGTTTGATCAGATTACTCCGGTCCTGGCTTCATTACATTGGCTTCCTATTCATGTTAGAGCAGATTTCAAAGTTCTCCTGTTAACATATAAAATCCTTTGGGGACGCGCGCCCTCTGACCTATCTGACCTCATCACTCGGTATACTCCAGCTCGTACCCTTCGCTCTCAGGACGCTGGCCTCCTTCAACTTCCTCGAGTAAAGAAGAAGTCTGCTACAGAGCCTTTTCTTATAGAGCCCCATTTTTTTGGAATGGGTTCCCGGTGGAAGTGCGGCGAGCTGACTCTGTTGAAGTTTTCAAAAGCAAACTCAAAACATACTTATTTCACCAAACGTATGGAGACTGATTGATCATAGGTATACGTTTACACTGGTTGTAGCTGTAGGTACACGTTTACACTGGTTGTAGCTGTAGGTGCACGTTTACACTGGTTGTAGCTGTAGGTACACGTTTACACTGGTTGTAGCTGTAGGTACACGTTTACATTGGTTGTAGCTGTAGGTACACGTTTACACTGGTTGTAGCTGTAGGTACACGTTTACACTGGTTGTAGCTGTAGGAACAAGTTTACACTGGTTGTAGCTGTAGGTACAAGTTTACACTGGTTGTAGCTGTAGGAACAAGTTTACACTGGTTGTAGCTGTAGGTACACGTTTACACTGGTTGTAGCTGTAGGTACACGTTTACACTGGTTGTAGCTGTAGGTACACGTTTACAGTGGTTGTAGCTGTAGGTACACATTTACACTGGTTGTAGCTGTAGGTACACACTAAATCCGCTCATATTATCACATCTACCTATTACAGTTTGTTTTTTTCCTCTTTTCTCCCTCCTCCTAGGGTGGACACAAACCAAGACACTTAACCCACCTTGCCTCCAGTGACTGTTAAACTGGTAATGTAATGTAAGTCGCTTTGGATAAAAGCGTCTGCTAAATGAATAAATGTAAATGTAAATGTGATGTGTGCCCCGCGCTGTGCTCCAGTGTGAGGGCCCCCACCCATCTGTCATCTACCTTGATGTTGGCTGCAGCCCATCCACTATTGCACACTCAGAGTGGACACTGGACACTGCCAATATAAATGTTTTTATTTGTGAAAATGTTTTCTGTATTTCTATGTATTTTTCAACTGTCCTGGACACATTTCTGCACGGCCTGTCCGTCCTGGGAGTGGATCTCTCCTTCTGTGGTTCTCCCTGAGGTTTCTCTGAGGCGACTGTTGTTGTGATATTGGGCTATACAAAAATAAATGTCTTGTCTTGACATATGCACATTCATAATGATTCATCTCTTAAATATAATAAATTTAGTGACCCATACGGCCCTTAGGACTTTAGTATGATCAGTCATGGAGCATCTCAGCAATCAAATTAGGTGCTTGTGATTCCGGCCAATCCAAAGACCCACCACAACCTCTCCATTCAACTAGGCCCATCAACCATTACACCGTCTAGCACTGCCAGAAATCTGGGAGTGGTAATTGATGATCAGCTAAACTTCACAAGTCATGTCGCCAGCACCACCCGGTCCTGTAGACTCATCCTCTACAACATTAGGAAAATTAGACCTTTCCTATCAGAGCACTCCACGCAAATTCTAGTCCAGGCTCTTGTCTTGTCCAAACTGGATTATTGCAATGCTCTACTGGCTGGACTCCCTGCCTGCACAACCAAACCTCTGCAGCTGATCCAGAATGCAGCGGCAAGAGTGGTCTTTAATGAACCGAAGAGAGCGCACGTATCTCCTCTATTCATTAGGCTAGACTGGCTCCCGGTTGACGCCCGCATCAAGTTCAAAGCTATGCTCTT